>CP144191.1:25695795-26158295 GCA_036452645.1 Capsella bursa-pastoris
AGAATAACGTAATTATAGTAAATAACAGTTAAAACATTCGATTCTATAACATTTGATTCTATTAAAAATATCTTACAAGTCCAAACGAAATATTAATGTTTAAAAAAAAATGTAAATGGGAAAATCCAAACGACGCAACTTACCACTATTTACAATTTATAAGCGGCTAATGGACTTTTATTTTTTACCTAAACTAAATCTATTTGCATTTGGAATCCGAAAGATCAAACACACCGCCTATCATCTTCTTCACAATTCTTCCAACGAAAACAGAAATTTAGAATTTAGAAATCATGCGAACAGATTCCGTTGCCGATTTAAATCCTTCAAGAACTAATTGGAACATAGAAGCGAAGATATTGTCTATTGCCTATCGTAGGGATTTCTTCATGAAAAGGGTTTTAATCCTTGCCGATGATGCGCATAGCTCCTCTGTCTTCCAAAGAATACTATCTCTTTGAAGATTTCTCGCATGTTTTAAAAGAAATCGTTCCTGTGGATCATTCCTATGGTAAGTGTTCTGAATCAAGTTTAAATTATCATATTTTGAACCATATGAAATATCTATCTATTCTAAGCATTTTGTCTATATTTACTCCATGTTAGATTTCTACGGATCTATAATTGATGTTGGTGAATTGAAAGAAGAGGATAGTAAAATGGATGAGTATGGTAATCCTTATAGAGTCAACGGCTTGGTTTTCCAAATGATTAATGGAAGGTAATTTACTAAACGTTACTTATGCTTAGTTACATTTTATATTGGAAAGCATGCTTATAAATTAGCCTAATTATATACAATGGACTGTAACAGGAATGAAAGAATCATTTGTCATATTAGAGGACTAGGTGCTCATAACTTCTTAAGGGAGTGGAGATCAAAGGGTTACAATATCAGTTACAAAACACACCCGGTGTTTTGTGTCCTTCGATTTTGGAGAGTATCTACATATCACGGTAAAGAGAGTTTAGTTCTATTTGAATGTTTAAGATTTTACAATAGACGGATTAGAAAATATTATAATTTCCTTTGTTGTTTACTTTGTTTAGGTAAGCCCTGTATTACTAATGATGCTGAAGGTGATAGTGGAGCTTCAAGGACATTTCTGAACCCAACCAATACTGGTCTAGAAAACCACAAGATAAGGTAAGTTTAGACGTTTTCTTTTAAGCTTATGGCTGTCCCATTGTTTTCTACTTTATATAGATTCTAACTAACTTGGATATTTGAATTGTAGCTCTGAGTTTGCTGCAACCTACCATTTCAGAGTATCTTCCGAGGAATGATTACAAGACAGTTTCAATGCAGTTCTAGCATAGGAATAACATGGCCTGCTTATTAATGTATTGATGTTTTGTGTTTTGAAACCTTCATAGGATCAATATTTTGTTTCAGTTTGTATTTTGTTATATATAATGAATCATCGGATATTCTATGTAAGAACAACTTTGTGTTTTTTCTTTTTATTCAGGTTTTAGTTTAATGATTTAAACATTTACAATTACATCATTGCTCTTTAAAAAATTGGCCAAATTTTTAAATTATCATTTTCAGTTTGGTAATTACATATTAATATTAATCATGATATAGTATTCATGTTATATTGAAAATCATAATACAGTTGGTTCATGTATGCACATTGTAAAATTCAGAATAAGACGTAACCAAATCATATCCATAAGCAACAATAGATTCGTAACATTGTTGCAATTTCAATTACAAAAAGCAAATGAAATATCTAGAAATTTAAAAACAAGATTACTGATTAAAAATTCCACAATGTTGTTAATATCAATTCGTCTCCAAAATGTATATATTCTTCCGCTTAACCGCGGCGAAGCGCGGGTAACTTCCCTAGTTATTCAATAAATTATATATTTGGTATTAATTATTTTGACAAGTATATCAAATTCTTAAGTTAATGCTTAATGGCGTCCCCGTTGTATAGTGTAACAGCGTCCCCGTCGGAGTTGGCCTAACACTCGTATACATACATATATATCATTACACGTTTATAAAACTATATATATTATCTTGAGTACATAACTATAAATGTTCAAATGTAATAAATGATCCTATCATCCAACCAATACGTCGACACTCAAGAGTCACATATATATACACGACTATATATACAAAGAGAAGAGACTAAGCATACAAGTTTCAATCTAGCTAACATTACATTCTATCAACACAAAGATATATATATAGAAATCCAGAGAAGACAAACAACACGTCGAACCATGGAGCACTTAATAAGAACCCTAATCATAACCATCGTGACAACCTCCATGTTGCTAGGGTTTGGAAACACAGATCTGGCTCAGGACAGAGACGAGTGTACGAACCAACTCATAGCACTCTCCACGTGTCTTCCGTACGTTGGAGGAGGCGCCAAGGCTCCGACAAAAGATTGCTGTGCAGGGTTTAACCAAGTTATAACAAAGAGTGAGAAGTGTGTTTGCATATTGGTCAAAGACAAAGATGATCCTCAACTTGGTCTCAAGATTAACGCAACCCTAGCCGCTCATCTTCCCACCGCCTGCCACATAACGGCTCCTAACATCACCGAGTGTATTTGTAAGTTCTTTTTATCTTTGTTTTGTCTCTCTCCCTGCTCTCTTCATCATGTCTCTCATTCTTGAAGTTTATTTTAAAATTTTATAAAGTTTTATGGTACTTGGTTTTTATAGTATGTATAAGTATAAGTAACTATGGATGTTCTTGTTCGAGTATCGAGTTCGTATCTTTTCTAAGGTTCGAGCTTTTTTGGTCTAATTTTGGAGACCACGTTCTAGGTATAATCTATAGTACAGTGTACAGTTTTATAATAAATATTATGAAAATTCTTCATTTTAGATGTTTATACTATATGAAAACGACAGAAGCTTTAAAATATATGTCATGAAGTGTTCTTAGTTTTGAAGGTTTGGTTATTATGCAATATTTGTATACTTCTCTTTTTTTTATAACCTTTTTCATCTAATTATGGATATATATATATATATATATATATATATTATGGATATGTAGTATTAAATCATATTAAAATGAAATTTACAGGAATTTTTGTAACAACATAAATAGTATACTTTGATTTGATTTGATGTTTTTTTTTTGAACTCACTACGATTTCTTGTTAATTATATTGTGAAATTTAAAATTAAGGTAGCTAACTTGTTTTGTTTCTTTGAATGGGAAAGCAATTCTGCATTTAGCTCGAAACTCAACATTGGCTAAAGAGTTTGAGAGCTTAGGAAGGATTGAAGAAAACTACAACAGTACATCTCCTTCACAAATCCATAAAGGTAACTTAACTTAATTTATCTTGATTAGTTAATCCGATAATTTTGATATCTGATGATATACATATATAGTCCCAAGATCATAGATCATAACCAAAATCGATCTATTAGATTTTACTGAAGCCATATAATTTGATGATATGATATAAATAGATGGGACAGGAGAAGGGAAAGCAGAATCAGTGAAGAGTAATGGAGGGAAGAAGAAGAAGAAGAGTTGGTTGGATGTTGTTGAGCTTTTAATATTTGCTCATCTTCTTTTGATTATGATCTCTTCTTCACTTATTTAATGTTCCTTTGCTTTTGTTACATCTCTTTTATCTATCTATAATACTATTAATGAGACAGATCCCACATGCATGTGTAATACACATATCTATGCATGTAAATCATGAGTCACGAAACTTGTAACTTTTTTTTTAAATTTCACGAATTTCGTCCGTAGTAGTAGTAAATTTCATGGATTTTACCCTACTTGCTCAGTTTTTTTCTTTTCTTATAAGGTTGTATTGCTTATTTTTTTATAGAATGATGAAAAAATAATATATTCGTTTGTCGTATTTAGTTTCAACTATTAGTATATGTTATGTGTTTTTAAATTAGTACTGTGTCCTATTCTATAGATGTAACGTAACAATTAATACATGTAGCCAGCCAGTCAAAAGATCAAAACGTATATACATATATGTTTGTCTTTTTCTCAACAATTTTGTTTATAAGATAAATTAAAACTAAAAATGTCTTGATACGGTTTGGACTATGGATTGATACGAAACATCTAAGTTTGAGAATTGAGAGAGTGGTTAGGCCAAACTTAAAAGCTTTGGTTTTCAAGTTGCCAACTCCGGAGAAACAAATGTATATACTATATATGAAACCAAATTTTACAAAATCAACAACAAATTAAAATTAAATGGCATTTACATCGTAGTTGATGAATTTTATATATATTTTCCTTCTGAGTTCTGATCATCATTATTCTCTGCAACACATCAGGTTCACACATTTCTAAAACCACATAAAGAAAAAGGGATTGATTTGGACTTATTCTCTTATATATATCGAAACGAACACTTGACTTAACCACACACATCTTGCAAATCTTGATCTTTTTTTTTTTTGGTCGAGACTTGCAAATCTTGATCTTAAATCAGACAGTATAGCTCTATTCAAGTATAACATTTTCATTCTTTTATAACAATTATGCAATTTGATCATTAACTATAATATTTTTTTTTATATATAAATCTGATGGGTGAATTTATCATATTCATCAAAATAAAAGTTAGTATGAATCCGGGCATTGGGTAACATATGGGTCTTTCTAGTTCGGCCTACAATGATATCCACAAAGGCCTAATCTATGAAAGCCACAATGGGCCCAATCTTTCAAAGCGTGTACCACGTCGCAACAATTTTAATGATATTAAATACACGTGGCAAGTCAAACTACATTATACTAAAACAGAAGAAATTCCCAGTTTTACCCTCAACGTTTTTGTTATATTACGCCCTCTCTTTATCTCAGTGTCGTTCATTCATTGACCAATGGCTTCTTCTTCTTCGCTCACACTCTTCTTCTGTCTCTTCTTCATCTCTCTCTTCTTGTCTCTCTCCTCCTCCCTAAATATCCGCCGTCCGATCTCATCTCGGTCCAACGGCATAGATCTCTTCTCTTCTCGAAATCTCGACCGTCCATCTCTCACCGCCGATGACATCCACGATCTTCTCCCTCGCTACGGATTCCCCAAAGGTCTTCTTCCCGATAACGTCAAGTCGTACACTATCTCCGACGACGGCGATTTCACCGTTGACTTAGTTTCCCCTTGCTACGTTCATTTCTCCGATCAACTCGTTTTTTACGGCAAGAATATCGCCGGAAAACTAAGCTACGGATCTGCTAGAGACGTCCGTGGTATCCAAGCTAAAGAGGCTTTCCTTTGGCTGCCGATCACCGCCATGGAATCTGATCCAAGCTCTGCAACGGTTGTCTTCTCCGTCGGATTCATATCCAAGACATTACCGGTTTCCATGTTCGAAAACGTTCCGTCTTGCTCAAGAAAACTGTATCTTCAAGATTCTTGAAACCCGCCTGATTGGTCGATTCCAATGTCTGAATTTGTATTTCAATTAATATGCTTTGTTCATAAGTGTGATATTTGAACTTACTAAGATTATGTTACATTGCCACCGAAAGAGGTTTGAGACGAAAGATTTAAAATTTACAGATCACAGAAAACAAAAGTGTCAACAAAACGCTATAACAATTACCAAAACCGATTAAAGAGATTCCTATAAATACTAACACAGATTTAACACCAGAAGAAATGGTGAACAAATGTTAACCCACCTCACTCACTGTCTCTTGGCTCTCTCCTCTTCGTATCTCATATGATCTTGTTAAGACCGGACATGAGTTCTTGTCAATGGTGATTGTGGAGACGATTCCTCATTGGTATTACTCTGGAACAGGTCTTGAGCCAGATTTTTTGCTTTTTCCTCCTCTTCTTGGAACCTCAAGGTGGTTGGTTTCTTCTGAACAGAGTTTGACTCCATTGTTGAGTTTCAGATTTCTTTTGTCAAGCTTGAAGCACTTGGCAATGCACAATATGGCTCTTCAAAGCTCTCCCTGCGATACTCGACCATATATTACTGAGAATGTTCTTGGACTGTCCTTTTACGGCTATGTTTTCCCACAGTCGAGGGTTGTTCTTGTCTGGATTCGAGACATCAACCAGACTCATGCTCATGTTGTTCCGGATTATACAAAGCTTATTGTTTAAAGGAACAAGAGCAGCAGCTTCAAGCGACTTTGAGTTTCCCAAATGAACTTTACTATCCATGAATTTGTTCCATGAATCCGCGGTTTCATCAAATACCCTGAGTTTGCATCCATCCCTACAATCCAGTCCGTAAAGGCGACCATTTAGAGAAGTACATGGATTTCGCCAACCAGCAACCATCCCATCACTAACCGGGCTCCATGAGTTAACTTCGGGGTCATAAGCTTCACTCATGACTAGTTGGTGAGACCCAAGACCCTTGAGAAACCACTTTTTGTCATAGACCACACCAATAAGAGGCACCATTGCTGTGCTCATATCAGCAATAAAACTCCACCTGTTCTTGTTTGGGTCATAAACCTCAGCTGAGCGGAGTGTCCTCTGAATCCCTTCACACTCCCCACCCGCAACATATAAACAGTTGTTAATGACACAACAACCAAAGAAATGGCGCTTCCTAAGCATATCTGGTGCCCTGTGCCACTTATTCGTCCTTGCATTGTAGAAAATAACCCTTCTCATGGACCCTCGAAGAGGATCTTTACCTCCAAACAAATAAAGATGACAACCGCTCAAAACAGCGCAACCAAACCCAACAGCCTCTGAATACTCTCTGGGAACGGGTGGAAGCGGCTGCCAAATCTGAGAGCTTGGATCAAACGTATTCCACGAGATCTTCCCGTCGCGATCTCTCTTAAAAACATAAACCCATTCCTCGGACATCCCAAGTAGCTTCCTCTGAGAGTAAAAGAAGTTGCCAGAAGCAAGCCTGTACCATCGCTTACACACCTGCCTGAGTTTTCTATGCTCAGCACGAGGGACACGGATGAGGCAAGCAACAGCAAGATCGTCAGGGAGGCCAGGGAGAAGCGGAGGTTGGATTCTAGTCCTCTCCCTCTTAGAATTCTTACGCCTATGAGCATTGGGATTGATATCAGGTTGAATACAAAGCTTTGATCCAGGAACAAACTTCCTCGCTTCTACTACTGTCTTAAGACCAGAATCTACTCTACAATAGCAAGAAACAGAATCCACCTGCAAAAGATACTCCAATCTCAGAAATCTATAAAAACAAAACATTTTAGGGCAGGAAAAAATAGTCAGAAACAGTTTGAGGAGTAGGAATGAAGAAACTGCCAAATTGGGACTAGGGTTTCTGAAAAAGGAAACAAAATTGAAGGAATTCAAAGCACAATCATCATTTCAAAGTCTAAACATTTCCCAGAAAAATTAAAGGTTTAATCTTTTGGAAACGAACCAATGGAAACGAGAAAGGAAGTTACCAATGGAGCTTGGAGACGAAAACCCCTAGAACCAGTTGGGGATTGACGTTGAGAAGATAGATCCATCTTCAAAAACCGGAGCTCATATATGTAAGAAAAAGCCAAAAACAGATCGAGAAATTCACACAAACTTGTAAGAAGGCAGACAGAAGAAGAAATCTGAAGGAAACCAAATGGTCCAAACTCTCTCTGACTGTAGCCGGAGGGATTAGAGGGAAAACGTGAACAACCTTCCACTTCGCTCTCTCTACACGGAAAAATGGGACTGGTAGGTCTCTCTCTCTCTTCTCTTCTCTCTTTCTTTCTTTAACTCAACAAGAAGAAGTAAAAGCTTTGGTAGTAGCCGTATTCATATTAATTCTAACATTTAATCTTGTGTTTTTATTTTTCGGTAATTACAGAGAATCTAGAGTTTTATTGAACGTATGATTAAATATTTATATTATTATCGACCTTGAAAATTAATGGAGCCAGTAAAATAGTCAAAAAGGTGCAAGATTTTGTATACTATCTTTTTTTTTGGGTCAACGTAGGATTTTTTGTAACACATTTAATTTACCTAAACCCATCTATGAGATATATATCAAATTATAAATCCCTATATTATGTATTTTAATTAGTAGTTATATATAATCAATCACTTATTTAAGGGATAAACTAAAAGATTGTGAATGATAATTTACCGGTGGAAAGAAAACGTTGATTTAGTTTATGTCAATGGGCTAACTTTTTGTTGAAAAGTGTGGTGAACCGAAGAAGTTTTAGATTTGGTATTTAAATATTTGGTATTATTAAGATTTAAGATCATTCATTTCTAACACATAATTATTAGGGAATTTCGTATTCGATGAAATTGAAAAGTCATACTAATCGTCAAACTTTTAATTATATATGTGTTCAATTATAGTAAAACCGTTGTACTTAATTATTAATTAAAAGACGGAATCTATCGTCAGGGTATTTTAAATAGTTGTTTGGACATCAAATTACGAATGGTATGTTTGGACTATCTCTATATAGTATTAGTATTAGTATCCACCGTTTTTATTCATTTATAAATGTTAAATTGTAAATCAAATACATACATTAAATAATACGTCGATTTTTCAACCACTTCATCAAAAAAGATTTAAAAAGAAGGGGACGATTTTTGTCGTATGGAATGGGACACGGCATATTTTTTCAAAATATTAGATGTAGAATACATACAAAAACGATTTGTCTACCCATAATAATAATAATTGAGGTTGTATACAAAATGATATTTATCAAAATATTCCTTTTTCTCAAACAAGGCAACAAAGAAAACAAAGAGTGTGAGAGAGCCAAATATAAGTATTTTGTGTGTGTGTGTGTGTGTGACATTGTTGAATAATTGATGAGTATACGACTATTATTAGGCTTGGAATAAATTGCCTTGTCTTTGAATAGGTCTAAGAAATTGTAGAAAAGCTTTAAGTTGAAATAAAAAGCCAAACACTCTAAACTCTATAACCCATAGTCCCATAAACACCATAGACTACCTAATTATTATTTGGCTCTAACTACCAATATCAGTTTTTTATTTTTTTGCATATGATCGTTCGATACGTTAAATTAAAGTGGAGATTTGTTGGATATCTTTGAATTATACTTAATTGGACCCACGAATTAAAACTCAAAAATTCATATAATTAAGGTTTTTGTTTTCAATAAATACTTTTCTAAACCTAATTTTCATGTACCATGAAATATGTGTTTTTAGTACTAAAAGCTATCTCTTTATACTTCAAAAAAAACTATCTCTTTATCTACGAACATGTCCAATAGAAAATGTGTTGATAAAACCACATCAAATATGTGTTATACTTTTATTTATGTTTGTATTTTTCTTCCTAGACATATATCAGTAACATATAAATGTTAGATGAATGTGTTTCATTAGAAGTGATTGTATAAAGTCAGTAAGTTCTTTCACGCACTTGATTAATTATAAAATTTGCTTAATAAAATTTATGTAGAAGATGAGTTTCTATGAATTATTCGGCAGAGTCAATAGATAATAAATTAATAACTAAAAACTATCATATTAATGGTTTATTTTTATTTTTTTGTAGGTAAATTAGAAACTATCATTAGACCAACATTATTGAAGGTAAATCAGACCATCGTTATTGAGAGTTTCTTAAGCAAATCTCAGCTTAAGATTTGTTAAGAGATGCTATTATATAAAAATCATTTTTTAACAAAGTTTAATAAGTTTTGCTTAAGAGACCATCAAGATTAGAGATGCTCTAAATAAGTTATTTGATCGAAAAAGTTTATATGGTTAAAGATGTTTTGAATATTTGAGATTCTATATGCATGCAAACAAACACATAAACATATGGACAATATATCATTGCTATAAACAATGTCATACAGTACAGTACAAATACAACTAACATAAAATATGAGTATGGTTAACCGAACAAAAATGGCATTGTTATTCACATTTAGCTCATCCTTTTCAACTAAACCTTACAAAAGATTTATCAAAATATTCGGTTATCTCTAGATACTTAACTTGTATAGTTTTTAGTATTCTGACCCCAAAAAAAAAAGGGAAGTACAGTAGAGTTATAAAAATAGAAAGGTAAATGATGATTGTCAACCACAATTATGCATGTCAATGGACCAATGATGGCAACTGGCAAGGGTTGCGACTTAAGGGATGATTTTTTTTCAGCAAAACTTTATATTCTTATACAAATGCATAAAAGTGAATTTGACCACAATTACATAAACGTAATGGTAGTTAGTAGTTATGATATTAAAAAAGTGGTCACCAAAAAAAAAGTGACTATCTTAAATTCAGAAATTAATACCTTACCCATGATAATATTTTCTACCCCTAATTTCACTTTTAATCATAGTCATGGCTTGCCCAATTAATTCTTTGACAATGACATTCTACTTAACCCTAAAGAAAACAAACTGATTTGGTACGCCATAAACTTTCCTATACCCTATTAATTGATATTATGCATTCATTCTTCAAGTATGTTGCTAACAAAAGGTCAAAGTCAATAATAATACTTAGAATTGTATATGAATCAAACTATCTTTGGTGGATTTATACCAACCTAGGATGTAATGAAATAAAATTATTTCTAAGCTAGAACACATAACTAACCTTCGAAACTATACAAATCTGTAACGACTAATCACAAAAAGATAATAAATTAAGTAAACACTGATGAAGGGGTAAAATGATGATCAATGGACTACCAATGGATAAACAATTTTGTGATGTATAAAAACTGATCTTATTTTATATGATGTACGGTGGCAGTATAAATTACATGTATCTCTTATTTACATATACTCTATTATATACAACAAAGTCATGTACAAACACACTGGCTCTCTTTAAGAGTTAAGAACCATCCTTCAAGGGCTTAAACGCAGCCAAAACAACGGCTACTTTGCATACAAGAAACCCCAAAGTCCCCACCAATATCTCTTTTGGTGTGACTGCAAATGCAGTAAAATCTCCCCCAATGGGACCTCTCACGGCTAAAACCGTCAATCCTATGGCCAATGTGAGAGTCAAAACCGGAATCTTGAGTCCTCGGCTTAGTGTCTGATTGGAGTTTTCGGATGAAGAAGATCCCGGTGCTTGCAGTTCATCAACTGATCTCTGTAGGAGCAGCAAGTAGAGAAATCCCATTGTTCCACCGAAGAAGAAAGCAATGGCGGAATTTTCGCCTAGTGAGAAAGCAAAGGCCGAACTTCCAAGAAGGATGAGAATGGCATCGTAGAGAAGCAGAGAGAGTTTCAAGTTTGAATATTCTTCCATGCTTTCCTCGTTGGAAATCGTTGTACGGTCAAGATCCAAAGCTGTAGATGAAGAGATTTGATTGGAGTCAGTGAGTTCAGTGACACGGATAGGTCTGAGTTCCACCATTGATAGTTCACTGCTCTCTCCAAGCAAGATTTCATCAACTTCAAAATCATAACGGTAACAAAAGGTTTCTGCATCGGTTTCTTTACCCCGAGGATTAGCCACCCACAAGTTCACTCCTCCAACTCTCCATTGACCTAAATATGAAAAGCTAATTCCATAATCACAGAAAAATGAAAGGACTAATACAAGTTCCAAGTCAAAAGAAACTAACCAGACTCAAGACCGATCCAAAAAGCTCTGATTTTGCCGAGTTTTGGTCCTTCAAATGTGAATTCATCAACAGAGCCTCTCTGAAACTTGAAGGTTTCACCATTTTCCACAACTTCTGGATCCAAAGATGAAAAATTTGCAGGTATTGTCTGTAACACCGAATCACCCTTTTCGTCTATCAAGCAAAGAAGAACCCTAGCATTCATGTCACTAATCCCCGAACCAAACAAATTACTTGTCTGCAGCTTAACCTTATAAAGAGATCGAGTTTGGCTCACAGTGAAAGATGGGTTCCCTCTACAAAGTTTCACTTCTTCTACTGGTAAGAGACGCAAAGGTCTTGCATAACTCTGAAAATCTGAAAGCTAACAGTTTCAGTCAATCAAATAGTGAAAATAGAACCAGAAGTAAACATCTTGAACATTCTCATTTCTTGAAATTAAAGACCAGAAAAAAAAAAGTGAACTTGACATAAAATTCCAATGATTCCAAACCCATCAGAACCCAATTAACTGAAATTTTCGAATCTGATCACTAGGAATTTTACAACAGAGTCGACGGAGACTTACCTTGATAATCAGATGACTTCGAGCAAATGACACCGAATCGATAACGACGAATTCGACATGAAAGTTTTCTTCTTTTAGGAAATTGAATGAATTGGTTCGTCGTAAACGTTGCGAAAGGTACGGGCTTCAGACAAATTGATTCCGTCGCCATTGCTGTTGCAACTCTCGCGGTACATGAGAAATGCCACACGGCACGGCACAAAGAAGAAGAGATTGACCGAGGAACTTTGAAGGTAAAGAAACTTCTAACACAGAAAGAGGCTCCACATTTCAACAGAACCAAGGATCAAACCGAACCGGAATCTTAAATCATGTCTGATTGCACAAAATAAACTTAACCAATATGTAACTTTTAAGATACTGAATGATTGTGTTACGGTAACTTAACCAATATGTAATCTTAAACAACTTTAACCGTATGTGATGATCACCTGAAAGAAACGCCAGCATCACATATATGCCCTTCGAACTGGATACAATCTTCTCATCAGAATTAGACATGTCACTCTTCGAACGGCTGAATGTATTGGTTGGGAAGAAATTTTGAGTCTGGTTTCAGACAGGCCTTTGACGCCGTTCCCTTTGTGGACGACGAAGTCAGTGAATTCATAAAAGTTGTTGTTTGGGGTTGTGGAAGCTTTTGTTATAAAGAGTTAACGACTAAGAAATCAAGATGAATAGGGAGATCACGACAGCAACTCCTTCGAGGCTCTACGCCTTTTTTTGTTTTGTCTTTTTTTGGTAATGCTTTGTTTTGTCTTTTATTTCAAAAATGCCATTTGTGACATAACTCGTATATATCAAATTACAGTACGTAATGATGGTAGACATGGTTGCACGTATTCAGGATAAACAGAATCTTTAGTGTTCTGTACTTTGAATACAAATCAAAATTTTCACTGAACAAAGTTGAAGAAGACATCATCAAATCATGGGGACATACTTTTCTAAGACGGGACTTGCTCAAACTCCAACCTTTAGTAAGAAAAATCTCTTTATGTAATGAACTCACATTGAGTCATCAGAATCTTCTGATTCACTTCTCTCCGGCTCAACTCCTGTTGGATTACTAGTGCCTGTCTCAGGAGCTTCAGGCTTTTCAACAGGTGTAGGTGAAGAAGAAACAATCTTATTTTCATTAGGAGCATTCTCGTTTACAGCTACTTCCTCTTGCTCATTTACCTAAACCAAAAAAAAATGGTCAGATGAAGGAAGTTACTAAAATCGATCTTTATCCCCAAGACCAGATGTTGTCACATCATGTATTAAAATGAAAGTAATCTTACATTTTCTACTGTTCCGCCACTCAAGATATTCAACAAGTCTCTTTCAACCCGCTGTACAAGCTCCGGCTGCAACGTTTTGGTAATTAACATGTTAGTTAATAGAAAATACTTGAGAGTTCCACAAGATAAAGTTTCACTATGAACAGCTACATGTATCAAGATTTCAATCACAACTTTCAATCTAGATAACCAGAAATTTCCCATTCTTTCTTTCTTTTCCTGGCTGAGGATCACAAGTGTTAGTGAAACATAGTTGATGGATTGATGATAATAGCAAATGAAAATTACATTAAGGTCAGGCTCTCGACGAAATCTTCTCTTTCGAGCATCCTTCATTGGAGGAGTTAAACCATGTCTGTATTCAACTGTATTGGGTGCAGGATCACCCGGCTCCCTAACTATGATCATCTGTGTAACAAATAGATGCATCCATATTCCTTTTAAGTCAATTCTACAGAGCTTAACACATATAAACAAAAAGATGGATTAAGTAAATGGATTTTACCTGCCCGATATCAGCAGTTTTGACTAGTGCACAGTCATCATAAGTTTTAAAAGACTCAACAACAGCAGGAAGATCAAGCAGAGATGCCGGGAACTCTTCGTTTCCAATCATAAACGTACCGCTTCTCCCATCCTCTGCAAATTCAATTAGCACAAATCCTTAAATAACAAGTTTGCTCCAGAGATAATGTAATTGGGTTTTCCAGACAAAAAAAAAGAAATATGCAACAAGAATGTCTTTTAGCTCCCCTGACAAAACATACAATTCATGAAGTTGGTTCAGGGGACAATGCAAATCGATTTATAGACAAACTGTAGTCCTTAATCAGATTCAAGAATGATGCAAGAATATGTCTTATAACTTCTCTAACAAAACATTCAATTCACAAAAACAACAATATAAAATTGCTAAAGGAGACAATGCAAAACATTCAATTCACAAAAACAAAAACTTTTGAACCTTAATCTGATTAAAGAATGATACGAAAAGAATGTCTTTCCGGCAAACAACATCCAAGAACTCATAACTTTCAGTACTGAGTATAAAAATCTAAATCCGCGACACAACCATGAGACTAATTTCCGATGAAAGGACAAATATTTAAGAAAAAGGAAGAGACTTTGGATGCTTAAACACAAAATACTGTGCCAAAAAGAGACAAAAAAACCCCTTAAAAAATTGGTACCTGAAAAACACAAATCCAAAGGGATTTCGTCGGAAGTAGAAGCCTCCTCGCTCAAAAGCCGATCAATTCGCTCTGAAACAGACGGTGGAACCCTAAGTATGAACTGTTCTTCCATCAAAAGGTATCAACGGCTTAACTTGAGATCTTCCCCGAATTGGATTATGCAGAGAGAGAGACGAGACGAGAATCTATTGAACTGTGAGAAACACGATTGCTTTGTTATGTAATGTCAGAAATTTTACAAGTTTAGAAGAGAGAGAAAGACAAACGTTCCAGAAGAATCCTTTTTGTTAATCCTATTTTGTTTATTTTCCTCCCCTATAGGTTTCAAGGTTTATGTTTTTGACCCAATTAGTTATAAAGGTTATTAAAAAACCCAATAGTTGAAGAAACTAAATCATCAATTGCCTATATTTAATTCTAATTTCTCTTCGATATTATATACCTTTTTGATATCAATGAATATAAAACAACAAAAATTAGAATGGACTATCAACTTTAAATATAGAGTTTAAGGCAAAAACAATATTTGGAAAGAATACTGGGGGTTTAAATGTAAAACTAAATAGTATAAAGAAACCCTAAGAAGTCGCTCATTGATCAATCTTTTTCCAATTTCTTGCAGCATCGCTTCTTCGTCGTTCGTCACCACCGAACTTTGTCCACAGGTAAACGAAATTTATGTTCTTTTGTGGCTATGCACATACAATATTTCGATTCTTTGTTCCAATTCGTATTTAAACATGAAATATGAACTGATTCTATCTCGATCTGAATTGTATTTGCAACCTCACTTTAGTACTTGTCGTTTGAGATAATCGAGTTTTCAATTGATGAAAAATCTCATCTTTCTAGAGTAGCGAGTTGTATCTTCAAAGTATTCTGTGGATTGGAGTCGGTAATTTCAAACTAGACTAGATTGAATGCTTCTTTGAAGTTCTCTTAGATGGCTGGTGTTATAGCTCTTGTGTTTTGTGGTCTCCTCTTCCTTTAAATATCCTACCTTTTCTCTGATGTATTTTCTAATCTAGTTTGTGTTGACTGATAGAGAGGTTGAAGAAGCTTGATTCAATGAGGGGAAGGAGCTACACGCCGTCACCACCAAGGGGTTATGGGAGGAGGGGTCGAAGCCCAAGCCCTAGAGGCCGATATGGAGGTCGTAGCAGGGACCTCCCCACCAGTCTTTTGGTTCGCAATCTACGCCATGATTGCAGGTACATATTTTGATTTCTATATAGTTCCCTTCAGTCAGTGTCTCCCCTGCTTAGGATGATTTTCTTTTTGTTTGGTCACCTCTTAAAAGATTCAAGACATGACATCTTTTATGCATATTTAGGCATGATGTTTTCTTAAATGTACTGTGAAGGTGTTCTTAAAGTTGATGTATGTCCTCAGAGCTATTTTGATAACAATGTTAGGTTTGATGAATCTTGCTTTGTGATCGAAATATAACAAAGAACAGATGTATGGCTGGTTCTCTCATTGTGTATCTTTTTGCATTTTTGGGGTTCATGTAAACCATAGTACTCTGTTGTTGACATTTACTCCAATCTATCTTCCTTTCCTTGCTTTTAGCAAATTGTAATTCTCTGCTTACATCAAATCCTTTTATTCAGGCAAGAAGATCTCAGGAGGTCATTTGAGCAGTTTGGTCCACTCAAAGACATTTACTTGCCAAGGGATTATTATACTGGGTGAGCATTTTACTAGATAGGAGATCTAATATTTAAACATTTGATTTTTACTTATGCTCTGATTAGAGAATATCTCTTTCTCGAATCTTTGTTTACTACGTTTATCTCCCTTTCCTTTTCCATTCTGTCATATCTGTGTGTCTCCTCACCGATACTAGGGCTGTATGAGAAGCTTTTATAAGTGCATTGATTTCATTTTTATAATTTAGGCTCCATACATGTTCATAATTCTTTGTGACATGAGATTAACATTTGTGGTCTTAAACCACCAGTTTTTGGTGTCTTGAAAGAAAGAGGGTGGATTAGTTAAGTAGAAGATCCAATGTTTATATGTTCTATGTGTGAACACACTATGAGGTGAGTTAATTGAAGTTGTTGAGGTTTAGCAGTGAATTTAAAGAATTGAAGACATCAAAGAAGTAATTAGAGTTCTTATGAAGATGTTCTATATGGTAGTGAAGAGTTGAAGTGAAGTTGGGTTTGTATTCTATTTGAAGATGAATCAAGTCTTCAAGAAGTCATCTTTATACTGAAACTTGCAAGGCTAGCAGGCAAGTGCTTGCTTATTTTCATGTTTACTGATATCTTCTGTGCAGGGTCTCAAATGTGAGTTGTCCTTCAACAGGATTGTTGTAAAGTGGTACATCTTCCTCGTTATTTTGTATGTTTGGTTTTTAGTCTGAGATTTTTTTCCGTTGTATATGTTAAAATGCAGAGATCCACGAGGGTTTGGTTTCGTTCAGTTTGAGGACCCTGCTGATGCTGCTGACGCAAAATATCACATGGATGGGTATCTTCTTCTTGGCCGGGAATTGACTGTTGTGTTTGCAGAAGAGAACAGGAAGAAACCCACTGAAATGAGGTTAAGGGAGCGTGGTGGAGGAAGGTGCATGGAGCTTTCTCTTTTTAAACTGTTTTGTTTATCATCAAATATCATTAAGTTTTTAACATTTTTCTGTTAGTAGGAGCAGCAGATTTTGGGATAGAAGGCGTACTCCCCCTCGCTATTACTCTCGCTCCCGTTCTCCTCCCCCTCGACGTGCTAGATCTCGGTCACGGAGCGGTGGCTATTATTCTCCCACTAGGAGACATCACCCAAGGTTTCTTCTACATGTTCCTGTCTGAGTTCAATTACAAATTTCTCCACCCTATTTGACTTTTGAATGCTCACTAAGTCTCTATTGTCACAGGTCTATCTCGCCCAGGGAAGAACGATATGATGGGGGAAGATCATACTCTCGCTCACCAGCCTGTAATGGCTCAAGGGGTCGCAGTGTAAGTCCAGCCAGAGGTAAGAGCCGCAGCATAAGCCCCAGCCCTAGAAGAAGCATAAGCCCCAGCCCTAGAAGAAGCATAAGCCGTAGCCCAAGAAGAAGCAGGAGCCGGAGCCCGAGGAGAAATAGGACCAGGAGCCCGAGAAGAAGCAGAAGCAACACTCCTGACCCAGCCAGAAGCAGGAGCCAGAGCCCGCATGGAGGGCTGGATGATGAAGATCGTTCACCAAGCCAGTGATTAATTCTTCACTCTTATGCTAGTCTTCTCTAGATTATGGCTGTCTTGCGTACCCTTATTCTAAGACAAGGTTAAGATGATACCAGGTTAAGATGATACCGAAAAGATGAGAATGTTATGTAGGGTGGAATTTGGTTTTTTATGTTTTGATCTATGGATGATGTGGGTAGATGTTACTGTTACCCTTGATCTATGTTCTTTTAAGACATAATCTTGGGTAGTTATGGAAGTTGCAACATTGGTCCGTCAAGTCAACCAAAGTAAACGATCATGTCGGAGGGATGGCTTTGCTGATGTGTCGTTTCGGTACATTGGATTGCCAACGTAAATGGTCCTTCTAGATGATGTTTCTAGAAAAATTTGTTGGCTTGAGTATAACTCTAAAGTTGTTGTGCTGGTAGAATCAAGAATTTGGAGCTTTACTTGTCAGAAGATGGTAAGCTTTAGTGGAATTCAACACTTTTCTTCTCTCAAAGAGAGGTTTATAAGTCAGCTCAAGTCAAAATCACGTGAGGACTCGTTTCGTCCTTCCTATACAGCTCTTCATTCTTCATCTTCTTCCTCTAATCAAGTATGTTAGATCTAATCGAGTTTGTTAGATCATAGAGAAAGAAGTGAGACTGAATCAGTTTGAGAGAGGAGAGAGAGAGCTTGAGCGATTGTAACACATACAGAAGTTTCACAAAGGTTCTAGTGGATTTCCGGAGAAGATTACTCCGGCGAGACGTAGCGTTTCCGGTTTGGAAACGTGAACTCGTTAAATCTGTGTGTTCGTTTTATCTTTGTTTTCTGGTTTCTTTCGATTCAAGTGATTTGTGAGCTCCATCGGCGGTAGAAACCTTGACAGAATCATTGACCTTTGTGAGCTCTGGAACTTTTCATTCAATCTGTGAGCTTTTCTTTTCCAACTTTTCATGAGATAGTTTTGGAGTCCTAACACTTACCATTGCAAAAGTTTCAGTAGCCATCACTCATCAGCTCTTATCTTCACAAAAATCTGAAAATATTACCTACTTATTTGCTCGTAATCAAAACACCCATTTGATATATTCACCAGGAAATTGGTGTGTTCAATGGAAATGGCTAAAGATGGGTAGATTTGGTTTCTTTGGTGTCTCATGAGCTAAAGACTATGGTCCGATTTTAACTGAGGAGTTTTAAGCTTTCTTCATAAAGATCAAACCTTTCCTGTCTTAATACAAAACAAAACAAAAAAAAGAATAAAATAAAAGAATGAGAGTTTCCTCATGAATAGCGAAGCACGGTTCTGAGACGAAGTGGCACAAATTGCCATTTGGAGCATTCTTGTCCACATAATCTACCTACCAGTCTACCACCATTGACAAGCTTTTAACTTTCTATGCATAAAAAAGGGGAGGTAACTTGTATAGAGAGTGAGAGATAGAGATATGTGGAAGAGCATAGGAGAATTGAGTTGCGATGATTATGTCAAAGCTGGATTGACTTTGGAAGACGCCAAAGAATTTGAAAAATTGGTGAATGATGTGATTCCAAAGACTAAAAAGACTGATCCAAGAGATCAGTGGAAGGCTTTGGTGGATGAGAGTGTGCTTAAGCCATGGCATCCGCATCCTCTGCATCAGCTTCTCTATTACTCTGTCTATTCTAACTGGGACTCCTCTGTTCATGGACCCACTCTCTATTGGTTTCCTTCTCCGTACGTCTATCTCTCTCTCATGAACTTGTTCGAAATTCTGAAATTTATATGACAGATAATTAGGCTGATTGTCCGGAATGCTGAGTGTCTGTGTATCTTTCCTTTGTGTGTGTTTAGATCTCAGTCAAAATCCACAAATTTGGGGAAGCTGATGGAAACTCACGGATCAAGGCTTCTTGGTGCTTCATATAAAAACCCTCTTGAAAGTTTTGAACTTTTCCGGAGATTCTCAGTTGAACACCCTCAAGTAAGCATTGACGTTGAATGTTGAAAAGATGAAATCTTTGGTTTGGTCTAAATTGACATCCTTTTTCAGGTTTATTGGTCACTCGTTATCGATGAGCTTTCACTCGTGTTTCGTTCTCCTCCGAGGTGCATCCTTGACACATCAAAACCTGGAGGGACATGGCTTCCTGATGCAGTTCTGAATATTGCTGAATGTTGTCTGATGCCTTCAAGCCATCCCAAAAAGGATGATGACAGTGTGGCGGTTGTATGGCGAGATGAAGGCTTTGATGATTCTCCAGTCAATCAAATGACATTGAAAGAACTCCGCGAGCGAGTAACGTATGTACCATGAAAGTCTTTATTGATCATTCTGTTGTGTTATCTCATTATTAAGCTTCCATTGGTGCTTTTGATACATATACTTGAAAAAGGTTGGCGGCAAAGGCGATAGGTGGAAGTTTTGAAAAGGGTGACACTATTGCAATCGATATGCCAATGACAGTTGATGCAGTGATTATATATCTCGCAATCATATTAGCCGGTTGCGTTGTTGTCTCCATCGCAGACAGCTTTGCAGCTAAAGAAATTGCAACACGGTTGAAAATTTCTAAGGCAAAAGGCATATTCACTCAGGTTTGTGACACAGCTTGACTCACATCTTTTCGGCTTGTATTTATCCAGTACCATGTCAGATATATCATATTGGGTTTTCAGGACTATATACTCAGAGGAGGTCGACGATTTCCTTTATACAGGTGACATAATTGATCTAACTGTCGCTGATTTTGCAACTTTATGAACAAAAAACATAACTATATCTTAATAATTTAGCAAGGTGGTTGAAGCTGCTCCATCTAAGGTCATTGTCCTCCCCTCTTCAGGGACTGAATTGTGTGTTCAGTTAAGAGAACAGGACATACCATGGATGGATTTCCTTTCCAATTGGAAAACACTTCTTAGGTAAAAATTTTACATATATACAGTTGCAATCACTTGGAGAGTGTAGATGAGACATGGCTCCAATTTGGCTTGCAGTGGAGATAACTACTATCGTCCAATTTATCTACCTGTAGACGCTGTGATTAACATTCTCTTTTCATCTGGAACGACAGGTAAAGGAAAGATGGTCAAACTGTAGTAGATATGTTTAGATACATCTGTTGATCTATTATTTTTTCTTAATCAGGTGAACCGAAAGCTATACCGTGGACTCAGCTCTCGCCAATTCGTAGTGCTTGTGATGGATGGGCTCATGCTGATGTCCAAGTGGGTAATATATATTGTTGGCCTACAAATCTTGGATGGGTAATGGGACCAACTCTTATATTTTCCTGCTTTCTAACCGGTGCAACTCTGGCTTTCTACAACGGGTCTCCCCTTGGCCGGGGTTTTGGAAAGTTTGTTCAGGCAAGACAACTCCATTGTTGTCTCTTTTTCAATATTAACATTCAATAAATTTTCACTTATGTGTGCGTGATTTTACTGTAGGATGCTGGAGTTACAGTTCTCGGTACTGTTCCAAGCTTGGTGAAAACTTGGAAGAGGATCAACTGTATGGAAGGGCTTAACTGGACAAAGATAAAGTAACAAGCAACATTCAATCACAGTTCTTTTTTTGGTTTTATATGTTTAAGAAGAATTGACTCAGGAGCTGTTGTGCTTTGTTAGATATTTCGCCACCACAGGAGAAGCTTCCAATGTTGATGATGTTCTCTGGCTTTCTTCTAAAGCTTATTACAAACCTGTGATTGAATGCTGTGGAGGCACGGAACTGGCTTCTTCATACATCATAGGAAGTCCGCTTCAGCCGCAAGCTTTTGGAGCATTTAGTACACCGTCTATGACAACTAGAATTATCATCTTCGACGAAAATGGTGTCCCATATGTAAGAAACTGAAAATTTAGACATTAGGCAGTTTGTTTCCATATTTCTCTAAGGCTGTACTAGATTGATAAGGGCGTTTTTGCAGCCGGATGATCAACCATGTACTGGAGAAGTTGGTTTGTTCCCGTAGCACCTCGGGGCCACAGATAGACTTCTGAATGCAGACCATGACGAGGTTTATTTCAAGGGAATGCCAATGTACAAAGAAACAGTGAGTCATTTTAAGATTTCTATACATATGAGTAAACCAAATTTCAATTGACATCATTTAAATTATTCATTTATTTTGTTTTCTTCTGCTCTGCAGCGACTTAGAAGACACGGTGACATCCTGAAGCGAACGGTAGGAGGATATTACAATGTTCAAGGCAGAGCTGATGATACCATGAACCTTGGAGGCATTAAGGTACCACAGTGTATCTATATACTCAGATGCATTGGAGTTTTTTTCAAGTCTTTTCATCTCTTTTATCTATGTTACAACGTAGACGAGTTCTATTGAGATTGAGCGGGTGTGTGATCAAGCTGATGAGTGCATCTCTGAGACGGCTGCAGTCAGTTTAGCCCCGCCAGACGGTGGTCCAGAGTTGCTGGTCATATTCACCGTCTTGAAAGAAGGGTTCAAGAAACAGAGTGAAGAAGAGCTAAAGATGAAATTTTCGAGAACCATTCAAAGAGATCTTAATCCTCTCTTCAAGGTAATTAACACATCTCTGATGGGGGGTTTTTCACAAATTCAAAGTTTACAAAAATAGCTGATCTCTGCTTAAAAATGCAGGTAAGTTTGGTGAAGATTGTACCTGAGTTTCCAAGAACAGCTTCAAACAAGTTATTGAGAAGAGTCTTGAGAGATCAGATGAAGAAGGAACTACTGTCTTTACGGAGTCGAATATGAAGCCTTGATCTTTAAAGTTTAATTAAGAATGAAAACTGGGAAAATAGTTGATCTACAGTCTACATGATTGATTGAGTTATGCTCATTCTAAAAAATAAAATCGACTAAATTAAATAAACCGGTCAAGGCACCTGAATTCTCTAATCAAATTCAACATTTACATCATTAAACACTCTGTTATGCTTAATGTTTTTGTTTATGTTTATGTCCAAGGGAACATTTACATGATTAAACACTTTGTTGTGTTTGGTGTTAATGTTTATGTCCAAGGCACAATATATAGCTTCAACCTAACACACTCCATAACTATAGAATCGAAAGACGAAGTTTATAATATCATTAAAACGAGATCTTAATACCACAACACCAACGAATCTGTGTAAATAATGATGATCTCTTGATATTAATAAAGCACCCTTGTTTGGATTTGGGAAACCTCTTCTGGTTGTTTATTGAACCACAGTGAAGAGAAAATAGAGAGTTGGGCCTGCCTGACGACAACAAAATTGGTATTGGGCCTTTAAAAAAAAAGAATAAGAAAGAGGGAAAAATAAAAAGAACCCTAAAAGGCGCGTTTGGATCTGGTTATATGAAACCACGGACGAGAGATTTCGTGTTGAGATGATTTTTTTTTACATGTATCGAAGATTTATGATCAACGATAGATAAAAAAAAAAAAACAAAAATCTCGCAAATCAAGAAAAGATCGAGCTAGAAATTGACAATCTTTCCAATTCAGAACGCTTCAGGACGATGATTTTGGGGGTATAGCTTATAATTTGCAGAGAAAAGATTGAACTTGTTGTATCCCCAAGTGATGTGGACTAATGTTTTTAGAATTGTAAGTCTTCTATCGTCTTTGTTTGTTTTTTTCCAATTGTGTTTTGAGGATTGACTTATTCTTTAATACATGATTGAATTTTCTACAGGGTGGTCTACATAATGTTTCGTGGTTTCAGTTTCTTCCAAGTGAAACTGAGCTGAATCCTGGTTCTGATAGAAGGTTAAAGCTTTAAGCTTTTCTTCAATGGGTAGTTTTAGTTTCTTACTTAATGACTGTCTACTAATTATTCTGTTCACTCTGGAGTTTTTCAGTTCAAGAGCTGAGCAAAACGATGTTGCAACGTATCTTGTCCTTTCCTCTCATCTCCGGTTGCAGAAGGAAGGGTTTCTTACTACTTGGACTAATTCTTTTGTTGGACCTTGGGATCCGTCTCAAGGTTTATACAACCCTGGTAAAGCTTAAACTCACACTCGGGTACTTCAATTTTGTAAATTTATAATTGTATCTGACCATCATTCCTCGTTACTGCTCAGATGAAAAGATTAAGCTTTGGCTTTTTCTACCTGGGCGTCATTCGTCAATAACTGATAAAGCTCAGGCTGCTGTGCCAAAGCTTAGAGGTATGTTTTCCTAATGATTTATTCAAACATATTGTCTCTATTCATGATTATGACAGTTTAGTGCACATGCTTGTAGTCTGTTGGTATACAGGCCCTTACTTTTCTTTTTCTCCTGTTGAAAGTTGTTGCGTCAGGAATTTGGGTAGCACCTGGGGACTCTGAAGAGATATCAGTTGCCTTATCACAGTCTTTACGTAATTGCATTGAAAGGTTAGTTTTTTTTTTATGATCACCAGGCATGTTAGAATAAGGACTTAATGGATTTTAATATCATATGAATTTGTTTGATATTCTGTCAGAGCACTAACTGGACTTTCCTACATGAGATTTGGAGATGTGTTTTTAAAATTTAGCCCTCAAAGCGAAGAATATTTGAGGTATCTACAACCTCTTTCCATCTAAGTGAGACCTTACATTATAACCAGCATCTCTGAGTTTGTTTATTGACCTGTTATCTTTAAGCAAATATATTATCCATTTTTTTTCCCTCGCTTTTCAACAATATCTCATCCTATATCTTTCATTCTATATGGATCTGTGAGACTTTTTCCTGAGTGTAATTCTTAGAATCGAAAGAAGTCGATGATTAGGTCTCTGGCTAATGCTCCTTGGGTATTTATGCAGGAGGGGACAGCCTACTGTCGAATTCATCTTTGCTGCCACTGAAGAGGCAGTTTTTGTCCATGTCATTATATCTGCCAAGTCCGTAAAGCTTTTGGTTATATATGTTCCAAGTTATGGTTTAGTGCTTCTCCTAACTATGATTTTTATGTGTGAAGGAATGTCCGGACACTTTCAAGTGGCGATGCTGAAAGACTGTTAAAGAGTTCTTTGAAAAACTCCAGCTATAGGCTTCCAGGTTAGTCATTTTTGAATCATCACTTGGACTGCTAAATTATCATACTGTCTAGCATAAGTTACAAGAAGTTAGGAACTAGTTCCAGATGTTAGTTGACCTTAACCTGCTTTGTACTGTTATAGTAGTGTATAAATGAGAGCATGGGACTTTTGAACTCAGTTTTTCAATGAAACTAGTACAGTCTTGTGTGACTTCTTTGAGCAAAGATTTAATATCTCATTTTGTTTGCATGGCACAAGAGCTTACCTGGAATATTTTTATATTATGTTACATGTAATTTTTCGAGGACAAACTTTTTGAGTGGAGACCTGAAATTATTTTTGCCTTCTACACATGCTTCAAGAAAGATAAGAGCTTTTTTATTTGATAAAAACACTTCTCACATGCTTATGTTATTCCGTCCAGTGATTGTTTCTCCTCATGGAATGCGGGGTAGCCTCACTGGATTCTGTCCCAACGACCTTGTCAAGCAAGTCTACTTCAGGTACAACTCATACCTTTGCCTTCCAGTGTCCAAGTCAACATTTTCGTGAAGTGCATAACTGTTAATCTGATAAAACCAATTTCCTCAATTAATATTAGATTTTGTTTTTCACACAGTTCTGGAAACTTAAGGACTTCGAGTGGATATATTGGTCTCTCTTCTCATGTTGATCATGGGTCCAGTCTGATAAATGGCAATCATTCCTACGTGGAAGTTACACTTGGTTGCTGCCTAAGTAGAAATGAAAACACATGTCAAATTAATTCGACCTTTGCAGTTAACTTGCCCCATAATCAGTGTCCTGAACCTTCCGTTGGCAGTAAAGATCACCGGAAAGGAGAACAAGATCTTTTATCAGTGTGTGAAAAAAAGTTCATATATCCAGCTGAGGCAGTGCTTGTGCCAATCTTGCAGTCATCATTTGCTAAATTTTCTTTGAAAAGGTAAACTGACTAGGTGAGGAGGTTATTTACAATTTGTTGACTACTTAACGGTAAGATCCAGATTGGCCATAAGGGAAAATTTGTTTTGTTTCTGTTGAATTTAATAATAAATGTATTCAGAAAATTGACTCTGTAGGATCATAGTGAAAAGGTTTTTAGGAATTGTTAAAAAAAATGGAATACTTGTGATCTTTCCTCAGCCTGGAGCTGATGCAACGTCAAATCATACTTGCAGATTTTGGCTTCAAAATTGGATAGGCCCGTCACTGGCAGGCTCATCGTTATTTATGCACTGGTGAGTCTTTTTCTTTTATTTCGTCTGCATTTTCAACATCGAAAGAAACTCGCAAAACAGAGGTCTATAATTTGTAATCCTCACGATTTGAAGCACCGTAGGAGTGAGATCTATGGCATTTTGGAGTTTTGTTCCAGTATTATGCTTAACGGTTTTATTTTAAATTATAACAGTCTGCTCATGACCCCTGAACATTTGAACTTTACTTTATGCAGGGCTGGTGATTTTGACTCCCTTGGAGCATCTGGAAATAAGAGTGATGGCTTTTATGAAAAAGGTGGTTACAATAGCAGTGGTAGTAGCCGTAATAGCAGCATTAGTTCAACAAGTAGCGCTTCTAGTGGGAGTGGCTGGAGAATGACTAGAACTGGTGACCTTGACGCTGATGCAGATTCTTTGACGTGTAGGCAATCTGGTCTTACTTGTAATGATGATCGCCCAAAAATGGTATGGCTTATATCTATGAAAAGGGTGGAGATTGTATGGTACTGATGACGAAATTGAATTGTCGGTTGTAGCACGTACGTGCTTGCTACCATAAATCCAATCTATGTATTGTTTTCCTTATTATATATTATTCCATGAGGCTAAATAAAATTCTTTGCAGGGTTCCAAGCGGCCGCGAACAGGGATGGGAGAGTCTTTCGGTCAAGTAGGTACTGTCACTACTGCACCCATTCAAGAAGCATATAATTCAGGAATTGGTTCCACTAAAACTAATAAGCTGCTGTTTCAGGCATTGAAAATGATCAAATTGGTTGGGATTGGGATGATGGCGATGATGATGATGACGACAGAGAAGTTGGCATGGATATCAAGGCACTTCTTTCAGAGTTTGGAGACTTTGGTGACTTCTTTGAGAACGATGCTTTGCCTTTCGGGGAGGTAATTCCTATCTCCTATTATCTATCATAATGAATTAATGATCATGAAACTATAATTTTCATTCCATAAGCTGGTGAACGAAATGCAGATCTTGCATAAGCTCAGATATCTAGACTGTATCACAGAGATGTTTGGGAGGAAGGGTTGTTTGCTTCCTTTCCCCATTCCTGTCACGCTTCTTTTTTTGTCTTTCGCTCATATTGCCTTTGGTGTTTTATCCTTATTTAATTAACCACCTTATTTATTATGTTTGTGTAGCCACCTGGAACTGCAGAGTCGCATGCGCTCATGTTTCCTCCAGATTCTGCTGATGTAGGTTCCAGTCCAGTCGATATGATGGATGTATCAGACCAAATCGTATTGCCTGTTGGGTTTTCCTCCTTTGAGAGCTTTAATCCTGTTCCTCCTATCATAGATGAGTGCCTTATTAAAAGTCAAGATGTTCTCAACAGCAGTATCACTTCAGTTCCTCCAAATCAAATGCCAGTCTCTTCTACTGGTGAGTTCGATCATTTGATGAAAGCTGAAGCTATGATGACCTTTGCTCCTGAGTATGGAGCTGTAGAAGCACCTATGAGCGAGATTTCCCCCACGTTTTTCAAAAGCCCATATCTTCCCAAATCTCATAAAGTGGAGAGTTCGAATTCAAGAACGAGTAATTATGTTTATGGAGCCACACCACCTGCCACTGATTCTGATGGAGCAGCCGATAAGATTTTGTACGGATCCAAAGCAGGCATTGGTAAAAATGATGGCAGAACTTTGTTTCAGTTGAAGAAGCATTACATTCAAGTGGAGGGTAGAAAGGGCCAACTACCTACTGTTATCAGTGACAACAATAGTACAAAGGAGGGTGTTTCTCAATCAAAACACTCAAAACATAGTGCTGCTAATGCTGTTAAGATTGTGCAGGGGAAAAAGACTAATGGTATATCTGCTGTTGTTAGTACATTATTATCTTCAAAGACCTTGCTAGCAACAGACGTGGGAAGTGTTATGTTCCAAGCTTTCATGTGTAGGATGCGGCACATAGCCGCTTCTTCAAAGCACAATTCACCTGCTAGTTTAACTAGGCTTAGTGGAAATTTTTTTCTTAACCAGCTGCCAAATGAGCCTAGTACTCTGACAGACAACATATCTGCAAGGAATGAGATATATAAGAAAGATATACCTACCAGAATAGCTGGAGATTTTGACGGAGGAATGTTAGATGGCCACATGAGTGCACCAGTTGGCGTATGGCGGACTGTTTCAGTCCCAAAAACAGCAAAACCTGCTAGTTCGCCAAATATTGAAGCAGGGTCATCCTTGCCCCATAGTTCATTTAGCGAAGACAGCTTGCTTTCTTATGGTCAAAGGCAGCCACTGCAGGAGCTCTTAGATGGGATAGCGTTACTTGTTCAGCAAGCTACCTCTTTTGTTGATTTAGCTCTGGATTCAGATTGTGGAGACGGACCCTACGGCTGGCTTGCATTGGAAGAATTGTGGAGGCGGGAACTGTCATGTGGACCCTCTGCTGTCCATGCAGGTTGTGGGGGGACTTTGGCTTCCTGCCATTCTCTGGACATTGCTGGTGTCAAACTAGTTGATCCACTATCTGCTGAGGTAAGCTTTCAAATTGTTGTAAGATGCAGGGAAATAAGGGTATCCAATATCTTTGGCGTTCTTGATTGTTTGTATGGGCTAGACATATTAAGTGGTCACAGTTTTATCTTATAAAGCTTTGAGCTGGTTCATATTTCTCTTACTGGTGCCTCCTTTGTTCTCTATGCGACTGGTTGTGATATATATAGTACACAATGATACAGTGTGTCAGTTAAAACCTGATTCTGGAGCTTTTTTCAATTCCAGGTTTTTCCTTCGTCTGTCATCACTTTACTTCAGTCTGACATCAAAACAGCTCTGAAATCTGCATTTGGTCAGTCAGATGGCCCATTATCTGTTACAGATTGGTGCAAGGGCCGAAATCAATCAGAGGATGGAGGATCTATTTCTCAGGGATCTACTGCTGAGTCAGCCCTGACTGAAGGTAGAACGCTAATTCTAATATTTCCCAGTCTCACACTGAGTTATCATCTCGTTCAACTCTACTGTTTCCACTGTGTTTTTTCATTGATATCTAAAAGCCAATGGTGTGAAAATATCTTTGATGATTCTATTATTAATAAATATCTTGTTAAACAAGCAGTGTCTATAGATGGCGCCAAAGGGGATGAGACGACTCAGAGCCAAGACATATACAGTTCAGAATTACTCCGACCAACACTTTTTGTTCTTCCATCACCTTCTATACTTGTTGGGTACGTATGCAGTCATGCAGATGTCCGTCTGTTCTATTAGCAGTCGTCTTTAGATAGAATTTGGTCTTGATCAAGATGCCCTTGTGATGGGTTTATTCATGAAGGATGATCTCCTTTTGTTAGGATATCTTTAAAAAATTTACATACTGCATTCTGGTGATTTTGAGCTCTCTTTACATATGTATATTTTCCCCGTGACAGGTACCAAGATGACTGGCTTAAGATATCAACAAATTCCTTGCCACATTGGGAAAAGGCCCCTTTTGAGCCATATGCTCTGCCAAAAAATGTAAGTTGTAAGGAAATCATCTGAAAGATATTCTTTTGTTTTCTTGCAAATTAGGCTAACTAATAACTTTTTGATTAAGATAACTGTTTGTCCTTCGTTACCTTTCGCAGATTAACTACACTGTTGTATGCCCGGATATTGATCCTCTAACCTGTGCTGCTGCTGATTTCTTCCAGCAACTTGGATCTGGTGAGTCGACAAGTTTATCAATTGTGAAAGAGGTTTTGCTCAAACATGATAAGCATTAGTTTCTGATAAAAATTGTTTCTAGAGGAGCAAGATTTCTGACATTTTCTCATCATTTCTTCTGATGTACTTTTTATTGCATAGTTTATGAGATGTGTAGACTGGGAACCCATTTGCCACAAAGCCTGGGAAATCAAATGGAAACAGACGCTGGAAAATTGTCTTCATCTGGATTTGTTCTGCTTGATTGCCCCCAATCAATGAAGATTGAAAGCAATAACACATCGCTTCTGGGATCTCTCAGCGATTATTTTCTGTCTTTGTCGAACGGGTGGAATGTGAGTAGCTATCTGAAGTCTTTATCAAAAGCGTTGAAAGGTATAAAGCTTGGGTCTTACCTTTACACAAACCAGAAAGAAGGATCAGGGAGTCCTTGTATGGTAAGTATTGAGTTAGAAAATACATATGTTAATTGAGATTAGTATTCTTCAACCAAGTGCAGCTATTGATACTTGTTTACTTCTATTTCTTATAGGTAGTATACATAGTGTGTCCTTTTCCTGACCCTTCAGCAGTTTTAAGGACGATCGTCGAATCGTCTATAGCACTTGGATCAGTAATACAGTCAGATAGAGACAGGAGATCGATACTTAACAGTCAGGTTGCAAGGGCTTTTGGTAGTTCTGCTGCTGTTGACGAAACATCAATATCTCACATTCCAGTGCTTTCAGGGTTTAATGTCCCTAAGTTAGTACTACAAGTGGTGTCTGTTGATTCTATTTTCCGTATAACAAGTCCAAGCTTTAATGAGCTTGTCATTCTCAAGGATACTGCTTTTTCTGTATATAATAAAGCTCGGAGAATTTCAAGAGGAGTACCGAATGATGCATTCCTGTCATCATCTTTATCTGGCAGATCCACTTCAGCGTTGACACCAATGAGCTCTATTTCAGGAATCTGGAAAGACTCTGTTGGTTCTCGAATGACAGGTTCTACACATCCAAGAGATGGCGAAATGGATGTTAGCTTGAGAACGGGTGGTTGGGATACTTCCTGGCAAATACCGAGATCTGGAGGTTTAAGCTGTGACCCAAACAGAAATGGAGATTTTTACCTAAATGATGAAATTTTCTATTTATTTGAACCACTTTTCATTCTTTCTGAGCCTGGTTCTGTGGAGCGTGGAGTTTCACCTTCTTTTGGCGGCTTGGGATCTGAGTCTTCAAAGCCAATACCTGAGGATGGTGGCAGAGGTTCTGGAGCTGGCTTGAATTCAATGGAAGGTATAACATCGGGATCTAACTCCCAGGGTGATGCATCCCAGCTTGAAGGAAAGGCTATTCCAAGTTTACATTGCTCTTACGGTTGGACAGAGGACTGGAGGTGGCTTGTAAGCATCTGGACGGATGCCAGGGGTGAATTACTTGACACACATATATTTCCCTTTGGTGGAATTAGCAGCAGACAGGATACGAAAGGGCTGCAGTGTCTTTTTGTTCAAGTTCTGCAGCAGGGATGTCAAATACTACAGGCGTGTTCCTCCCCTGATAATGGATCTTACAAACCCAGGAATTTTGTCATTACACGCATTGGGAATTTCTTCGAGCTTGAATACCAAGGTAAATTAGCGTCTTTTATACCTCTCGTTGACCCTTACATTCTGTTCTAATCTGATATTTCATCCTGCTCTTATTCCAATTGCGCCTGGGAATTGAATTCTCTAGTATTGATATGTTACATAACCCTGGTTTGCTGTCTTGCTGTGGATATAACAGAGTGGCAAAAGGCAATTTACTCAGCTGGAGGTCCTGAGATTAAAAAGTGGCCTATTCAACTTCGACGTTCTGCGCCTTCTGGAATAGCCTCCAATAGCAACGGATCTTCCTTGCAACAGCAGGATCTGAGTTTGATTCAAGAGAGAGCCTCATCAACTAGCACACTCTACAGCTCTCATTCAAAACCATCCACCTTTGTGAAAGGCAGTATGGGGCAATCTGCTGGAAGAAAGCAGATAATGGGTGGGCAAACCATTTCTGGTACTCCAAGGGGATTGTTTCAGTGGGTTCATAGCATCAGTTTTGCTTCTATTTCACTCGATCATTCTCTGCATTTTGTTCTTCCAGCTGAGTTGGTTTCTGCTGGTCAGTTTTTTGATTTGTTTTCCATTGTTCTCCTCATTTCACTCATATATATTATGTGTGACCAATTTTAAAATTTCATAAGAATGGAGCAAGACACTGTCTTACATGATTATTTACACAATTATGCAGGAGGTGGCCAGAGTAGTACTGGTATGAGTTCAGTTAATTACATTGAAGGTTTCACTCCTGTCAAATCTATTGGGTCTTCTGCTTTCTCTTACATGATGATACCATCACCCAATATGCGCTTTCTTCACCCAAGTCCTCTTCAGCTTCCTACATGTTTAACTGCCGAGTCACCTCCACTTGCACACCTCCTTCACAGCAAAGGATGTGTAATCCCTCTGTCTACCGGATTTGTTGTTTCAAAAGCTGTGCCTTCCATGAGAAAAGACTCAAGAATAAACATTAAAGAAGAATGGCCATCAGTTCTTTCTGTAAGTCTTGTAGACTATTATGGTGGTTACGACCATGCTCACAACAAAATTCTTCAAGGAAGCATGAAGCAAGGAGGAGGGACCAAAGAAACTAGAGACTTTGAAGTTGAAAGCCATATTATCCTTGAGTCAATAGCGGCAGAACTCCATGCTCTATCATGGATGACTGTTAGTCCAGCATATCTGGACAGGCGTACGGCATTGCCGTTTCACTGTGATATGGTTTTGAGATTGAGACGTCTGCTTCATTTTGCGGACAAAGAACTCTCCAGGCTACCGGATAAGTCGGGAGTTTAAAACATAGCAGGAGCATGCAGATCAATAAGTTCTCTATCAGAAGATGAGACCAACCTTTCTGTGAACTTCATCCTGCACCTCCTGAGTAGTCTTGTCATATTTAAGGCACATAGGTTTCTCAGGCTAGTTCACCAGTGCTATATGTTATAGTAAGTAGGTAGAAATTGTTGTAGATGTAGTCCGGGTTTTGATTTGATGCTTACGAAATCTGTAAAAATTTAGCATTTACGGCTTGCTTTACTGGTTTTGATTCACTTAAATGCATAGGTTAGTTTCTTTATAACCCCTTGTATTTGTAATTCAACATTATTTATCATTCCACTGTAAATTTAGCAAGATATCCATGTGTTTCTCAGTGCAGACTTTTATTTGTTGTTGTAAACTCTTGTACCTTCGGTTTGAACATCATGGTTCTCTCTTGATCAGTCGTAATGGATCCTTACTGTTGTATAAGTTGTGCAGCTGAAATTTTTTAGAGTAGACTCAGATTTTTAGTCCCTCATCCTCTGCCCCAGGACCATCTTACTGCTATCTATTGTTTGCATAGAAACTTCCTCAGCAGTTGCTACCGTTTCTTATCTGGTAAGCTACTTATCTCTTGATTTTGCTTTAAAAGAACTGTTACAAGCATTGTGTCTTTATTCATTGATTTTGTTATTCTCAGGAGGCATGAGAAGAGATGAACAGCAAGTAAATGGACTATAAAAGTGGCGGCCACTCTCATTCCATGAACTTAAATGCTGTGGTATTATCTCATTCTTGCTCCCGGCATCTTTCTTCTATGCATCACATGGCTTTAACAAATTCTTGTCTGGTTCGTCCCGCATACTCAGTCTTACCCTTTACTTTAATCTGTCATACATACATATATAGAATAAGGTCTGATTATGTGGAAAATGGAAGTTGGAGCTTAGTGGGTTCAGGGTATTGGTATGAAAAGTTTTCTATGAATGTATTAATACTTGATGTCGCGGGAAATGACTTCATAGTTTACATGATTTGTTATTGGAACTAGCCCACAATCAAATGCATTGGCACCCATATTTGTGATTTAGATTATGTTTTAACTCTCATATGAAAAAGCACGTAGCATTGATCAGCTTGCAACATAAGCTTTGATTATCTATATATGTTTCCTTTACGATGGAAGAAGAGAATATTGAATCTGTTTTCTCCATCTTGTGTTCCATATACCCCCTATGATTTTATTGCAATATCATGTGAAGTCATTTATTGTGGGGGTCATCTTCTTGCCTTTCTTTTCCGGGGTGAGTCACATGGGAGCTTATGTTGTTGCCTCAAGGCACCAAAACAACATCATGACAATGATGATGACGATGTCGACATCATAGTTGCCCCCACACAACCATCCAAATACAGCTCATCGAATTATTGATTCCACCGACTCTTGGACAATTCCTAGGTACCCTCCTCACTCATTGATCTTTTGTGTGAACCCAAATTACTGAAATCATTTTTGCAACTCTTTTCATGGATGTTGTGGATTAATCAAAGATAACATCAGCAATTGTAATAATAAAATGAAGGAACTCATAAACAGTCTGATAATTGATGGTACACATAGAGATATACATACAAGAACATAGGGAAACAGATGGTTACATTAACAATGCAACATTCTAAACATGAGAAACCAAATCACACAAACTTCATTAACAAATACAATAAAATAATAGAGAGTCAAAAACAAAAGAATGATCAAAAGATGAAACCAGATGCCAATGCAACAACAGATGCAAACAATGCTGGTACAAACATAGCAGCATCAGAGGTTGGGCTTGGAGCCGGAGCTTCCATGGTGGTAGCTGCCGCAGCAGAAAAAACCACCGCAACAACCATAGCAAATACCATCATCTTCATCTTCATTGCCTCCATTGTTACTTCTCTTTGATGTGTTTGAATAAGAATATTTTTTCTCAAGAGAAAGATTTTAATATGTTATTCTTGTTTGGATTTTGTGTATGGTATAAGAGTTTGTGGGGAATGGCAATGGTCTATTTATACAACAATTGAAAGAGATTATTACAGCTGGCAAATTGGCTGTCTCTTGGCCCAAACCACATTCTTCCCTTTCTCAACCACTGTCCTTTCTTTTCTTTCCAACCTCACATACAATATACTTAATAATGTATTTTACTAATTTTTGGTTTGATTGTAATAAATTTTGTATATGTGTTTCCACATGAGTAGTTGAAAGGATAAGAAGTAACATCTAGTTTTATTCTTCTTAGCTATTATTACTTAGTACTATAGTAATAAGCAAACTATAGATGAGATTTAGATAAACAAAATGATAATAAAATTTTATACTCTACAACTATGATAATTTTTTCAATATAGATGAATTAATATTTCTATAAACTAATAAAATATGTTTAGTCTCAACTCTCAACATGATTAGTTCAAGAGGATTTAATGTGTTCAAAGATAGCTAGTCATTTGGATTTATCTCTTCAATAAACACATATTTTATTGACAAAACATATTCTTTTTTTTTTATATAATTATCTTCATCTAAACAAATTTCAAAAAATATTCTTCCTTTTTTTTTTAGAAATAGATCAGAACAGTTTTTATAAGTAATTAATAGCTTTTAGTTATTTGATGTCTTTGTCCAAAAAAAATAAAAATTTATTTGATGTTTCTGATGGTATGTAAGGGTTAATTATAGCCGTTTAAGAGTTTCCTTAGTGATATTAATAACCAACGTTCACACCAAACTATGAAAATAACCAACTACCCCATTACAAAAAGTACTTTTAAAGAGTTGATATTTTTCTATTTACACCTGTTTAGTTTAGTTTTCTTCCTTTAATCATTTCAGTAGCATGCTTTAAAACAAAACAAAAATAAACATGTAGTGACCAAAGAAGAAAATAACAAAATAAAAATAGCTGGAAAAGCATATATACGAATACCAAAACCATACAGATACAATCATTACATGCATATGAGGCTGGAGACTGCTTTTGTGGACCATTACATACGTTCGAACTTTGAAATTAAAATGAATTGTTCAAAACACAAAAAAACAAAAATGAGTTGTTCACTTCACTCTCTCTAAATTTTCTTAAGTTTTTACAAACTACACCCAACCGGTTTCGTTTTTAAGGAATTAACTTGGGATTTATCTCAGCAAATAGATGAGAAAGAGAGATTTAATTTTTTTTTGTTAAGTTAATTTAAAATGAAATAAAAAAAAAAAGTTGAAAACTTTTCCGACCAAAGTATAGTAATGAGTTCCTCCAAGTTGGAACTCTTTTGTTTTTTTTTTAACTTTTGAAATCTAGTCGACCGTTGCCGTTGGTGGGATTCAAAATCTACTTACTTTTTGTTGTAGATATGACTTTTGTAGATAACCTTCTTCTTCTTATTTATTTTTTGGAAATTATGTATAACCATTTTAAAAGAAAAAATTACTGTAAGATAAATATATATATATATATATGACTGGCCACAAAAATAAAAGAACATAAAAAGCTCTTTGGGATTTCGGAAATACATGCAGTATAATAATATATAGAGCCACAATTATATTGAAGAAAAAAGTTGTGTTGTGGTATTTAAGGTTTCAAGTTGTTTTGAATTCAGTCATGTTAAGAAAAGAGTAATATGTTTTCCTTTGTATGTATTTGTTTTGACTACTGTTTTACAAATGTCTGTTTGTCAGTTTCAGATCAAGCAAGTGTTTGAAACTCATTGGGCTTGATTGCAAGCTACCAGCCCATCTGTCTATATTTATACTCTTTGCTTGACGATAATTTTTGTAGCAACGGATTTTTAGGCCATGAATGTTAGTTTTAAGTGTGGCCATGAATGTTTCAAAGATTTTGAGTGGTTTTTTTATTATGGTTTTTGGTTTTTAAATTTTAGATTTTGGTTTATGATTTACAGATTTTGTAATAAAAAAAATGAAAAATAAGAAAAAAATATCAGTTCACGTTCACAAAAATAAAAACCACATTTTGTGGTTTTTGGATATTAAGAAATAATTAACAAAATCTTTTAAAATTTGGATTTCCTAATTTTCAGGGAATCTATATTTTTAATAATCATGAATGACTAATAAAATAGATTTTGCAGAATAAAAGCCAAAAAACTGATTTAAAATCAGATGCCATTCAAGGCCTATATGTTTTTTGGTTTTTAGATTTTGCGTAAAAAGGAAAAAGTAAAATTGAAAACTGAAAAAGCTTTAACATTGCAAGTAAATCTCAGGATTTTTGTTTAGAAAAATGAAAAAAACCCTCAAAATCTGAATTTCTTGTGTTGTAGGGAAGTCATTTTTTCCTTAATCTTGCTTGGACAAATAAATGGTTTTTGGATAATCAGGAACCAGAAAGCTATGTTAGAAACTACTACCATTCATAGCCTATAATTTAACATATATTATTAATGATAATTATCCAAGAAAACTATTTAAGACAAATGAAAAGAAATATTTTTTCAGTAGAGAAAGAGACTTTTCAGAATTTCAGGCTTATTTCTAATCTTTCATCGAAAATGTGTTCAATTTTTGTTTTTTACAATAATGATTGTATTTAATTTGTTTTTATACTTATGTAAATTTGGTACGTTATCATTATAAAAAAAGAGAAATTTTCTTTGTTATTTAAAGATCATGGTTTATCTTTTCCTTTGTTATGTAACGTTTGTTATTTAGTTTTGGATAATTTAGTTTTACTCTATAACCGATATAAATGGTGAAATACGAAAATTAAAAAAAAAAAAGTATCACAATAAAATCCCAGAAATTGAGTAAATTAGCCCCAAGTTTGAATATAGTTTAGTTCTAATTCCATCCTCATCTTCCGCGCGTGATACACAAAGACCTCTAAAGTCCAAAATGCGATTTTTTAGGTCAAATGTGAATAAATTAAATGCAATTGGCGCGTGGGATTTCCCATAGTATATTTTTTACTGTCTTAACGCAAAATCTTGTTTTGGATCTTCTTCGCCAGAGTGAGTGATTATCATCCAGTGAAACCGTACTCACCGTGTACTCGAGCAAAACAGTACACGTGTCATAATACGATTTGTTATTATCCATAACGAGTTCTCTCTTTTATCGAAACACAACAGGCTAAAGTCATCTTAACTTCTAGAAGCCAATCTCACCCTCCATTTTGTATCGGACGGTTGTTCATAAAATCACACTAAAATAAAATAAAAATAATAAAAAGAATTGGCTAAGAAAAGGTGAGCGTCGCAGTAAAAGACCAGAGGGTAAGCAGTTTTTATTATTTCTTATGTGTTGTGTTATAAAGAAGATAGATAAACAGTGTGTTTCGATCTTCTGGTCTCATCGAGATATTAAAAAAAGTTTCTTTTGTTTTGGTTTTGTTGAGTTTGAATCTATCATCTAATCTTATATATCTTCCGATAGAAGAGAAAGGGAACAGCTTTATTTCTCTCTTTTCTTCTCCATTTTACCTAAAAAAAAATTCATCCCAAGTTTCACTCTTGTAAGTGTTTTCTCTTCTCTTTTATGTATTTATTTGACTGAAGAGGTTATACAATGGTGGGTTGTGTTCTGTGTTTTTATTATTGTTGAAGAATCGTTTCTGCAGTATACACTTATCTGATTTTATAGGTTTTACTCTCTTTTTTCTGATTTTCTTTTACTGTTTTTGGATATTGCTGCTTTGAAGGGTGATTCTGGAAGCTAAGCTACTGAGTTTAAGTTGCAGATCTTGAGGTTAGTGAGTCTTGTTTCTACAAATTAGCTCGGATTCGTCTATCTCTCTCTCTCTCTTTTTTTTTTTTTTTTATCTGTGGTTTTGTTTCAATTGGTTGTTAGAAATCAGAAACAGACAAGTAAATGGAATTCTTTTCTTCTTTTGTGTGCATTTAATCTGTAAAATAAAAAAGGCAGGAACTTTCTTTAGTGATTGTTCTAGATTTGTTTGGTCTATTTCTGGAAGAGTTCTCAATGTCTGAGTTTATTTATCTTTATTGTTGGCTGTGTAAGGTTAAGAAAGAGAGTGAGTTAGTGTTGTGTAATGGAGGAGGTAACAGGACAAAGAGGTAGTGGAACCACAGAGGCTGATTTTGTGTTGCAATGGGGAGAGAGAAAAAGAGGTAGGTGTATGAAGGTGAAGAAAGATCAAAGCCTTGCGAATGGCAAATCAACTGATTGTTTGACTAAGCGTAAACTCATTTCCCGTGCTGTCTCTTCTGAGAGAGGCTCCCCTTCTCGACATCTTAACCGTCCAAACAAGTAAGTTTGCTTGGTTTTAAAAGAAAAATTGGGATGAAATGGTTTGTTTGGGTCTTATCTTTCTAGTTTTTGATGTTAAACATTGTTATGTTTCTGCGGTGATTGATAGGATCACAGATTCACTAGTCAATGTGCGGAGATCGTTTGTGGCGTCGCCTGAGAAGGAAGATAGGTATTATACAACGAGGGGTTCCATGGGAATAGATGACAGTGGGAAAATTATTAAGGAACCTGTGAAAGAAACCAAGAAGCATGTTTGGCCTAAGTTGTTTATAACTTTGTCAAATAAAGAGAAGGAAGAAGATTTCTTGGGTATGAAAGGTTGCAAGCTTCCTCAAAGACCGAAGAAACGAGCCAAATTGGTTCAGAAGACATTGCTTGTGAGTCCCTTTACAAAATCATTACTTCTGTTCTTCATAACCCCTTTCATCTCATGACTATGCATTATGCAGCTGGTGAGTCCAGGTGCTTGGTTATCAGATTTGTGTAAAGAGAGATATGAAGTAAGAGAGAAAAAGACTTCAAAGAAGGTATCGGATTTTTCTCTTTATGTTTCTTTGTGGATGTTAACGTTTCTGTACTAGCAAAGATGTGTGATACATTCATTGTGATGTAGAGACCAAGAGGATTGAAGGCAATGGGGAGCATGGAAAGCGATTCAGAATGAATAATGGTCGAAGAGAAGAACTTAAGCGATATTTTCAAGATTTTGGCGAGGGGTAGAAAGGATGTGTATTTCGCTTTTCCATTACATTTGAGATGCCTCTCTTCATTACTACAAGTTATATACGAGGCCCTTGTATTTTTGCTGATGTTTTGCTTTCAAAGCTCATCTATCTTCTCTCAGTCTATTTTCTCACCTTTAACTTCTTTTACTAGTTGATCTGCACATAAAGAAATCTTGGGAAAGTTCTAGAATCTCCATTAGGACATGGATGAGTGAGTGTAATGAGAATTCCAAAGCTAGAACAAAAGAGAGACGTGTTGAAAGAGAACATAAAGCGAAAGAGAGCTCATATATTAGAGTGGAAACGAAATCTGCACACAGATTAGTGTCTGAATAGTACAATACACCAACCAAAACTGCAGCTACTACTACCTGATTACCAAACCTTTACCTAACAAGTCACAAGTCTCCTATTTCTCTCATTTACTCAGTTATGAAGTAGTTATTCTACATTTGATAAATCTGTACTTGTCATGATACCTACAAATGTACATTTGATGCCTGTCTCAAGATCGAGATGGTATGTCGGTGAGCCATGCCTGAAAGTGCTTTCTCCAGTGCAATATAACCTCTCAGCAGTAAGCTTTGTGGTGCGAATCAGGACAATAACAAAAAGATTTCATCCCATGACTTCAAAGATTCACCAGATAATGTGATGGCCAGCTATCAGATCAGACGCTGTTAAAAATTGAGTTAAGTTTGAATGAGGAATAGTGGGCGAGAGAGAAAGATGGGAAAAATCCTTGCAGAAAGGTAAGAAAATACCTTTTCTAATGTTGCGAATTTTGTGGGCAAACAAGTCTTAACATTGAGAAATTCGCTGTCTGGTTCCTTAAACAACACAAGCACTTGGACGATTTCATGGCATGCTGGTTGGTACAACTGAAGGAGAGAGCCTCTGACTACATACATGGGCACTACAAAGCTTCAAGAACAATGGATGCTTTTGTGAAGACTGAAAGGACAAAAGGTGCTTCTTCCCCTGGATGTATAGTTGTCGGGACAATAGTATAACCCTTAGGATCAGGGTCAAGAACCATTTCGCATGATATCTCCCGGGAATTCACATAGTCTGTTCCACCAACAGATTCATGAAGAAATATGTTATAAGCAGCACGACGTCCCCGAGTTTTAAGAATCCTCATTCCGATATAGAACAACTGTGAATCATGGCTTGATTGGTAGTTACGAAATCCAGGAGTTGTTCTTGAGAAACCTACGCCCTGTAAGTAACATTGAGAGAATAAGCCAAGGATAGTTACATAAGAATTATAGAAAGAAAAAGTTTCCATCAAGGGATAGTATGTGCCTGAGTTAAGGTGATGAACACATGAATTGGCAAAGATGCATCAGAACCAGTTGCCCTCAGCCTGAATTGTGGATTTTGATGCCATGAGCTATAATCTTGGCAGCCACCGGCACTATAACCTCGCCATTGACCATGTACGGAGAAGCGCATCTCACGGGGGTAAACCCGACAAACATATATTGATCTGAAATGAATCTGGAAGTCTTGCCAAGACATCCAGAATATACCTTCTTTTGACTGTAATAGAATGCACAGGATCAGTACACAATATACTTTACTAGAACCAACCATAGCATAATTTCATATATTTACACGCAACTATGTGTTTGTCCCTGTGTGTCCCCATATTAACAGTAAAGCACAAATTTTTTGACGAGATTCTGAAACATGAGCCCCTAATCGGTTAAGAGAATTCAAGGAATTAGCCGTAAAGAAGTGAAGCGCAAGAGAAACTACCTGTGGAACATGCTTCAGCTTGTGCTTCATCCTATCAGTCCACTCAGGGGATGAGTCTGACCAGGGACCATTCCACTCAACTTCATTGGCCCATGGATTTCGGATCTGAACAAGCCTGTGCCCATCGACCTCTCTCACCTGAAGAAAGACAATAAGTAAATTTGTTAAATTGTGTTCTACTTAGCATATCACAACTGCAACCAAAGCGACAGATACCTGTAAGACGGAGTAAGCATGCCCTTGCACGATGCCACTGGAAGATACATGAACATCAGATCCTGATGGACTTCCAGCACCAAGTAAGAACCCTTCTTGTTTAAAGCGTAACAATTGAGACCATAATCTGCCACTTGCAAGATCTATTTGTGCTTGAGCACTTCGCAAGTCAATTTCCTCACCAGCTCCTCCAGTTAGGTCGACAAGAGCATCCTGAACCAGTCCCCCCTCCAGTGCCTCATAAGAACCATGGAGCTTGGCATATGCTTTCTCCACTATGGAGACCCAGAGCTCATTGAGCTTTTTGCTAGTAGCAAAGGCTGGTTTAGCAGGTGATTCACATGGAATCCAGTCATCGATCACAACAGGAACCCACTCACCCTGCAAGGGGACAGCAATCAAACTTGAAACCTCTTATTGTACATAAATCATAGAAGAATCTGCACAAATCTACAAATAAGAGAACAAAGCAGTGCCCGTGAAACAATGTTTAAGACAGGAACCTGAATACAAAAACGAACAGTGTAAATCCCTTCCTCGTTGTATTCAGGAGTAATGATCACTTCAGATATTCGTGAAACCTCAGTCAAAACTGCAACAGCGCTTAAGAACCAACAATCACCCAAACGTCCCTATAGAACAAGTTAACCCAGTCGCAAGAATTAATCTCTGGTATCGTTGAATGACATGCATACAAGACGGCCAAGGAAACGTAAATGATCAGAAAAAGTAATTGATCAAACCTGGCAAACATCAGAAGGATTTGCATCCCCAGAGAACAGGCAGGGATGGGAATCACTACCGTTCTCTTTCACAATGGAGCCAGGTCTCATCCATTCAGAAACAACCTGAAATTATGACAAATTCAAAAGGTCAGAATACCCATCAAATTGTTAATTAACTTGATCTATGTGAAAGCGGATTCTGTGTCCAGATTTAATCACTTAAAGGAGTGAGGGTATTTAACTTCAAAAAAAAAACAAGGAGAAAAAGTTCACAATCCCTACCTGCAATTTTGGAGGGGGGTTTTGTGTATCCACAAATAAAGAGCGATCATTTGGAGGAAATTCCTGGTCAGTAAATTGCTTATCGCCTCGTGCAGAGAGAGCTTCTTTGACAGCCAACTCAACTGACTGCATTCTTTGATTTATCTCTTCTTCTGTCTCCATCCTCGGTTTCCTGTATCTCCTAGCAAAGGAATCAACACTCATTACAACATCCCGACCTGATCTTCTTTTCCTCCCACTGGAATATTGGCCATCCCAATCTACGTCATCCCTATCATAGAGATCAACATCGGCAGGATCACTATCCCAACCGTCGACCTGGTAGAAATAGACATAGGAACCAACAAATATTAGTATGAGCTCTAACATTTGCCTCCACAAACATCGGCCTGCAAAAATATATGCAAACATTCAATAAAAGGAAACATACTCTAGGGGGTGAATCTGTCCATTGCCAATTGTCATCAGACAAATCAATCATGTCTAAGTCAGCCATGCCAATGGTTGCATGCAAAGAAGCGGCCTCATCTTCACTTAAACATTTCCCCCAAAGGAAAACATCCATTATATGCATCTTTGATTCGACTCCATCACTATCTGATCTCCCGAAAGCATCAACATCTATAGGTGCCCTAACACCCAACCAAACTTCAGCTCCTAGTTCCCAAATGGCATTACCAATACTTAGAGGTAACCCAGTCTGGTAACCATCAAACCCCCCATCTATGTAACAAGTAGCTTCCCCCGCATCAGCATCAATTGTGATTGTCACTGTATGCCACCTGTGATTGAAACCACAAAAATAAATATGACAGAAATCAATCAGCAACTTATGTCAAACCAGATCATGAGAAATATGCATCACAAAAGTCCAAGAAATAAATTCTGACAATATGGAAACTGAGGGGAAAAATAATTTATGACCTTCCATCAGTTATGCTCGTTGCACCAATGTACCACTCTCTAGCGACGGTTGTCTGTCTCTCACCTTTTGTAATCAACCTAAGCCCAACTTGGCCAGCTTCGATTCCTTGCTCAGAACCAGCAACCAGAATCTCCCAACATACTTTCTTTTGAAATTCAGTGCCAAAAAGACATACAGGTCCAGAATCGGATTGGATCATTGCTGTAATGGAAATGCTAATCTTCTGACTTTGACAGACACTTGAGTCTATTTGGCCGCAATGTTTACCACTTATCATAGGTTCATCATCAACAACACAAACTGCCCCAGAGATTCCAGTCTGGTAATAACTTTTCTTAGTTAATATTCCGGCAATCATCATAATAAGAAAGTACACTTGCAATATATATAAATAATTTTTAACCTGTTGTGCACGACGGTCTAGTTGAGCAGTGCGTATCCTACGTGCAATACCCGAGACTCTCTCTCTTGCAAAGGAATCCTCAAGGACAGAATCACCCCCAACAGCACGTATTGCAGCTGCCATGGCTGCTGCCTCTCTGCTACCAGCATTAGGAATAGATGGAATAAGGGAAGCTTCAATTTCCTTCCATTTGCGCTCTTCCTTCTCCAAAAGAGCTTTCCTTCTTTCTTTACCTCTCCCTTCTTCTTCCCGTCTTTGCATAAGGATTTCCTCTTCCATCTCTTTCTCTCTCAGATAACTAAAGTTTACAATACAAAAAAAAAAGTTATAGGCAACAGTGTAATTGTTCAGCTCAATCAAACCAATTAATAAAAGAAACATGTACCTCTCTTGGATAATTTCAAATTGTCTCCTATCCTCTGGCTTCCATTTACTTATTTTTCTGGCACTTAAGTCCGAGAACCCAATGCTATCTAAGAAGAGCCGCAACCGTACCTCATCCTGAAACATCGTGATAATCCCGTCTTAGACAAACATTGAGAAGAATATATGAATATATAGAATCAGGATTCACCTGAACTCTCTCCGCCTTAGCTGTCAAACCTAACAGCAGGAGTAAATAACCACCAAACTTGTCCCACATATACACCCATTCTGTGTCAATTGCCTCTTCCAGCGCCAAAACTCTTGCATGCGCACACATGTCTCTTCTGTAATCTACGTTTGTAGGTGGTTCATGACGAAATCCTTTCCTGCATTGCATTTTGTAGAAGATCGAGCCAGCAACTCTTTCTTCATTCCTGAGACGGTCCCTTAATTTCATGACATCATCTCTAGGAAGCACAAAGTTCCCTGCTTTATCACGCATTGCAGAGGGGTCCCCAACCAGAAGAGCTGCAGAGCTGGCGGACCTTTGAGGAGCTGAATATGTGCCGGATAGAGCATTTCTTGTCTGTAATTAACAAGTTGCAAAAAGTGTAAAAAAATCATAAAGTTTATATAGCGCTCTATGACGTAAAATGTGTTGAAATTAGGCCAACAATAGAATAGCTAAATAATTTTCAAGAGAGAAATCAGAATGTAACTTACTTTTGTAGCAGATCGAGAGATAGCTTGCACTATAGTATCCTTGCTAAGAAAACGTACAGCAACCTCCATCATCTGAAGAACATCAGAAGGAATTAGCGAAATGAATCACTAACCAATAATCTTTATTTACAATAGATCAAACAACAAGAAAACTGACCTCAAGAGTCAAACAGGGGCGAGAAACAGCAAACCCAAAGGCTACTACAAGGGTGATAGCTGATACAGCAGCACCAGTGAATGGAGGATATATAATCAGACTAGCAACAACACCCCAGCCTTCTGTTGCCAAAGCAATTCCATACAGGACAAGAAATGCAGCACTGGAGAAATCCCAATGCAATTGATACAAGAGAATATGATAGTCGATCAGCTTAATCCTTTATGGTCATTATTTCAGAACAGCAGATAGCATACTATTAGGAGTACTCAAGCGGCTAAACATACCTGACATTCTTTCCACAATCTGCATGAGCATCGTAGACATATACTGGTAGTACCCTTGGGGAATATACCACAATTGGTGGGGATAGAAGAACCTAAGAAAAAAAAATATATAGTTAATACACCATTTGGAAACAGAAAGAGAAAAAGCCACAGTTCTGTTCGACTCACAGCTAATGCCCTTCCAGCCAACAGAGACAGGAATGTAAAATAACCAACAGATGCTCCAGCAAATGGTTTATCTGCAAAATAAGCATGTATGAAATTGCTGCATTACTAGAGTAGGTCTCACCTCTACAACGAGTCTAAAATTAGATATGAGCAATCCTCACCTTGAACCAATCCAACCAGGAATGCGGCCAAACCCAAAAGAAGGGCAAGAAAGCAAACAAAGGATGTCTGTTTCCGAGTCAAATAAAAATTGTTTGACGCCCAAAGATGGATTACACCAATTGCTACCACCATAAGGAGAAGAACTAAGAGAAAAGACACACCTATCTGTTATTATTGAAACACAAAGATTCATCAGATGAAGAAAGTTCAGCCAACTATATTGAGAATTGTGTGAGAAATTTTGCACTTACCGTCCATGGTTTGACTACAATAATCACAGCTGCTATCGCACCAATAAGAAGAAGAAGACCTATTGAAACAAAAACATATACCCCTCGAGAAAGTATCCAACAATCATCCTTCCTGCAACGAACAACCACAAAACATTAAAAAGGAAGATCTCATTGAAACTGAGAGTAAGATTTAATAGGCAATGAGATGAAATAGTCATGCACCATTTAACCATCCCACAGCATAATGAAAGTAGCGCCGGAATGCATGCAAGTGGAAGCAAGGCCGCAAGGAAATCGCCCTTTGTGGGCAACTGGTCATCTCTAGATCTCACAACTTCCAAATATGATGTTCCACAAAATGCCACAAGAACAACTAGAAAGTAGACGAAAAAGCATACAAGAATTAGTAAGAGAAGGAAAAAGATCCCAAGCAAATGTAAGCAAATTAACAGAAACACAATTACCTGAGAATATCACGAGACATACAGCAGAAGAGTGGGAAAACCTATAAGTTGCAAACCATGAAATTATTGGCAGAATGGCTGTAACTACTAAAGCAATTCCAGATGCCATTGCCCAACCAAGGTATACGGAAGATGTATATGGTGACGTGAAGTTGTTTTCTCGGGCACTAAACAGCTTGTACTTCAAATCATCCAAAGGTTTAGCAGATATAATTGCACCAAGAGCAATTACAGATCCCGCAAACAATACAACACAAATCCAAAGTAAAAGCCCCTAAAACGAAAGGAAAGTTTAGTAAGAAATATTTGTTTGAAAAAGGGAAGGCAACTAGGTCAGGGAAATTAGACAGACCTTTATCCTGAGAGATCGTGAATCTCTTGCCTGGTCACCACATGATAACTGTGGAACCAAAAATTGGTACCCATTATGCATCCATATGGGAACACCAATAGACAGGCATGCTGCCATGAGGGGTACAGTCAAGGATATTCCCAGAAGTACTGACGATTTACTGCAAAATTGAAGCAGGCATGATGTTTCTAATGAGAACATAAAACTATGATCATGTCAGGAAAGTTGTTGGAAGTCCAAGGATGACATAATCCTGTGACCATTGTTAGAAATGATGGTGGTAGTCGAATAAAGAAAAATATCCTAGTACCTCAAGAATGAGAGTGATAATCCAACTGATGTGCTCAGCAGCCAGGCAACAAAGCCATACTGAAAACATAGAAACATAACATTATTTAGAGCACTTAAAACATCACAGGGTATCTGCATTGTCCACAACAAGTACTAATGAGAATACAAAACTAAAGAGACAAGCCATACCTTGCGGGATTTAGATGTCAAGGCCATTTCTTCAACTTGAAGAGACCGAAGAAAAGCCATTATTGAACAAACAACAGGTGACAACAGCAGCACAGAGAAACCAAATTCGAACTACAATTAGATAATAACTGAGTTAGTACAGGTACAAATAACTTTCAATAAAATTACAAGGATCACATAAGTAAACTGACAGTAATTCGCACCCAAAACCAGACCAAAAAAAAATCTACAGAGACAAGAATCAGAGGGGGGAACTCACCTGTTGATGACTAGAATTTATAATTGTGATGGTCTTCGGGCGAAAAATGGCGACAATGATTGTTTCAAGGATAAAGACAAGACTAAAGAGGCCCCATGCTCTCTCTGGGGTGCCTGCTACATGGTGCAGAACTAGTCTAGACAGCTTAAGCCACTTCTCTAGTCCACGGAGTCTCAATTCTTCGGATAAAGAAATCTGATTCGGTAAAGTATTGTCAACACTGTTTGAGTCAATGATTGTAATATCAGTGTTGTCACGGTGATCTCTATCTGCATCCAAACTACTCCTCTGAAGAAGTGCCAATATAGTTGGATCCAAGTTTTTTTCCTTCAGCATTACAGCAAAGTTAGGGTCCAGCCCCTTGTCTTGCAGCAAATTAGTCAGTTCAAGATCACCTTCTTTTGCTTTCTTTTTTAGTATTGAGGCTATCCTAGGATCGTTTAACTGGTCCTGGAAAGCAAGGGCCAAATTCAAATCCAAAAGCTGCTGGTTTGCAGAATTCGATGTGCTAGACTCGTAACCTTGGCTATCAAGACCGCTGCTAGAACAAACAACAAGAGTGTTATTCTGATCAGAAGCTTTATCCAGAAAATAAGACGTTCCTGCTTCAGGCTCTTGGACCACAGACCGACATGAACTACTACGTAAACCTAAGCTTGGTCTTCCACTTTCTACGCTTTTGTCGCTATTGATACCCTCCTGAGAGCTGCCTGTTCGAGTTAGATGGTCAGCCGTGCATGATTCTGTGGTACGATTAGCTTCATTGGTACAACCAGCATGGTCAGCATCGATACTACTACTTCTTTTCATACTTGAACCACAACCATCTGAAGAACTTGATGAACTATTCTGCTCCTTTCTCCGAAAACCTTCTCTCAAGCGGATCACTGTACTCTGTAAGGCATCTCTTCTTGCGGCTGATGGGTCTGTTATTGATAGATGCCGAGAAACCGCAGCACCTGATAGAACTGATGCCACGAAAATGTAGCTAATACAATGACCTAGGTACCTGCAACAACAGAAATGATGATAACTTTCATGCCATGAAAAGGGACAAACTTCAGATCTATAAACAAGTAACGAGCTTTTAGCACTGAAACAAACCAGTAGTGTATGCCAAAACATATTAGGAAAAGACGGGATGTGCCAGCAACAAAAAGTGCCAGAACACGATTCTGAAGAAGCTTAAACCCATACAAGCATGCCCCAATATTCCAGTCTACATGAAAATATTAAGCATGAAGATGAGTTGAGAAATAATTAAATAACCTGCTTCAAATCAAAATATATGTACATAATTTTTATCGTTTTACCAAGAACAATAACTGCAGCTGATGTAATTCCTCCAAGCCAACGTGATTCCCTAGCTGTGAGGCCATATAAGACTGAGTAGGCAAGGAGAACTACAAGTGAGCCCAGGTACAGGAGGCCAAGATGTGAAGCCCTACATATATGCAAGAAAAAAATTGTTCATAAATTATCTTCAAGGGACGAAACAGGTAGCACAGATTGCAGCTGATTGACGAAAATATAATTGAACATTTCAGCGCTCAGTATTAAACAAATCATAACACCATTACACACCACCTCTGTTAGGAAAAGAAAACCAAAAAAGCTAGAGAGTAACGCAAAATTACTATCCCTGAATAATGTTCAAATTCAGATTGATTCTAAATATACAGTAGTTTGTTGATTGTAAAATCCAGGAATGATCACTTATCAAGGGGTCAGTTATGCCAAGAATTATTGACTTTCTAGGTAGAGAGCAACAAGAACTTACCTGCTGGTTTGCCGGGGATATAATTCATTGGGATCAGGTGGTTCGGGCAAACAAGCCACAGGACCCACTTCTATACAATCAGAATAAGCAAATTTATATGCCCTCCTTACATATTCGTCCACATCTAACCCATTTCCTGCGGTGATGGAAAATTTCGAACAATTTCAACAACTTAGGTTGGACGTCAAAACATATGAATGCTTATCGACATGGAAAATTTCCTTAGAGCTATTACAAAGAATTGAATAGACAGATCGAGTTGAATACACTGCAATTGTAATATTGTATGTTGATTAAGGACAGGAAAGGCATGTAAGGATTGAGAAAACTTTACCATTAAAGACCATGCGGCAGATAAATAGCATATTAATTGCCAACGCGATTGCTGATACACCAAAAAAGAAACCAGAAGGAGAATATTGCTGAGATGCATGTGCACCAGCCGTAACATAGACAGCACAAAGTTCATACGCACAGAGTAAGGCCACACCAAGGAGGAGAAGTAAAGCGACAACTCCTGTTTGGTCAAAGGAGAATGCAAGAAAGAAGTTCAATAGTTCATTCACAATAATATTGACGAGTCAGGTATGTTCTCCTTTGTTCCCATTCCTACATCGGATACTTTATACACTACCACTACGTGCCACCATTAATATCACTCATACAACACCAGAAGAATGTTGTGAAATTAAGTCAGAAAGAGTTGACTGGAAACGTACTTGAGCTTTGCCACTGGGTCCTCCACCAAAGCATGATTGAGTAGAATGCCAGTAAAAGGGCTGTTCCAGCCATTATTATCGCAAGCCCAATGATATCTCGATCCAATATCACAATCAGCCAGGAACCCCATCCAATCAAGATTGTAATTGGGGATACTACCACAATCCAAGCAAAAAGAGATAAAACACCACATAGAGCATCAAGTTGAGGACCTTGGAATACTTTTGGCCATTTTCTAGCAAAGATCCAACTGCAAAAAATATAACACATTCCAAAATCATTCACTCAACTAAGGTTCTAGGTCAATGATAGGTAACACTAACGAGCGCCATATATAAGAAAAGAACACCTAGAGCTGCCCAACCATATGAATGGAGTTATTTACCTATAGAGCCGCCATGGCCGCCAATTAACAGCCCAAAGTATCCAAAACGAACCGGAACCGAAAACCGTGAAAAGGGTACCCGAAATTACACAAGCAAGTAAGACTTCACGCTCATCCCCTTCCATGGCTTCTTCTCCCACCTACAACAGCATGCAAGTCGGGAATCAAAATTCCATTACAGGGAAGTTAAAACCCACAAGCTTGCGCAGAAACCATCAAATGCGCAGCTAAAATTCAACCAATGAAACCTCAATTTCGCAAAAATCGAGGTTGAAATTAGAAACCTTACCTACTTGACCGAAATGAGCTTACTGTGCAGTGGCATCGAAGCAGAAAGGATCGCTTAAAAATCGAAACTTTAAGCAGCCCTCAAGCAAAAGGAGACATCTTGGGTTACAGATTCGGTTCACTAGGGTTTTTAAAATCAAGAAGGAATCAAGCTGTAAAGTAGAGGAAAAGAGAAAGCAAGCTATAGGGCTCACTCCTGAAGAGCTTGAGAGAAAGAGGGAAATTGAACTTCCTTTTTAGGGTTTGTTCTTCCTTTTTTTTGCTTTCTGTAAAAAATGTTGAAACTTTTTTTTGAATAAATCTTCAGAGAATTTGTTCTCTCAGGTTTTGGGGAATGGATAGAGAGAGAAGGTAAAGATTAAAACCCTACCCTTCGAATGTGTGAACCCGTCACTCAAAAAAAAAAAAAAAAAGCTACAACCTTTTTTTCTCACTCTCTCTCTTCCTCAAAGAAGCTGAGGACGTATATTGTAGAGAGAGAAAAGTTCTTGTGGAAAGAAAAATAAAAACATTTTTAATTAAATAAATAAAGATGTGGCACTGTCCGAACAAGGGCTACACGCGCGGGTGCAAACCACGCACCAATGATATATCGAGTGATAAATACGCTCTGAGTGTTTTATTTGGTCAGTGAGAATGGAATGATTTAAGATACGGATTTAGCTAATTTAAGATTTGTCAAATAAAGACTTACATCAGTTTTTAATCTTAAATTTATATGTTATCTAATTACACAAAATGTTGAATAAGTTTTTTCTTTCGTATATCAGTAACATTTGTGTGCGTGAAATCTCTATATTAGTAAATAGGACTAATGGAGACCAAAACGGCAGAACTGAATGGAGAAGAAAAAAAGAAGAAGACAGAAATGTTAAAATAGTACCTAATCCATGAATATAAATAGTATAATTACTAAACATGTTCAAGTAAGTCAATTCAGGTTATAGGCTCAAAGCTTATAACCAGGAAAAAGAAGTGGAAGACTACTGTCTCTGTCACAAAATTTTAAATCATTTAACTATATACTATAATACAAATTAGAAATTTTTTTATTGTTTTTCTTGTTTCTTTAATCCCAATTTTATGCCGATTAAGTCAAAGATAGTCTACTGAACCTACAAGACCATATTTATTTTCAAAAGGCAGATCTGGAACAATTGAAGGAGAAAATTATATATTTAAGTTTTACTCTTAAAATAGCAAATGTAATATATTATCAGTTTTAAACAAACTTTTGTAATCTATGATTTAAAAAAATATATAAAAAAATACATTAGAAGGTTAAGGCAAAGTTATGTTATAAATTCAGTATCTGTGTACTTGCTTAAAATTTCATAATTGTATACTTGTAACTTCATAATGCTCATTTATGAAATTTGTTTTCCCTTGGACCTTTATTGTGAAAAAAGTGGAAAAAAGTAAATATCATTCACCCATTTGCGAAAAGATCATCATCCAAATAGACAGTTCATGAATCAGTCATCACCAAATATAATTTTCAACAGCAAACCATAATCACTTTTAGACCCTTTCCCCTTCTCTCTCCCTAATGTGAAATCAAGTTTACCAAAAAGGTGATGAGAAAACAAATATAATTGTCAAGAAAAGTGAATTAGAGAGTAGGTTTCCATGAAGATTCAGGCAAAAGTTAATTTTAATTTGACGAAATTATTTGTTAATAAAGAGTGAGAAAGAGAGATTCATTCACTTGATTAAACAAATCACAATACAAAGGAGACAAAGTAAGATTACACTAAGGGCCAAGGTTTCTGAGTTTTCAAAGAAACTTAAGCCACACCTTTCCTCTTCCCCACCTACTTACATGGAGAAAAAGACACCAAACTTTTACCATTACATAACTTTTAACCATCCCTAAGCTACCCAAGAAGGTGGATTGAGTGAGTGTGTGTAGAAACAAACATGGTGAATTCACAAGACAAAAGAACCCGAGAGTCGAGCCAGTACTACTTGGTGCCTAGTTTATGGACACTTCTGGTTTTTACCAGGACCTCCATAGTAAAAGTAATGGCCCCAATCATCATTGCTTCCGGTTTGAACATCATAACAGTTTGACTGTTCAGTAAATGTTCCAAGTCCTTTAGGTGCCTTAAGGTTGTTTGAACTATCAACCACCTGAATGTTCCTGAAGTAACTTGCTTTGCTAAAACCTTCTTCTGGAAATCGACCACTGCCCATTTGCGTTGAAGTGTGCTGACCATCTGATTGCGAGTTCACGACTTCTCCTCCCCATTCAATCATCGATGCACTTTCTGTTAAGTAGGAGAAGAGAAACGATGGCCAATAGCCCAAAACATAGCCGTTCCCAAATTGCATCCACCAATGCCCCTCTTTTGGATCCTGCGACAAAGTTAACAGACCATTAGTTCAGCTCTAACCTTTTTGATTGCATCAAACTTATCTCTTTGCGGCTTCACATACCTTCCAGATCAGTATACTGATATCGTACTGCGAATTACGATATCCAGAGACCGGGGAAATGCTTGCTCCCATTGCTATGTCGCTGTTGATTTGAATAAAACCCGAGCAGAGAAGATTGTAGCAACCGGTAGCTTGATATGCATCACTCTGTATAGAAGTGATCAACATTAGAAGTTAGAACAGCGAGAAATATAAAGCATAAAAAGAAGCACATGACCATAGAAACTTGTTTATGTGGGAGTTTCAGGATCTTACAGTCCAGTAAGTGAAGAGTCTTGTGTTATTGTCACCATACAGATCCGGACTCACCTGTAGTGAAAGCAACAAGATCAATATACTGAACATGTAAAGAATTACACACAAATCATATTCACATCTTTTAGATGTTAATCAATCTACCTGCCAACCAGCTTCAATGCTGTTAAGATCTTGTCCGAACGAGCCACCAAGAAGCCATATCTGTGACAAACTGAACTCATTCTGCTGCTGTATCTTTGGCTCCCACACATTTATAGTCGCCTTAGCTCCATAGTACTTATCTCCTTCCACATAAGCTATGGCATGCTACAAGTCAAGGAACCAAAACATAGAACACATTCTCAGATAAAGAAATCTGCAAAATATCACTAAAGAAAAAAGAGGAAACTTTACAATCCACACTTGACTCACCTGGTGACCACTTTGGTTAATAAGGTCAGGTTCAGCAGATTTAGGCAAAGGGACACTTCTACGCTTCTTCTTGCCATATCTTTTAACTGAACTTGCTCTCAAGACATCGTCTTCCTTTGTCCTCCTCATGGGAATAGTTCCTCCGGGACATTTACCGTATCGATGCCACAGCTGAGGGATATGCCCTTCTTTCTCATTTGATTTAGGAGCAGACACTTTGTTGTCATCAAAGAGTCTTTCAGGATGGTAATTAGGCTTCATCTAAAGAGACCAAAGTAAATTCAAAAACATCAGCACGAACATAAACTAGAAAAGCCAGATCTGAATCAGAAGTGTTTGTTTGTCTCTAGACCTGAATCTTGTGATCTTTGAGGAAAGGATGGTCAAAAGCTGGTTGCTTTGTGATAGGAATACAGTCAATCATATCACCATCTGGGCTCTGTTTAAACCACACAAATATACATAAACATTCAAGTCAGAAACTTTCAACTTTTTAAGTAGCTTTTCAAAACTGTAATGTAATGAGAAACGAGACGATCTTCGATTATCATGACCAAAACTTTATATGAAATCTCGGGACAAAGTTTATTAGTTTTCCAAAATTATAGTTTTTTCGAACAAATAAAAAAAAAGTGAAACCAAATCATTCATTTGTAGTAGGAGAGAGAAATAAGGAAATCATCAGATTATGATAATGTTTCCATAATTTACCAATCAAAAACCAATTCCAAATAGAAAACACCAAAACGAAAGATTAGATTTTTAATTATTTAGCAGCTAACCTGAATGCTCTTGACAGCAGGTTTGTTCAACCTGTTCAAATGCTTCTTCACTTCAAACTTCTGCTTCGATACGCCGGACCTTGCGGCGTATGATAGGGAGAAGAACCCCCAAAGAAATAAACAAACTAAGAAACCTCTAGCTAACTTCACCGTGCTAAGATGCACCACTCCTCCCATTCTCGCCCAAACAAAAAAAAAACACTCTTTTTCGTCTAATGAAGGTTCAACAAAACCCACCCACAGGAGAAGAAGAGACGGTGACAGAGGAGAAAGGATGATAATGTTGCGCGTCAGGGACAAAGCTTCAAGGGTGGGTCTCGTTTAGTTCTCGCAACAATCCAACCACACAGATCAAAATCCAAACTTTTCCACTTCGTCTCTCTCTCTCTCTCAATTACACACACAGAAGCTTTCACTTTCTCTCTCTTATCACTACACTTTCCCATCTCTCTCTCCCCATATCTCTTTCTATTTTTTTTATTACTTTTTTTACCCTTCTCTCTCTCTCTCTCTCTCTCTCTAGAATTATTATTCCAATTAAAAAAATATATAGTATTTTCTCCTTTCCAATTCGCTTTTCTTCATAAAAAATAATTCCTTTTTAAGGCGAATATTGCGCCTTTTCCTAGTTTTTTTCTTAATTATATTTAGACATTATCTACATATTAAATATATTATTATCAAAAGTAAACCATTATTAAAAATATATACAGCATGAGATATTGAAAATGACTGGAACCAAATTCCCCTATAAATGTAGGTTGCATAGGACCCCAAAATATTGATTGAAAATTAATAAAAAATAGTAATAATTTGAAATTGTAAAAAAATGGCAGTAAGAAAAATGAAATAAAAAAGGAATCTGGTGGAGAGTCCAAGAAAATAATTTTTTAAAAAGAGGACAATGTGAAATGGTCAGAAAGGAGCAGAGCCAGCTTGGCGTTTCATCCACGGTTTCAATTTGAAGAGCGATGGAGTCTTAATTTAGATATAATTGATACAATACTGTATTTTTCAAATCTCAATGTCATCACTTATCACTAAGACAAAGATTCTTATGCTCTAATCCTGTTCGCATGTTCCTCTGCTCTGCAGTATATTTTTCTTTCTATGTAACATAGTATAATTATAATTTGTTTATTAATCTCCACAATTTCGTCAATGGTGAAAAAGGTTAATTAACCCGTTAAAATTAACAATGTGAAAGAGTAAGTCAAAAAAAAAGTGGATCAATACTATATAAAAAAAGAAACATCACACGATTTTTAGTGGAATGAGAACAAAAAAAATTGTACTGCCATAGGAAAGGAGTCTCAGTCACTATATACTTAATTTTATTTTTTACTAATTCGTTATAATGTTATAATGTGGGAAGACTGGTCAAAGTAAAACTCCCATAAATTATTGATTTTTAACTTACATGCCCATAACTAGATTTAAATGCGAATTTTATTATAAAGTTTTCGCCGAAAAATTAAAAAACGCATATCAATAAATTACAACAATTTACTACGAATCATGAATGTTTCAGCTTTTGTGTACGGATGAAATCTAATAAATAGAGATAATAATTTACGGAAATCTAGTAAATAAAGATAATTTACTTACAAGATTGATAAAAACAAAAAAATATCTGTAAAGAGTGTATGTTGAGGAAACAAATTCACATAAGGGGTATGATGGTAGTTTTTCTAAGCTACGAGAATCTACCGTTAAGATTCCCTGTTTAACGCTGTTAAAAAGTAGTCCGACTCATGAATCATGATGATTCGTGTAAAGTCACACATACACACACTGCCACTAACCCAGAAGCAAAAAAAAAAAGCTAACGAGTGAGAAGAGATCACACGTGTTGTAACCAAAGGCCACACGTGCGATGAGTTGCATCACTCACCGTACGCGTATGTCACGCCCGTGAGAGCGAGAGAGAGGCGCCCATGTCTAACGCACGGATCACGGAGAAGGGTGAAACCGTAAATAGGTAAATATGATAAATAATAGCTAACGGTCAAAAAAGTGATTATGGGTATCCGATGCCAAAGAAATAGTATCATTTTTGTATTCGTTAAGTTTTCATCTCACGAACCAGAAGATGTATCTATGTACGATCTTATACTAATGACTCATAAATCTAGACGAAGGCTTTATACAACAAGAGAGTGATTGATTTGTATTTGTTGTCGGTGATTAGTAGTGAGTGTATGACCACCATATGCAATGGTTTGAGTCCTTGTTGAGACATTTGCCTTGAATTTAATAAAAGTGAAGGGGAAACAAACAAAAACAAGCTAAGTGTATTATTTAGTCGTAGTGGATGATCTGGAACAAAAGGTCCATTAGTAAACCACCCAAAACTTGTCTTTTTCAATTTTTTAAAAGGTCTATAGATTAAAAATTGTTGTTATACATTTTTTTTAAATAACAATAATGGTGTAGGCTTAGCTTCTGCATGCCCACTTGAGCGTAAGTCCAAAAACAGGAGTGAGCAAAATGTCATCGATAATTGCTGCGAGATCACGATATCACAAACACGTACGCTATCTCTCCTCTTTGTTTACGTAATATATGTTATGTATATATATACTACGTATTAATTTTTGCCATGATGCATCACATGGTGTATTATAATATATATTTTCATGATATGAGTATATTTTCATGCTATGAGTATATTGGTGGTCACATGTAATATAATTAATTATCGTTTCTCCACTTTAATAAACACTACAAAAATCCACATCATATTGATCCCCATGTTGTTGTTAGTGAAATAACAAATGTTATCAGTTAAAAACTCAAGAATTGCTTATTGAACAGTATAAATATGTGATTTATATTTATAAAATTGCTATTTTTAGTTATGAGGTTAAAATAATGTTTGGAATGTATGAAAGAAAGACACTGAATATTTTTGCCACATAAAACACCCACATTAGTTATTAGTACTTAACCATGTAAATCACTTAGAATTAACGGAAGATACGACGTATATATTTGACTTAATCCTTTCAATTTTATGCTTAAGTTTAACTAATGAAAACTATCTTTGGAATTGCTGTCAAACCATTAGTTATCTTTTCATTTTTGTGTGTGCACTGTGATGAAAGGAGTAGAAGATGATGAAATGCAAAAGATTTGATTAATACATGAACAAGATAGGAGTTGGAACTTGGAACCACAAGCTTTTCTACCATATTTATAGCTAGTTCTCCATTATTATCTTCATAATGCCAACTCTGTAAACTTTATGAACTTTTAGATTCTCTTCTTCTTCTTTTTTGGTTACAAAGTATCATGGGATATATGTGTTTTTTATACCATTAACAAAGCACAATTGTTTTATGTATACATGTAATTCTACTATAGATAGAGACAGAGAGTGTATAGATGTATGTGTGACATGATTGGACATGATCATGTGAATGGATGTAAGTATTTGTCTTCATGGAAAGACCGTTGAGACATGTGACTCTCTCTTTTTGTTGTTTCTTCTTCTTTTTATCCTCCTGGTGAATCACAGACACTAACACAAAGATGAAACTTTTGAATCCAATTTTGACTTGTTACTATCTTTGACGCATAATGTCAAGCATGTGTTCAACTCTTTATCACTGTTTCACACTAAAAGTCATGCTCTGTGGTTGGTATACACTTATACATTTATAGTAGAACTAAATATTATTAATTTATCAATAGAAAAAATCAGCTAATTAGTTACTTCTCAAAATTATGTTTAATATCATTGACCCCAAAATAGAAGCAGAGAACAACAACAAAAGAAAATGAGAAATGAAAAGGCAAATTTATATATGTCTTTTATGCATACTGGACCTGAGTCTTAACCAATAAATCGGCTCTTTTAGTGGCCCATATAGAGATAAGTCAAATAACATGCCCCTTGGTAACTAACTATCAAAATCAGATCCAGAAACCAGGAACTGAGATATAAACTAACACACTTGGGTAGAGACCGAGAGAGGATCTATTCTTTTATTTACTGCGTTTGTAAACTGAATATGAAACTGTGATAGAGAACAACATTAACTACTTGTCTCTATAAAGTAGCACACCTATGGAAAAGCCTCAACAAAGTTCTAAGCAAAATTTCAACTGATGTAGTTGAGTACTTTTTCTCTCTAGCCAAAAACCTCATACCAAATCCACATGAGGGTCAAGGCAGCGAATGAGTGAAATTTGTGTTTAAGGGATGGCGTTTTTTGCTCTTTTAAAGCATGGAGAACAAAGTCTCATCTCATAGTCAACTTTTGTTTATAAACTGTGGTAGACATTTCTATTTTGATCTCATCAACACAAGTCTATATGAATTATAATGCAGTGCCTATTTTGGTTAAAGTCATGTACACAGTTTTTTGTTGACATAGATGATTAAAATAAGCAAGCATACCATTTGGAAAACAGAGCGAGGCTTTCACATTGTAAGTATCAGTTTCACATGTATCTTTCTATCTCGTTTACTAATAAATCTCAAAATTTGAATACTAGAAGAATATTGCAAAATAACTACACAAGAAGATTGAATACACGAGGGATTGAGAAATAAACAGACAATTTGGTCTAACAAACATTTATGTTGACCTATCCAAAAACATAACAAGTTCATGTCTATCAAGTTTTCCAATCCGAGGAAAACTTGGTTATTGGATTCATGATCCTAAAATCTCAGTGTCTAAAACAATCAGTTTATGTATGTTCTGATTAGGAATAAATGATAGTTAAACACAAACAATACATAAAATCAGTCTATTAAGAACCTGCTTTTGAGATCAGAAATAACATGGCAAGAACATATCCAATAGAGGGAAAAGTCTAGTAATTTGTATTATCTGATTCTGTGTTTAGTATTATATCCAATAGTAACATTTTACAACTCATAAACAACAACAACAACAACAATAAAAAAATGTAACTTTCAAGAAACAGGGGAATCATCACCTAATCCCATCAAATCACCTCAGAGAAACCCCCCAAAAAATTAGAAAAAAACTATAAAAAGAGAAAGCAAAAACATGTTAATCTGAATGAGAGTAATGATCATAATAGTCATCATCAAACGACGAAATAGATCGATCATCATCATCAGAATAATAAACACGATGATGATAAAGATTATTATGATCAAAAGCAAGTCGATCATCATCATCAGCATCCGATGATGAAGAAGTCTCGTAGGTGTATGAGTAGAAAGAGTCAGAAGAAGGGAGACACATGAAAGTCCATAAACAGAGAACGAAACGACCCAACTGATGCACCGGGTAGCAAACAGCTATGTCCAAAAGCTGCTCTGTATTGATCCTCTGCGACGACGGTACCCTCCATATCATCTGCCACGTGTCCGTTGAGACTTCTGCTACCGCCATAATCGTCGCACTGTTGAACACCATTACCAAATTCTCTCTCTCTCGAGGCTGCGCTGAATTGGGGACGATGGCTTTTTTTTTTCGGGTTGGTTACGATTTTGACTTTCGTCTCCGAGCCGTTTCGTGCTTCTTCAAAAGTCCTTATTGTATTTTTCGCAAGTTGACCGTTTTTTTTTTACAACAACCAGAAAGATATGTTAATCAATTTGGACCTCAAAGTTATGATCTTTTAGGGGAATCATTCGAAAGTTGGGACCTTTGACTTGTAAATCCAGAACCCAATTTTAAATTTTGCAATTTAAAGCCCAAAGTTGAAACCTTTAGACAAGAACTAGATTTCTGGTTTTATAAGTTTAAGGTTTGTGTCCTATATTATAAGCCCAACCCATCATGACTTGTAACTGGAGAGAGTTGGAGCCACTGAAAATAGCAAACGGTCAAAATTTGAAGATAAGGCCATCTTGTGTGAGCGAGTGTTTGTCTTCTTTCTTTCTCCATGGCTAAACTGATCTGAAATGTTTTCAGACGCGTTACAATGACTTTGCTTCATTCTATGAATGTTCCACATTGCAAATTTCCTTTGAGTAGATCTTCAAAGATTATTTTGAGCTCATCTTTTGCTTCTTTGCCACTTCTGTTTAATAAAAATGTTAAGAGATTAGAATCTTCTCTTATAACATCAGCTTCAGCAGCTGCTTCACCGGCGTTTCCAATTGACGTTGAGTATCTCCGGAGAGAGTTCTCTGGCCATGGAGCCACTTTCCAGGATATCGGTATATATTTTCTCTACTTTCATTCTTACAAGTTGGATTTAAAAAAAAAAGGCTTACAAATTTGATAATGGGGCAGGTGAGACATGTATTGCTAAACTAAAAATGGACAATGGGAGTTCAGCCAATGTTATGTTGTCACGTGGGATGGTAACATCGTACAAAGTCCGAGTGTGGCACGGTGGCAAAGTGGAGCTTCTCCACACATGGGTGGAACAAGAGGAAGAAGATGTAGTGATACGAGGAGGTGTTTCATCTGCATTTAGTTCATCAGATTCTGATGATGAGATCAATGAATGGAGACTCCATGGGATCAGTGGAGATTCAAAGGATTGTGTTCAAATGGAGCTTAGAAGAAGTGACAAGAAGATCAAAGAGATTGAAATGAAACAGATTATATGTCTGAGAGAAGAAACACTCAGCATTGAGATTTTTGTGACAAACAAAGGCAGTTCACCAATTAGGCTCAAGGGTTGTTCACTTGTAAGTTATTTGACAGTGAGTACACCAGAAGCTACATATGCAGTTGGGCTAGAAGGTTCGGATTTTGTGGAAACGACTCCGTTTCTCCCTCGTTTCGGAATGGTTCAAGGCGAGGAAGAAGAAGAAAGGTCCGGGTTTGGTGGGGAAGAAGAGAGCAACTACAAACAGTTGAATGAAGAGATGAGTAGGATTTACACATGTGCTCCAAAGAGCTTCACTGTCATTGATAGGGTAATAATGTATATCAATACTAACTTTTCAATTCAAATATTATTTGTGTATCTAATGAAACTGGTTAATTTCTGCAGGGAAGACGAAACTCAGTGGTAGTGGGAAGAGAAGGATTTGAAGAAGTGTACATGTACAGTCCAGGTTCAAAACTTGAAAGTTACACAAAGTCTGCTTATGTCTGTATTGGACCATCTTCATTGTTAAGTCCAATCTCTTTGGAACCTGGTTGTGTATGGAGAGGTGTCCTTCATCTTCACAATCCTAATTCCTAAGGCGTCTTCTTTTAATATAATAATAACTTGATTGGCTAACTAAAAGGTATTAAAACAGTTATTTTCAAGTTTTAACTTCCCAAGATCATCAAATTCTTCCAACTAGATAATCTAGTATTCAACTCCACCAGCGGACAACCTCATTATGAAGTGCCTAAAACATTATTGAAATACAAGTGAAAAATGTTTAAGAAAATAGTATCAGTGGAGGAGAAACATTGTCATCTCCCCTCGTTGATCTTGACTCCAAGCATTGGCTTTAAATCACTGTCTTTGGGCGTCACAAACCTCGTGGAAGAGGCCGAAGAAGTGCTTGTGTCTGTAGCTCGAAAGGCACTGAAAGAGGAGCTTGAGGTGTCATTAATTCTCCAGTCGGTTAGGTAACCTGGCTTAGAGGTCGCATCACTGACCTCAACGTCTCCTGAAAGCATGGCCACCACTCTTGACATTGGTGGTCTCAAGCCATAAGATGTCTGAATGCACAACAGAGCAATTCCTATCATGCGTTGCACTTCGTCCATGCTGATTTCAGTCAGATCAGGATCGATTAGTTCAATTTCACTATTTTTCTCATGTAGATTCCATGCCTATATACACCACACGATTATATCAGCTTAAACAATTGCCAATCAAAATGTATATATGTAGATAACAAATTAAGACGTACCCATTCAAGAAGATATTTTTTTTCATCATCCAGGCTCACATCAGAGTTTGGCCTTCCACTCACTAGCTCGAGAACCACAACACCAAAGGCATACACATCCGTTTTCTCTGTCAGGTGTCCACGCATGGCATACTCTGGCGCAAGATACCCTCTACAATGGTACAAAATCATGTGTTATAAACCAATAGTATTGTTTCAACGCAAATAAATAGTAGAGGGTCTGGGGAGATGTACATGGTCCCTGCCACTCTGGTACTTATGTGCGTTTTCTTGTCATCGTATAGCTTTGCAAGCCCAAAATCAGAAACTTTTGGGAGCAGCTTAGAGTCAAGCAAAATGTTGCTGGCCTTCACATCCCTGTGTACTATGCAAACACTCGCCTCCTCATGGAGGTAGGCTAGACCTCTGGCAACTCCCAGGCATATCTCAAAACGGGTTGACCAATCAAGCTTTTCACCTCCTGCAACATCCAAAATCAGTTTGGTAGAGAATCAAAAGTAAATAAGTAAACTTTCCGCTCATTACCAAATAGTGCATGATCGAGACTTCCATTCGGGAGGTACTCATATACAAGCAAACGATGATCTCCTTCATAGCAGCACCCATAAAGCTTTACTAGGTTGCGATGCAATACTGTAGAAATTGTTACGATTTCTGCAACAAACTGCCCCTTCCCTTGTCGGGATCCAACCGACAACACTTTCACCGCGATCTCTCTTCCATCACTCAGGGTCCCCTGTTGAATGTGTTAAATCATAAAAAGCACATGTGTTTTTTGTTCTGTTCATTTAGATATGGGAGTTACCTTATAAACAGGCCCAAATCCTCCCTCTCCAAGCTTGTTTGAGGGATCGAAATCTTGAGTGGCACTTTTAAGTTCAGAGTAAGCAAAAGTGTAAGGTTTTACGTCCATACAAAGCAGCTCTGCAACATAAAAATTTTTATAAAATAAAAACAATTTAAACAATGATATTTAAGGTCAAAGGCTTTTTGTGTGGTTATTACATATATACAGTACCTTCATCATTTGTGTAACGCTTTTTGCTTCTTCGGATGATGAAGATAATCACTCCCGCAAAAAAGATGCTCAAAAGTCCTATGCCAGCAGTAACACCCACAATAATACCAGTCCTAATCTTTTTCTTCGACGGTGGCCTGTTAGTTACCGTTGGTGTAAAATCTGAACAACCAACACTTAGGCCTCAGGAGGTCGAAAGAAATACATGCAAAACAAAGAAAAAAAGAACTCCCAAGTCGTTAATTCATTGTGATACCTGGTTTCGCAGTGACGGCCGATATTAGTGGCCCAAAAGTACCTATTACGGGAACACTAAATGATCCTTTGCCAGCCCAGAAAAGGTGAATTTCAATGTAATTTTCTGATACATTTGCTTTATATTCTCTCCTGACTGCTCGGACAGCAGTGTCACCAGCTGTTCTGCGTATATCAAAATCCTTTTCAACAAGTGTTCCCTGGAAACACGGAGATATGTCTCAGATATTCAGCAAGAAGATTAGATTACTACACCAACAACAAGTAAAGCGCGCGATAGGAGGTAAACCTGCACATAAATGTCAAATAGTCGTCTTCCTAAACTTCTCCATGTGCTGGAACCAAAAATTAGTATTTCAGCAAACTGAAGTGTTATGGTATAACCTCCATTTTCTAGCCCCAACCCATAATATCTTAGGGAAGAGGACGAATGCCTTGCTGAACGAAATAGCTCCGAGTCCAAAGCGTTAATAACCCATATATTATTGCTACTTCCGGAAAAAAGTCCTACACTACTGACTGCCCATCTCTCAACATCGCTCCCTACAAATGAAGCTTGTCCAAGATCCGTGTCGTCCCTCTCAAATACTTCTCCGCTAACCGACCTTATTTGTGGGCCTCCGCAGTTGATCGAAAAGTCAGAATCTAGACACTCCGGTCAACAGAGAAAACCTTAAGCAAACAATTTTTGCCAACATAACATATACAAGCTACCACAATGGTTATGATGATATATCTCTGTCACACTTACAGAATCCTTTGCCTCGGTTGCATGGGAAATTTTTCTGCAGGCACTTTAGTCCCGGTAAAACCCTATATAACAAATTGAAAAACAGATTTAGAAAATGAGAAAAAATCAAATTGGAATTTCAGGCATTAACAAGAACATATTTCATAAAATCACCTCTTGTCCAGACCTTCCAAGGTGAAGTTGTTAACTACAAGGTTCCTGCCATATAACATATACAATTTTATTATGATTCTAAATGAATATTTCCTATAAGGAAAATGAAGCAAAAAAAAATTATGAAATTGCAAAACAACGTTAATATAAGTATGTCTTTTAAGTCGTCACATTTTGCAACTTTATCTTCTAACGCCGACAAATATAACTTTTTTATCACCGTAAAATTTGTAAATTTTTGATAAAATATATATTTATAAATAATATCTCAAATCCAAACTCTATCAAAGAAGAGTTTAATTCCATTTTTTAAAAACATGAAAATATAACTTATGTAATGTAAACCTTTCAAAACGTACATATAAGAGTTATATTTACCTATTATTATTATTTATTTCGTAGAATTAGTTTGTGTTTTTCGGAAATGGCAACTTCGGGTATTTTTTTTTGTTTTTGCAGAAAACCTTGAAATATATAACTTATTAATAGTGAGTTTATTTACTTACAGTTTAAAGTTTGGTAAGCTAACCCATGAAGGAAGATTACCAGACAAATCATTGTATGAAACATCTCTGAAATAAAAAGAAATAAGAAAGATTAATATCTACAGAATAGTATGTTATATATTCCAAATTAGTTTCCTCATTATGTATCTTGTACAAAACTTCACGTTTTTTTTTTTTAGCAAAATCTAAAACTTAGTTAAGTCTATATCATAACTTTTGGCTGTAAATACCAAATTTCTTTGAAAAAAAAACTTTTACTCCTAATTAGTGATAGTGACCAAAACACCTTGGACTAAGACTTGTTACTTAGCAATACAAAACATCATGGTCAACTAATCTCAATCCAACTATGGTTTGGAGGATCACCGACGTCGAACAAAACACTAATTCATCTGAAAACGAATTCAGCTCACATATATGTCAATGGGAGAGGGAGAGGGAGATGGGGAAGAAGATATAGCGATGTTGGAGAGGAGAGGTAGAAGAAACAGATTTTCTTGCGAGAGGGAGAGAGGAGATCCAAAGATATGGAGATTGGCGAGAGATGAAAAAAATAAGTCACTGGCGAAACGAGAGAATTTTCAACAAAAGAGAGAGATCATTCAATTAAAGGAAGTATAGAGAAATCTGTTGATGGAAGAGATACGACGGCAGAGTTTTCACATTCCTCTACTTAGAAAGAATAAAGAAGAAGAAAAATTAAGGGTATTAATGGGCCAAGAAATCCTAAATCCCTGTAGCAAATTCTTGAATTACTTTTCTAGCTTATGATTTTGTGCATATATATTCCCTTAATTATAGAGGACTTTGTAACTCACATATTGGTCAGCGCCTGGCTCTTTTGAGTGGGCAAAGAACCATTGAACGTGTTGTTTCCCAGGAACCTAATATAAAGACAACAAAGTTGTACTGTCCATATGGGAAAACTGGTAGGGAAAACATATATACCAACATAAAGACCCAAAAGAAGTAGAGATCTTACAAATGAGTAAGTTGATTCAAGTTGAAAAGTGAAGCCGGAATTGGTCCATGTAGTTTGTTGAAACTTAAATCCCTGGAAAAACATTAAGTTCAATGAATGGGGAGAAATGAGATATAATATTATTATGATCAGCAATGTTAAGAGATCCACTTCCTATTCTCACGGTGACTTTCACAAATCATCTCTCACTTGTTTTACAGAAAAGGCGGATGTATGTTGTAACTTACACTTGTTGGAGACTGGAGTATTCCCCGATATTAGAGGGTATTGTCCCCGTAAGATTGCTGTTCCTAAATACTCTGTGACACATATATCATCGATGTTTGATTAATACACACGTAAAGGAAGAGAGGGAAACAGTTCACAGTTCATGAGTTGGAGTAGAATTTGTTGCCTTACAATATGGTTAGAGATTTCATGTCTTTGATGAATTCGAGAGAAGTGCTTCCATTCGATATATCACCAAGACTCCTACATTTTAGAATATGATCATTACGTGCAGGAGGAGATCAGAGGGAAAGAAATAGCAAATAAAAGTGATTAATTATGACACCAATACAACAACACATACAGTTCTTTCAAAGAAGTTAAGTTGGAAAATGACGACGGTATCGGACCACTCAAACCAGTTCCCACAATTTTCCTGCAGTAAAACATGATAACAATCGCTGAATCCCAAAATTTAAATGCATTTACTACTAGGACTCTAGGAGTACTGTAACAAATACATTAGATATATATAACTCTGTAATAAAATGAAATTCATTCTTACAAGATAGTAAGTTTGGTCCATGTTCCTATAAATTTCGGTATCCGGCCAGTAACGTCCATATCAGTTATATAACTGGTACAAACAACATTAAGGAAAAAATTCGCCCCCACGGCAAAACGAAATAAACAATAATAATGTAAAGCAATAAATCGTTTACAAAAAAATGTAGAAATCCAACGATAAAACTTAATTAGATGGTCATTTTCAATTAAAAAAAAATAACATCTTACGCTTCTTGCAGCTCTACAAGATTAGCAAATGATAAAGGTATTTCCCCACTAAGTCCAGAAACTCCTAGGTATCTGCAATTAATAGAAAAAAAGTAAGTAATGCATACAAGTTACAACCAAGGCATGGTTAAGATCATAAAATTACATTTTCATTAGTTTTGTACAGTTCCCAATCTCAACTGGTATAGATCCGGAAAAGTTATTTACACCAATTCCACTGCATGCAGAAAATATTTACTAGATAGGATCAATAAGATGAAAGCATACATATCTGACAATTAAGAAGAATGAAAGAAGAAGGGTACAGCGATTTCAGTTCTGTAAGCAAACCAATTTCTTTGGGAAATGGGCCAGACAAGGCATTGATCCCAAAAGTCCTACACAGTTGGTGGTTGAGAAACAATACTGAGAGATCGATGAGAAAGAAAATAGAAATGAAGAAGAAGGTTTCATTCAGTCAACAGGCATGGTTTCGAGCCTTATAACATTACAGCCATTCCATTCGAGTCAGATTTCCAATTGCAGGAGGAATGGAGCCTGTAAGATAGTTTTGAGCCAGGTTCCTGTAGAGAAAAAGAGGCATATATATGTCATTTTGTTTGAAGTACAAAAAAAAAATTAAAAAAAAAATAATAAGCAAAAAGGAAAAAGTCGTCTATATACAGATTAATGAGGTATGTCAAAGTCCAGAGCTGTGGAGGTATAGCTCCGACTACATCTTTCTGAAAAACCTTGCTGTGAATTAAAGTGAAACAACAAAATCCAGTGGGTAAATATATTATATGTATGCACAAAAAGATAAAGAAAATAATATGAAAGAGGAGAGCATATATATATATATGTATAGTGTACAGGGCTGTGATGTGGCAGATTGTGGAGTTTTCGAAATTGCAGTCGCATTTGATAAAAGGGTTGTGGTTTTTGTCCTCCATGGTGATTCTCTCGTCGATGGCGGCGCCAGAGCAAAGTTCGCCGCTGATGTTCCATTCCCTCGGAGCCCGGATCCTCCAAGCCGCAAAGATGGAGTTCAAAGCCCGCGCTGTATCAGCTTATACCGTAACCGTCAGTTAATTTAAACCAAACAGCTTTTGTGCATGATTTCAATAAAGTACGTGTTTAACGACAGAGCAGAGACCTTCGTCGGGATGAGTAGTGGCTACGGTTTGGTTTTGAGCCCGAACCAGGTGAACCGAACAGGGGATACATAACAGGAACCAGACGGTGAAAAGCAGACACGTGGGCATCGTCGTTCGACAGCGTTTTACTCTTTTTTTTTGTTTTTTGGTTGAACCAACGGTTGTCTGACTATGTTACTACAAAAGATTCCCTGTATAATCGTCTCCTCCTTCCTTTATATGTAGTAGGGATAAAATCCGGGCTACGCCCGGGTATTTGATGAATGATATTTTATAATTAGTTTTTCTTTTTAGTTTTTTTCTAAATTATTTTTCTTAGTTTTTCATATACATGTGGTAAGTGGTAAATCAGATGATGTTTATATAATAATTTTATCATTATTTTTTTTCCTCACCTATCTATCAATTTTACCACAGTCATTAACATTAAAAATTTAAACTTTTAAAACAAAAAAAAAATTGAGTATATAGTTTCCATTTAATATATATCCATCTTGTAATTATTTTTTCGTTGCCAATCATCTTATTTCTCTTTTTAATTTTTTTTTTTTGCAAATTCTATAGTTCTCCTATTATTTTTTTGTTAATGATATTTTAATTTTTTGATAAATCAAATAACGTTTTATTAAGAAGAAACTCTATGCATATATATATATATAATACACAAGAGAATATGGAAGAGAACTGGAATATAATCAATGTAGAGGCGCTACACTTGCGGAGATCGATGTTCCTATGAAAAGAAATCGCAGAAAACATGTTTAAAATCAAAAAACCTCAACCACATGGAACTCTTTTGTGACAGAGCCAAAGCTCTGGAGGACTCTTATTCGTATTTCACATATAAGAGAATCTAGAAAGGTAACGTATAACGACAAATTCGATTGAAGAGGAAAGGAAGTATAATTACTGTGAACTGAAATTAAGTTAATTTAATTTAAAGAACATTAATGATACTAACAATTGGGAAATCCGATCGTTTCTCAAATTAACCAAGGGAGGGACCATTGATTGGATCTGAGTTTTTTGTTTATGTCACGTGGCATCTTAGAAAAGAGTTTTGAGAAGATGAGATGGATGGCCTTTATAAGTTCTTCTCGAAACAATTTGTTTATAAAACCAAATTTTCCTAACTTGTATTGCATGTATACATAATTGAACATTTTAAAATATTTTCAACATTAGTTTTCCCAAAAAAAGGTACATTTGCAACATTCTTTTGGGACCTTTGTATTTTGTACGACACACCATGCTCTAGAAATTTTTATAGTAATGCTCTATGATTTGTATAGAACTCTGTGCTTCATATTCTTAGATTAAACTTGGATCGTCATAATGTTTCAATTAAAGGCATATAATGCACAATTTCCTCTGAGCAACAAAACATTTGAATTTTACTACATATTTACCTTAATAAAATCTTGATGACTGTCTCTTTGCGAGTAATGCAGAGTAAAACAAATATATTGATGGTTGTTATTTCTCCTCTTAGCATGACTGCCACATAGACTCAATTCTTGTTTTCTCAGCCCATCCCATCGGACATCCTATTACTACTTGAGGAATATGAGAATATCTTCTCGGTCATGCTTTTTTGCTCTCATCTTTTTCCAATTCATTTTACTGGTCACCTTCTTCTAGCAAAACAACGGCCTGACTTTATATATATATATATATCAATATATCAAGTTAATAATTCAAAGTTGCATTAAATTTACTTGTACCAATAATAACTTAGCTTGTAGTATTTGTATATACAGACGCTTAAGATGGGGATAGGAAAAATCTTTGGTTTTCTAAAGCAAAATACAAAACTCAACAAATTGAAAGAGAAGAAGAACAAATTGAATTTGCCAAAAGAGAGACATGTAGAAAAAGCAATGCTAAAAAGAACTTAAACAAAGAATAACTCGTGTACTTATCTTGTGGGTCTGTTGTGAGGCTTTGCAAGGAAGCTTGCTTGGATTATCGTCCATGCCTGTGATTCAAGTTAAAAAAACTGGATCATATTGAAAAGATCCAAATACCAAACAAAGTATAATAGAAGAGTGTAAAAGGTGAAAAGTTAGTCATATTTCTTCAGCTGTGTCTATAGCTATACTAAGCTGAGATAAAAAGATGGTTGTGGGTGTAAAACCAAAAAACTCATTTCAATAGAGAACAATGGGAGATGGTGGAGAAAAATAAAGAGGTTATGATGAGGGAAGAGTTTCCTTTTTTTTCTTCTATTTATCGATTGTGGAGAGTAAAACGGGTTTTGATTTGGATGAAGAGAATATGAAACGTTTGAGATTTCTTTTCTTTTTAGCATTTTCTTTTTCTTTTTAGTTTTAAAGCATACGTTTATTGCACACAGCAAATTTATGGGTGTTCTTTAATGTTATACCATGTGTTGACGTATCAGATTAGGAGCTCCTAAGAATTTTTTTTATTGTTGATGATATGGCATAAGAAGAGTGTTTTCTAATATGCTGATGTGGATACCTTGAGGAGCCTCAATTAACCCCTTTTATTAGTAAGTAATGTTGTCTTAATTTTATTTATTTTCTCATTATCTTCTTGACTTATATTCATTTACTCCAGATGACCAAAAAAAAAAAAAAAAAATTCATTTACTCATACATAAACCAACCAAAGTGGACCACGTCTTATTCTTAGCTTTTTTTTGTTTGACGAATTATATAATACTAATAGTTATACTTTGAGTTTGTTGAAAAAAAGATATTAGCTATATTTATCCACTCATATGCAAATCCAAAATTTTATGACGGCTGATGTTTCTTTTCTTTGATTTATCATTTTCCAAATTGCTCTTCGCACCATGTTGATGATAGTTTTGAGAATATCCAATTAATTATTAAGATAGAGACTTGTGAATACACAAAAATATATTACAGGAGAAAAGCTTTTTGACAACTATTTCTAAATTTTCATTTTTTATTCAAAAATATAGTATGTTTTCCAAATTTTAACATAAAATATAAATAGAGATTGTGACAAGCCATCTGCAACATGCAATTTTTTTTATTTATTTTAAATAGCGACTGGCCAACCTGTTAGAACCGCAAATAAAATAGTTATGTTTAAGCCTAACCTGCTAAGTCCGGTGGATTAGCGAACTTTAATTATATATTTTAAAATTATTTTTTAAAATTAATTTTAAAATATTTTAAAATTAATATTAATGTTTATATTTATTTTTATTGATTTTTTAATTTTTACATTAAATTTAGTTATGTTATCACATATTTCAAATGTTTTATATTGATAGTCATGTTAAAATAATAATTTGAAGTATTTACTTTAATAAAATATTGGACGAATTTTTACGCATATGCATACTTGATCGTCAACTAAAATATCATATTCTTCAGTTTCTTATAATGGCAAAATGGAACGAACCAATACAATTAAGTAAATTAACAAACAAAGCTGATTTAACACTTTGAGAATTTTTGAGAAATATCCCTTTTGGTGTACCCCTTTTTAAAAATACCCCTCTTTTGTATCCATTTTCAAATATACCCCTTTTCAAATATGAAAAATTATAAACTTTTATATGGTTGATAAGGTACATCAAGATCATCATTACTACTGGGAGACTAAATCCAAATATTTTTAAGGTTTTAAAAGGTTCTAAACGGCATTTATAAGGTTTTTATAAGGTTTTTAAAAAGTTTACACATTTTTTATATGAGTTTTAAATGATTTTTAAAAGGTTTTTAAAAGGTATTTATACAATATTTACAAAATATATATATAAATTTACGCACATATAAAGATAACTTGTGTCTATATATATAAGTTTACACATATGTTTTTGATAAATTTCAAATTTTATAGTGATTTTTTGATAAATTTAGAAAGAGGGGTGTTTTTAAAAAGTAGTATTGGAAAAGGGGTATTTTTGAAATTCCCCCTTTAACTTTTTACCAAAAAAAAAAAAAAAAAAAAGCTGTCATCTAGCTGACTAGCTCACTGGGAGTTTTTCCTTACATATAGATAGGGGAAATGAATGAGTAAATACGGATTAGAGTGTGATTAGATCAACGGAGTTATCATGCACCTCCGATTAGAGAAACAAGGCTACAAATTTCTCCAACAAGCTACCATTAAAGCCACGTTGAAAAACCGACAAATGTTAAAAAGCTAGTTTTAACTTAAGATATAGTGAGCTAGTGTCGTCTTCTTCATTCTCCATGGCTAAATCTGAAACGTTTTCAAAGCGGAGACAATGGCTTTGCCCCTTCTTCTTTTTGCCACTAATAAAATAATTACAATTCATTCTATGTATGTTTCACATAGCAATATTCTTTTAGTTGATTTTCACAGATTCTCCTGAGCTCGTCTTTTGCTTCTTTGCCACGTCAATTCAATAAAAACGTTAAGACATTAAAATCTTATGTCCACCAGCAATGAATGGAGATTCCATGGGAGGTCAGTGGAGATTCAAAGGATTGTGATCAAATGGAGCTTAGAAGAATTGACAAGATCATTAAAGAGATTGATATGAAACAGGTTCTAAGTCTGAGAGAAGAAACACTTTTTAAGATTTTTGTGACAAACAAAAGCAGTTCACCGATTAGACTTGAGGGTTGTGCACTTGTACAGTGAGTACACCAGAGGCTACTTATGCAGTTGGGCTAGAAGGTTCGAATTTTGTGGAAACGACTCCTTTTCTTCCTCGACTCCTCGTTTTGGGATGGTTCAAGGCGAGGAGGATGAAGAAGAAAGATCCGGGTACGGTGGGGAAGAAGAGAGCCAGTTGAATGAAGATCGAGATGAGTAGAATATAGACATGTGCTCCAAAAAGCTTCACTGTCATTGATAGGGCAATACTATTAGTTTACATACTAATTTTTCAATTCAAATTTATTTTAAATCTGTGGATTTAATGAAACGGGTTAATTTCCGAAACAAATACAAAGAGAAACCAAGACTTCGATCAAATACTTTAACAAATAAAACTACATACATTTGAAAAATGCTTTTTCAGTGGCTCATTCAGACACTTCCTGACTTACTAGTCATCTCAAACGTTTATCTCCCCTCGTTGATCTTCACTCCATGCATTGGCTTAAAGTCACCCTCTCTGGGCGTCACAAACATCGTGGAGGAAGACGAAGAAGCGGTTGTGTCTTTAGTTTGAAAGGTACCGAAAGAGGAGCTTGAGGTTTCATCAAATGTCCAGTCAGTTAGGTAGCCTGGCTTAGAGGTTACATCGCTGACCTCAACGTCTCCTGAAAGCATGGCCACCACTCTTGACATCGGTGGTCTCAAGCCATAAGATGCCTGAATGCAAAGCAGAGCAATTCCTATCATGCGTTTCGCTTCTTCCATGTTGAATTCAGTCAGCTCATGATCGATTAGGTCACCTTCACGGCTTTGCTCGTGCTTATTCCATGCCTATTAATTACATATGCACCACGTTTATATTGACTTATACTAGTTAAAAACATATAAAACCAACAAGAACGTACCCAGTCCAGAAGATATTTTTTTTCATCATCCAGGTTCGTATCATAGTTTTTCCTTCCACTCACTAGCTCAAGAACCACAACACCAAAGGCATACACATCCGTTTTCTCTGATAGTTGTCCACGCATGGCATACTCAGGCGAAAGATATCCACTGCATTGGTACAACACCATGTGTTATAAACCCATGATATATATTATTGTTGCAAAAGAAGAAAATAAGTTGAGGGTTTGGGGATAGGTACATGGTCCCTGCCACTTTGGTACTCATGTGGGTATTACTCTCATCATATAGTTTTGCAAGCCCAAAATCAGAAACTTTTGGGAGCAGCTTAGAGTCAAGCAAAATATTGCTGGCCTTCACATCCCTGTGTACTATGCGATCACTCGCCTCCTCGTGGAGGTAAGCTAGACCTCTGGCAACTCCCAGGCATATCTCAAAACGGGTTGGCCAATCAAGATGCAAAGCCTTTTCACCTTCTGAAACATCCAAAATCAGCTTGGTATTTAGAATGAAAGATAAATAAGTAACGTATATTATATATAAAGATTTGAATAGAAAGCAAATAATGAAAACTTTACACTTTAATATTATAACAACGATTTTCATTTATTATATGCATATAATTTTCATTTAATTATATCTTTATCAATTTTGCTACTACTAAAATTTTTCATTTTTCTTTCTGCTCATTACCATGGCCAAATAGTGCATGATCGAGACTTCCATTTGGGAGGTACTCATATACGAGCAAACGATGATCTCCTTCATAGCAGCACCCGTAAAGCTTTACTAGATTGCGATGCAGAACTGTAGAAATTGTTACGATCTCTGCTACAAATTGTCCTTTTCCGTGTTGAGATCCAACCGACAACACTTTCACCGCAATCTCTCTTCCATCACTCAGGGTTTCCTGATGAATTAATGTGTTAAATCATAACAAAAAATACATGTGTATCTTGTTCATTTCGTATGGGGCCGGGCTTACCTTATAAACAGACCCAAACCCTCCCTCTCCAAGTTTGTTTGAGGTATTGAAATCTTGAGTAGCACTTTTAAGTTCAGAGTAAGTAAAAGTGTAAGGTTTTATTTCCATACTAAGCAGCTCTGCACACAAAAAGTTATGAACCAATTGGAAAGATGATATTCAAGCTCAACGTAACGGAATGTAACTTGCTTGGGACATCAATACCTTTATCAACTGTGTAACGCTTTTTGCTTTTTCGGATGATGAAGATAACCACACCCGCAAAAAAGATGCTCAAAAGTCCTAGGCCAAGACCAGCACCAACAACAGTACCAGTCTTATACTTTTTCTTTGATGGTGGCCTGTTAGCTACAGTTGGTATAAAATCTAAACAAGAATATGTAACACTTATTAGGCATCAGGATATGGTAAATAAAAAAACCAGCCGAAAGAAAGAAAATAAAAATAAGCCAGTTGTTGTGCTACCTGGTTTTGCACTCACAGCCGATACTAATGGCCCATAAGTACCCATAACAGGAATACCAATTGATCCTTTGCCAGCCCATAAGAGATGAATTTCAAGGTAATTTTCTGATACATTTGCTTGATAATCTCTCTGAACTCCTCCGACAGTAGCGTCACCACCAACTATTCGGCGTATATCAAAATCCTTTTCAACAAGTCTTCCCTGAAAACGTGGAGATAGGTCTCAGTCTATTCAGCATTCCACAAGAAGATTATTAACTTGTAAAGCGGTAGGGCAGACCTGGACATAAATGTCAAAAATTCGTCTTCCTAAACCTTTCCATGTGTTAGAACCAATAATCTGTATTTCAGCAAACTGAAGTGTTACGGTATAGACTCCATTTTCTAGCCCCAACCCATAATACCTTAGGGAAGATGAAGAATGTCTTGCGGACCGAAAGAGGTCCGAGTCTAAAGTGTTAACAACCCATATATTACTTATACTCCCGAAAAAAGCTCCTACACTAGTGGCTGCCCATCTCTGAACATCACTCACTACAAATGAAGCTGCTCCAAGATCCTCGTCTTCCCTCTCAAATACTTCTCCGCTAACAGCCGCTATTTGTGGGCCTCCGCAGTTGATCCAAAAGTCAGAATCTAGACACACCAGTCATTAGTAGAGAAAACCTTAAGCAAATCTTTTTTCCTACATAACATATACAATCACAACTGTTATAATGCACCAGACACACTTACAGATTCCTTTGCCTCGATTGCAGGGGAAGTTCTTCTGCAAGCACTTTAGTCCTGGTAAAACTCTTTCAAACATAATGAAAACAGATTTAGAGAAGAAAAAAATAATATGAAACTGGAATTTCAGGTATCAACAAGAACATAATTTAATAAAATCACCTCTTGTCTAGATCTCCCAAGCTGAAGTTGTTAGCAACAAGGTTGCTACACAAATAATATACACAGTTTTATTATAATTATAATAATTGTTTCCTAGAAAAAAAAAAAAAAGAAGAGAGCTGAGATTAAAAAAACATCTTTAATATATAAGTACTATAGTAGAAATATAGTGTTTTTGTTTACTTACAGTTTCAAGTTTGGTAACCTGACCCATGAAGGAAGACTACCAGACAAATCATTGTACGAAACATCTCTAAGAAGAATAAAAGAAGAATGATTAGGATCTAAATAATATGTTTTAAAACAGTTTCATGTTTGTCGTGTACAAAACTTGAGTCTATATCAAGACTTTGTGTGGCCTTCAAAAATGATCAATTATAAAGGACTTTGTAACTCACATATTGCTCAACGTCTGGCTTTTTTGAGTGGGCAAAGAACCATTGAACGTGTTGTTTCCCAGAAACCTGATATGAAGACAACCAAGTTCTTTCAACAGTTATCACTAGTACATATATACCAATGCAACATAAATTCCCCAAAAAAGTAGATAACTTACAAGTAAGTAAGTCCACTTATGTTGAAAAGTGAAGCCGGAATCGGTCCATGTAATTTGTTGAAACTTAAATCACTGGAAAAACAGACACAGAGAAAATTATGAAATAATTATATAATATTATCAGAAATATGTTAAGATCACTTGGGTGAGTACTTTCACAAATCATCTTACTCGTACGTATGTTGTAACTTACACTTGTTTCAGTTTTGAGTATTCTCCGATATTAGAGGGGATAGTCCCAGTGAGATTGCTGTTTCTAAATGTTCTACGATCAATGTTAAATACACGTACGTAAGGAGGAGAAGGTAACAGTTCAGGAGTTAGAGTAGAATTGTTTCCTTACAATGTATTTAGAGATTTCATGCCTTTGATGAATTCGAGAGAAGAGCCTCCATTGGATATATCACCAACACTCCTACATTTTAATTAGATAAGATTACGTGGAAGATACGATAGTAAATAAGAATGATTCTGACACTAATGCAACTAACAGACACATACAGGTCTGTCAAAGAAGTTAAGTTGGGAAACGACGAAGGTAACGGACCACTCAAACCAGTTCCGTGAAGTTTCCTGCGGTAAAACATGACATGAAGAATTTTCCACTAAGACTAAAAATTAAAGAAAAAATTTGTAGATCATTCTTACAAGATAAGAAGTTTGGTCCATGTTCCTATAAATTCTGGTATCTGACCAGTAACGTCCACATCGTTTATGCAACTGGTACGTACAAACATTAAGGAAAATATCACCCCACGGCAAAATATTAATCGATTACAAAATTAAAAATGTAGAAATCCTACTATAAAACTTAACTATATGCGAATAAAAATCTTACGCTTCTTGCATCTCTATGAGATTAGCAAATGATGAAGGTATTTCTCCACCAAGTCCAGAATTTCCTAGGTATCTGTAATATAGAAAAATGATAACAAAACTATATGAAAGATTATTAATTAAATCCACCGCAGAGATTAGTGAATTACACAAGAGTATTATGTACAGTCTCACATTTTCAGTAGTCTTGTACAGTTCCCAATCTCAGCTGGTATAGGACCGGTAAAATTATTTAAACCAATACCTCTGCATGCCAAAAAAGATAACTAGGTTCAATATTAAGGAAGCATCAAAATCTGACATTTAAGATGTTTTTTTTCTGAAGAAGTATGGTGAATAAGAATAATAAGAAGAAGAATCTTTACAGCGATTTTAAATTTGTAAGCAAACCAATTTCCTTGGGAAAGGGGCCAGACAAGGCATTGATCCCAATAACTCTACAGAAGTTGAGAAACAGTTGGAGTGTGAGAGACGCTAAAGAGAGAATAAAAATCAAAGGAAGAAGAAGGTTTCATTCATGAGAGCCTTATAGTATTACAGCCATTCCAGTTAGTCAAGTTTCCAATTGCAGGAGAAAGAGAGCCTGTTAGATAATTTTGAGCAAGGTTCCTGAAATAAAGAATGTCATCGTTTGAGCAAGGTACAACGAATCTCTTAATATTTCTTTTTCAAATGATGATAAGAAAAAGAAAAGGAAAGGGTAAAAGTCTATACAGATCGGTGAGGTATGTCAAAATCCAGAGCAGTGGAGGTATAGGTCCTGAAATATCTTTGGCAAAAACCTTACTGTTGAAAGTGAAACAACATCGATTGAAGAAGGGGTGATGAATGCACAAAGATGTAAGGAAAAAAGGAAAATAAAAAGAGAAATTAATATATGTACAGGGCTGTGATGCGGCAGATTGTGGAGTTTTCGAAATAGCAGTCGCATTTGATAAGAGGGTTGTGGTTTTTGTCCTCCATGGTGACTTCATCCTTGATGGCGGCGCCCGAGCAAAGTTCGCCGCTGATGTTCCATTCCCTCGGAGCACGGATCCTCCAAGCCGCGAAGATGGAGTTCAAAGCCCGCGCTGTTACAGTTTATTTATCCCACAACCAACCGTCAGTTTGTTTAAACCAAACATGCAATAGTACTTATGAAAAAGTACGTGTGATTTAGAGACCTTCGTCCGGATGAGTAGTGGCTACGGTTCCGTTTTGAGCTCGAATCGGGTAAACCGAACCTGAGATACACAAGAGGAACCAGACAGTGAAAAGCATACACGTGGGCATCGTCTTCGACGGCGGTGTTTATCGCCTTTCCCTTATATGTTGACTATCTTACTTCAAAAGATTCGGTGTATCGCCTCCCTTAATTATATGTTGTCTAAAATTATCTTTCTTGACTTATTATATTGGATGACTCATATAATAACCAACCAAAACGGGATAAGTGGACCAACGTAACGTCTCATTTATTTATGTTTTGACTGCAAGTGAATTGACCAACGCTTACTATTACAATCTAACTGTTAGATTCTAACTTCAAGTCCGACATTTCCCATCGTGTACGGTTTCCTTGATTTTGATATTTTGGGGCATATGCCAGTCTCTATCTTGACAACTTAAACCTATAAGAACAACACTGTATATATATTTGTCAGATGATTATTGGTTTATCTTTTTTTCATTAATTAACTAAATTTTATCAAAATTGTTATTGTCCATCTCTTTCGAATCTAGAGTAATAAACATAATGAACAAGCATTGCCATACATTTTAAAGTACAAAATTATGGATAGATAGAGGAGAAACAATCTTATCTCCCCTCATTGATCTTGACTCCCAGCATCGGCTTAAAGTCGCCTTGTTTGGGCGTCACAAACTTGGTGGAGAAGGACGAAGAAGTGCTTGTGTCTTTAGTTTGAAAGGAGCTAAATGAGGAGCTAAAGGTGTCATCAAATTTCCAGTCGGGTTGGTACTGTGGCTTAGAGATTACATCAGTGACCTCAACGTCTCCTGAAAGCATCGCCACCACTTTTGACATCGGTGGTCTCGAGACATGAGATGTCTGAGTGCACAGCAGAGCAACTCGTATCATGCGTTTCACTTCTACCATGTTGCATTCAGTCAGCTCATGATCGATTATTTCAACTTCACGACTTTTCTCGTGTAGATTCCATGCCTAATTAATTTACACCACAACTATATCAGCCGATACCATTAGTTATCAATCAAAATGTATATAAGTAATTAACAAGGACATACCCATTCAAGAAGATAACTATTTTCATCATCCGGGATCACATCAGAGATTTTCCTTCCACTTGTTAACTCAAGAGCTACAACACCAAAGGCATACACATCCGTTTTCTCTGTTAGATGTCCACGCATGGCATACTCTGGCGCAAGATACCCACTGCATTGTTAAAATACATGTGTTATAAACCCATGATATTATTGTTCCAAAAGAAGTAACCTAGTTGAGGGTTTGAGGATACATACATGGTCCCTGCCACTTTGGTACTTATGTGGGTTTGCTTGTCATCATATAGCCTTGCAAGCCCAAAATCAGAAACTTTTGGGAGCAGGTTAGAATCAAGCAAAATGTTGCTGGCCTTCACATCCCTGTGTACTATGCAAACACTCGCCTCCTCATGGAGGTAGGCTAGACCTCTGGCAACTCCCAGGCATATCTCAAAACGGGTTGACCAATCAAGATGTAAAGTCTTTTCACCTCCTGCAACATCCAAAATCAGTTTGGTAGAGAATCAAAAGTAAATAAGTAAACTTTCCGCTCATTACCAAATAGTGCATGATCGAGACTTCCATTCGGGAGGTACTCATATACAAGCAAACGATGATCTCCTTCATAGCAGCACCCATAAAGCTTTACTAGGTTGCGATGCAATACTGTAGAAATTGTTACGATTTCTGCAACAAATTGTCCCTTCCCATGTCTAGATCCATCAGACAACACTTTCACCGCGATCTCTCTTCCATCACTCAGGTTTCCCTGTTGAATTAATGTGTTAAATCATTAAAAAGTCATGTCCCTATATCTTGTTCATTTTGATATGGGGTTTACCTTATAAACAGACCCAAACCCTCCCTCTCCAAGCTTGTTTAAGGGATCAAAATCTTGAGTAGCAGTTTTAAGGTCAGAGTAAGTAAACGTGTAAGGTTTTACGTCCATGCAAAGCAGCTCTGCAAACAAAAAAGAATAAAAAAAAGTAAGAACCAATTTTAAAGATGATATTCAAGCTTAAGCCTCATCAAGGGCTCGTTTTGTTTGTGGTGTTATGACATATAGACCTTCATCATTTGTGTAACGCTTTCTGCTTTTCCGGATGCTGAAGATAACCACGCCCACTAAAAAGATGCTCAAAAGTCCAAGGCCAACAATAACACCCACAATAGTACCAGCCCCATGATTACTCTTTAATGGTAGCCTGTTTGCCACGGTTGGTGTAAAATCTGAACACCAATATGTAACATTCAGGCCTCAGGAGATAGAAAGAAAAAAACAGATCAAGAAAATAAAGAATTTGCCAGTTTTTGTGATACCTGGTTTTGCACTGACGGTTGATATTAGTGGCCCATAGGTACCAGCAAAAGGAATGCTAAATGATCCTTTGCCAGCCCATAAAAGAAGAATTTCAAGGTAATTTTCTGATACATTTGCTTTATATCGTCTCCGAACTGCTCCGACGGTAGAGTCACCAACTGTTCTGCGTATATCAAAATCTTTTTCAACAAGTCTTCCCTGGAAAAAGAGAAACAAATGTCAGCAAGAAGATTATTACACCAACCAGTTAACTTGTAACGCGGTATGGCAGACCTGGACATAAATGTCAAAAGGTCGTCTTCCTAAAGCTCTCCATGTGTTAGAACCAACAATTAGTAACTCAGCAAACTGAAGTGTTACCGTATAGCCTCCATTTTCTAGCCCCAACCCGTAATACCTTAGGGAAGATGAAGAATGTCTTGCTGACTGAAAAAGCTCCGAGTCCAAAGTGTTGACAACCCACATATTACTTTTACTCCCGGTAAAAACTCCTACACTACTGACTGCCCATCTCTGAACATCACTCACGAAAAATGAAGCTGATCCAAGATCCTCTTTCTCCCACTCATATACCGATCCACTAACAGACCGTATTTGTGGGCCTCCGCAGTTGATCGAAAAGTCAGAATCTAGACACTCCGGTCAATAGAGAAAACCTTAAGCAACTACATAACATAGACAAGCACAATGGTTATGATAATATATATATATATATATCTCTGTCACACTTACATATTCCTTTGCCTCGATTGCAAGGGAAGTTCTTCTGGAGGCACCTCAGTCCTGGTAAAACCCTTTTTAACAAAATAAAATAAAATAAAAATGAAGAAGAAAAATGAAATTGGATTTCAGGCATCAACAAGAACATATTTTATAAAATCACCTCTTGTCCAGACCTTCCAAGGAGAAGTTGTTAGCGACAGGGTTGCTGCACAAATAACATACAATTTTATTATAATTCTGAGACATGTTTTCTACAAAAAAAAAAGCATGAAATTTGAAAAACTCTGTTAGTTATATATATATATATATATATATATGTATAGTAGAGATATAGTGTTTTTGTGTACTTACAGTTTCACGTCTGTTTCCCAGAAACCTAATATGAAGCCAACAAAGTTTTTCCACTGCAGTTATCACAAGTAGGGAATACATACCAACAGAAAGACCCAAAAAATTAAAAAGTAGAAAACTTACAAGTGAGTAAGTCCGTTGATGTTGAAAAGTGAAGCCGGAATGGGTCCATGTAGTTTGTTGAAGCTTAAATCACTGTTAAACAGAGACATGAAGTTCAATGACTGAGAACAACATATATTATCAGCAATGTTAAGATATATCACTTCGTATTCTCGCGGTGACTTTCGCAGATCATCTCACTCGTTTTACATAAAGGCGGACGATATGTTGTACTTACACTTGTTGGAGACTTGAAAACTTCCCAATATTAGAGGGTATTGTCCCAGTGAGATTGCTGTTCCTAAATACTCTGCGACACATATATCATCAAAATGTTAATTAGATACACGTAAAAGGAGGAGAGGGAAGCAGTTCACGGTTCATGAATTGGAGTAGAATTTGTTGCTTACAATATATTTAGAGATTTCATGTCTTTGATGAATTCAAGAGTGGAGCTTACATTGGATATATCACCAAGACTCCTGCATTTCAGGATAGGATTACGTACGTGGAGGAGGAAGATATCAGAGGAAAACAAAGAGAAAATAGTAATCAAGAATGATTATGACACTAATACAACAACACATACAATTCTGTCAAAGAAGTTAAGTTGGAAAATGACGAAGGTATCGGACCACGCAAACCAGTTCCGTGAAGTTTCCTGCAGTAAAACATGGTAGCAATTAATCATTGAAACATCTAAAAATCTAAAAAAAATACATTAATTAGGACAGAGGGAGTATAATAAAAAAAAAAAAAAACAAGAGCAAGGTTTCTTAATTAACTCGGTAAGAAACTGAATTAAATATTCTTACAACGTACAAGATAAGAAGTTTGGTCCATTTTCCTATAAGTTCAGGTATCGGACCAGTAATGTCCAGATTGTTTAACCAACTGGTACAAACATTAAGGAAAAAAGAGAAAATCACCCCACGGCAAAACGAGAAAATAATAATAATATACTACAAAAGATGTAGAAATCCAACGATAAAACCCAATTATATGTGAATTAAATAAAAATCTTACGCCTCTTCCAGCTCTACAAGATTAGCAAATGATGAAGGTAATCCCCCTCTAAGTCCAGATGCTCCTAGGTATCTGCAGTGTAAATTGTAAGAAATTAAATAACACTAAATTAGACTTTATATTTTTCATTTTAAGTGATCTATAAGGATTTATATACAAATTAGAGAAACATATAAATTACCTCTTTTACATAAAAACATCATTAAACAAAATGAATTCAACTAATAAAAATATAATGTTAAATATGATTGGTCAAAAATAATCAAATACATTAGATTTTTGCATAGAAATTTGAAAACATAACTTAAAATGAAATAAATTTGTTTTTTTCTTTTCAAATATCACTTCAAGTGGAGCGGAGGGAATAGTGATTTTGAAAGATTTATGTTAATAATATTTTTTCGTAGAAAATGAACACACAATAAAAGTAAATTCTTTTTTTTTTGTAGGAATAAAAGTAACTTTTACTGAGGTAAATTAACACACAATGCCATTACTCTTATCTTAAGACAAAATAACTAAACACATAAGTATATTATAGGTATCTATGATATCAGATATCTATATTACTACTATTGGAGATACTCTAACATCATTAGATATAAAAACAAAATAAATTGTTGGTATACCAGAGTTAAATAGTAATTATAATTTAACAGTACTGCATAGAAATAGAAATAGTGTATATATTCTCACATTTTCAGTAGTTTTGCACAATTCCCAATCTCAGCTGGTATAGAACCGGAAAAGTTATTTACACCAATTCCACTGCATGAAGAAAATACATACAATATATATAGGAATAATAATAATGAAGTAAGCATCAAAATCTGACATTTATGATATTTTTTAAGAAGAATGAAGAATAAAGAAAGTTACAGCGATCGCAGTTCTGTAAGCAAACCAATTTCCTTGGGAAGGGGGCCAGACAAGGTATTGATCCCAAAAGTCCTACACAGTTGGAGCGTGAGAGATGAGAAAGAGAGATTCATAAAAGGAAAAAAAGAAAAAAAGGTGGTAGTCATTCAATTCAAACAATATGAATGAGAGCCTTATATATTATTACATCCATTCCATTCGAGTCAAGTTTCCAATTGCAGGAGGAAGGGAGCCTGTAAGACAATTTCGACCCAGGTTCCTACAGAAAGAAAGAAGCATATATTTGTCATTTTTTATTACGATGATAAAGATAATTATAATGATGAAAAGCAAAAAGGTAAAGTGTTTATATATACAGATTTTTGAGGTATGTCAAAGTCCAGAGCTGTTGAGGTATAGGTCCTACGACATCTTTCTCAGAAACCTTGCTGTGAATTAAAGTGAAACAACAATATTGCTACATCCGTCCAGTGCGGTAAATATATGCACAAAGAATTTTTTTTTAAAAAGAAAAAAAAGAAAGAGATATGTATAGTGTACAGGGCTGTGATGCGGCAGATTGTGGAGCTTTCGAAATTGCAGTCGCATTTGATAAGAGGGTTGTAGTTGTCGTCGTCGATGACGATTCCCTCCTCGATGGCAACGCCGGAGCAAAGTTCGCCGCTGATGTTCCATTCCTTTGGGGCATGGATCCTCCAAGTCGCGAAGATGGAGTTCAAAGCTCGCGCTGTTGCAGTTTATATATATCCCACAACAAACGTCGTCAGTCTTTATTTTAGGAACCAAACAAAGTTGTACTTAACTATTTCAAGGTACGTAGCATATATATGATCACCTTCGTCCGATGAGTAGTGGGACGACTGGCTACGGTTCTGTTTTGAGCTCGAACAAGATGAACCGAACCGGTGACACACAAGAGGAACCAGACGGTGAGTAGCACACACGTTGGCATCGTCGTGGACTCAGGTTCTTACTCTCTTTTTATTTTGCTGGTTCACAACAACGGTTGTGTGCATGTAACTATGTATCATATCGCCTCCTTCTATATATGTTGTCTTGAATTACTTTTATTAATTTTTAATTTTGTCTGAAATCAGTTTTCTTGACTTATATTCATTGACTTATTGACTTATATATGTACCAACCAAAACGTGATAAGATTAAGATGATGATGATGATCGATCAAATTACAAATTTTATTTCAATAAGATCCGAAACTTTTAGTCGGCCCTTGTTTCGTTGATGTTGTCATTTTCCGTACGTCGTCGCTCTTTCCTCCTGGCTGATCGATCGATGATAATTATTGGGAATATGTCCACTTCATTATCAAGATAGAGACCAATCACATGTGAATATGCAAAAAAATGTTTTTGTAGGGAAGTAAAGACTTTTCATAACTTAAAAGACTTTTGACAACTTAAGTTGTTGCCTCTCCGGAAGTTCTTGTCGTTAACCCAGGTTTATAATCTATTCTGATATAAATTAACAAGTTAGGTTAATTCAATTTCTACTTACGAGTTACTTCTAACATGTTATAACGTAACTTTTATCGAGGCTTAACTATTTGCCTAAATAAAGCCTACATTATAATATGTAACTATATTGCAAATAAGCCTTAATTTCTACTTACAAGTTACTTAAACATCTCTGCATGCACCAGTATATTTCTTCAAACCGGGTTGTTACATGTAGTTACGGCTCCGCCGAGGACTTCTCAAGATCTTTCGCTCTGCAACCAATCTTTGTGTACATGTGTGTTTTTTCTAATAGCTGTTTTGATGGCTAAGAGATAACAAAGATATGTGATGATTAAGGAGGAGATGTCGAAGAGAGGAGAGGAGGTTGAGAGATGAAGGGAATTACTAATTAATTAGAGATGAAAAGATCTAAGAAAGCTGGAAAGGTTTAACATTAGTCAAACCGATCAGTGAGAATTCGTTTTTCAGTTCTTGGTTTAACTAAGATACAAAGTTTTTTTACACCTTGTGCTGATCGGTTTCATCCTTAAACCACCAAACTAAATTGAATATTTCGAAGACTCCAAGTCTCACAGAGGGTTCGATTGCTAGGAGAAATAGATAAACCTCTATGTTGGGTTGGTTTTAAGTGCACCAAATAGTACTCTTGATGCAGCAGAAAGTAAGCTTTTTAAATCAAGTTTGAAGCTATCTTCACCAAGTAGTTGTACGCACGGTTCCAGAAGGAGAGAGATTCTGACATCAATTTGTTTCTAAGTAAGAAAGTGAGAAGAAATTTGGGAGAGAAGGTAAAACTTGTAAGAACACCTTGCTCGAGTTTGAGCAAGCATTTCTTAAAATAAATTTCAGGCGAGATGTAGGGTTCCACTCTGGAACCTAACCTCGTACAATTATGTTGTTCTATACATTTCCGTCTTTTCGTTTTCAAACGAGAGCTAAAGAAAGTTCAGAAAGTGAATACATCATCTTTGTTTCAACTTTCTTAGATCCAATTAAGTCTCACAACTGCAAAAGACAAAACCTCAGACCAAATTTTCTTGCAGAGGCCAACAAATTCTCGTATCGTAGTATTCTACGTTTGTTTATTGAATGGTAGCATTTTTCAAACCATTTCTTATTTTTAAACGAAAAATAAACTTGTAACATAACACTTATAAAAAGTAGGAGAACCCACATATAAGACATACATATATCAAATTCGCAACATATGGAAATGCATGAAATTGATTGCTTTTTCAGTGGCATATTCTGAACCAGACTTCGGGTCTTACCCGTCATCTCCTCTAGCAACTTGTCTAACAAAAACGTACCATACATTCAAAACTACAAAATCTGCGGTCTCTACTTATCAACTTAAATACCAAAGTCTAAGTACTACGAAGACGACATTGCCAGCAACACAGCCGAGAGTTACTATCATTACGAACAAATTCGATTTGATAATTAGGTGTACCTACATAAAATATGTAGCCGATCTTCCGGTAGATGTCTTGCGGCAGTAAACAGTTGACATGGAGAGTGACCCTACAATAGTCACATGTATAAAACCATGTCTCCGGGTCTAATCTTGATTCACATATCTCACACCAATATTGGCCACTTGTTGTATCCTCTTCATCGTAGCATAGAGTGAGCGGGTGTTTATCGTGTTTGTAGTGTGCCTCACAAGGCAAAGTAGCACATCTAAGGTCATGTCCACTGGGGAAGACTAATAGGGTTGCTTAAAGAAAATGTGGGCCTGCATTAAAAACAAAAATGAAAAAAGGGTCCACTAAATCGAGAATCGGTGCTTCTCTTGGCAACAGAAGAACCCAATAAGACACGCGACGTGGCCACTTTTTATTGGAAGGTCAGTAAATAAAAATGAAAATATTTTTTTCCCCAATTGTTTCCTTTTATTCGCGACGACAATCTCTTTCGTCTCTCTCGCCGACGGCCATAGAAGAAGGATTGACCTCAAATCCCTAAAAATCAGTCCGATTCAAGGTCACATAAGGTTCATTTCTTCTTAGAAATGGTGGTGACGTCTTTCTCTTCACCGCCGCCTATCTTCTTCCTCCCTTGAGCTGATCCCCACCTTTCTTCTTCTAATTGACGCTTTGCAATTCCTTCCTCTTATCTCGTGTAAGTCTCTCTCTCAAATCTATTTTTGAATTTTACATATCTCTGTTCTCATAATTTGATTGGGATTTTTGGAATAGCGTGTGAAGTGTTCTCGTAATTTTCTCAATCAGTGTTCTGGGTTTGTGAGTTCTGTTGCTACTCATCACTAAATTCTCTGTTTTTTCCTCTGAACTTCCGAAACCATAATCTATTTTGCATATTGTTGCCACCAGTCTCCAATCGTGACTTTTGATTTCTTCTCTGTTGGATCTATGGTTTTTATTATTTTTTAGATTGTTGAATCAAGATGCTTTGTACGACTAATGCTTCAAATTCATATCCTTTTTTTTTCCTTTTTATTACCGTGTTTTAGGATCCCAATGTAATCTTCTAAACAGCTTAGAGTCTCGAAGCAGTTTATTTCCAATTGGATCTGTTTTTTCATTTTCACATATCACACTTGTGTTGTGAATGTTTTCTCTTGCGTTTGGGATAGCTTTACTTATTGCTAACTGTTTCTTTCATACTCGTTATATTAGTCATGAGATAAGCATTCCTCTTATAATGTATCTTGCGTTTGTTCTTTTGCTTTTCTTCTCTTACTTGTATACCATGCATTGGTTCCATTGACATTGAATGAATTTGCCACTACGTTTGATAATTATATATCTTTAGATTGACCTTATAGTATTTGCACGTGCAGACAAACGATGAAGACGATCAAGTTCTATAAGAAGTTTGGGTTTGAGATCACAGAGACCACACCAAACTATTACATCAACATTGAACCAAGAGACTGCTACGTTGTCACCAAGTCCTTTGTTCAATCTTTTTTGCCCTTTGTTCAATCTGAAGCCAACAAATGATGGAAAATTATATAGATGGTTCACATGGTATATTGTGCTGCTCTCTACAGTTGGATTTGTCTGGTTTGGCCAGAGACAAACAAAGTTTTGTCCACCAAGGCCTGCTAAATTATACGACAAGGTAGAGCACGAATTCACCAAGTTTTGTAAAATATGTTTATTATTTATTAAATAATTTTCTTTCTTTTTAATGTAATATATAGTAATTTAAGTTCTTGTTTTGTTATTTTGGATTATTTAACAAATTACAAAAATTTGATATAAAAAACTATATTAATGATTGAGTACTTTTGATAAGGGTTCTCTAGTGGAAATGTAATTTTAAGTATAGTTGCTAATAGATTGATTTGATTACTTTAATATTAATTCTATTATTAGTTTAATTTTAAGTACCCTTTATGTGTTGCTCTAGTAATGATGGTCTAATACCCAATAGAAACTTGCATTTATTACATTCTAGGTAATAGGATGAACACTTATTACCACACCCCATCGTTGTCCACGGAGGGTTTCTACTCTCTCTCTCTCTTTTTTTTTTCTGGTTCACTACAACGTACGGTTGAATGCATGTATATATCGTCTCCTTTATATATGGTTGTCTTAAATTACTATCATTATTTTTATTCATTGACTTATTAATTTGTCTAAAATCAGTTTTCTTGACTTATATATTCAAGGGGACCCACGTAATGGCTAGTGGTGGCACATTATTATCAAGATAGAGTCATTGTGAATATCCAAAAATGTTATTGCAAAGGTTCTTGCGCAAATGAAGATGACCTAAGTAAAGACTTTTCACAAAGTAAAGACTTTTGACAACTTACTAGAGCAACTCCACTAAAGCAACACTCAAGTGTTGCTTACAATTAAACTAATCATATAATGAAAATTAAATTAATTCACAAACAATTTTAAACAATACACTCTTCCACTAGAGAACCCCAATTAAGGGTGCTTAATCAATAACAACAACAATGTGTCTTGTTTTCTCTAGAGCTCTATACGATGGAGATGGTCTTATATAATTCGTTCTCTCTTCGGAAGTTCTTCTTTTTAACCTATGTTTATAATCTTTTCATCAAGATACAAAAATAAAAGGTAGTCAGTGGTTGTAGATTTCAATTTCTACTTACGAGTTACTTCTAAAGTTGGCGGGAGTGAGAATCTTTTTTGTTTGTTTGAAGTTAACAAACAAACAAGAAAAGCGTTTTATGATTTAGTGTGTATATTTTGTTTTGTATTTGGGGCTTATTGTTAAATAGTTACCTATAATGTACGCTATTCTTTACACAAAGGCAGTTTCCTCTTAATGGTTTTTGGTATTATTATCACGTGCTCCGTTTTGTGTTAAATGTTGATTTCGAATTTAAGACAAGTTACATTATAAATAAATTGCCTAACGTAAGATTTCTAAGTAATCCTAGCTATTAGCTTTGGATTCTCCCACATGCAGGTATTTCTAGGCAAAGATAGATTCATGCTCAAACGAGCCTGTTTATTTAGCTAAATCATAGGAATATCGAAAATATGGTACTAAGATTAAAAAAATTTATAAGAGATTTTTTTTAGGAAATCTTAGCCTAAGAGCTTCCTATTAATAATGCCCTTAAAACTTTAGTTTGTGCATGCAAGTAAAAGTAAATAAAGAAAGATCTTAATTTAGTTTGTCACCAAGAACATGACTTTAAATTTGATTTCATTAAAGGGCTAAGAGGAAATGACAGCTCTCTAAGTTATATATCTTACATTGATGTTTTTTTTTATAAAAATATTATATGAATCTCTACTTGCTAAAGCCCTAATAACATAGGTTAATGAACTTCTCATCATACATTATCTTGGATACTATAATCTATTAATGTGCTCCCACGATTAGACCGACCATTAGGTCTCGGATATTGTTGTCGAAGTGTGGTGGTAACTGATTCTTTCGTGTTTTACCGATTGTTTTTAGCTTTGCTTCGTTTATGTCGGTTGCATGCATTGACATTTCTAATATATGCACCAAAGAACTTAATAATAAGTTGAGTATAAGGAAGTTGGTCTAATGAGCTTTTGAAATCCAGTAATTTCGAGCGATCTGAAACGTTTTGTATAATTGGTATCAAACGTTAGCAACCGCAATCGCCCGCTACCAACCGTTAAGCGGGTGAGAACGGGAGAACCAACCAACACCTAAGTAGTGAACGGCTTGTGCGACAACGATTAGACCGACCATTTGGTATCAGACATTGTTGTCGAAGTGTGATGGTAACTGATTCTTTCAAAGAAGTTAATAATAAGTTGAGCATTAAAAGATCTTAAAAGCCCAGAATTATATGGGCTTTAATGAATGGGCCTTATCCAGGCTAAACTATGTTTGATACAAGTTTCGCTTATCGCCGACTCCTCTAATCTCGCAAACTCGATTTTTCCTAAATACATCAAATCCCATCCGATTGAAATCTTTTATTATTCTCCATCAATTCAATTCAGGTCTCTGCTCTCCTGATCTCAATTGATCAGTTGGCTTACCTAAAACCTTTGATTTCAATTCCCAAAAGACCGTAATTTTGCTCGACAAATCCAAGAAGCACCGATGGGTAAGAACGATTTTCTAACCCCGAAGGCGATTGCGAATCGAATCAAAGCCAAAGGTCTTCAAAAGCTCCGATGGTATTGTCAGATGTGTCAGAAACAATGCCGAGACGAGAATGGTTTCAAGTGTCATTGTATGAGCGAATCTCACCAGAGGCAGATGCAAGTCTTTGGGCAGAATCCCACTCGTGTTGTCGATGGTTACTCTGAAGAATTCGAGCAGACGTTTCTCGATCTGATGCGGCGGAGCCACCGTTTCTCTCGTATCGCCGCCACTGTTGTCTACAATGAGTATATTAACGATAGGCATCATGTTCATATGAATTCGACTGAGTGGGCGACGTTGACTGAGTTCATCAAGCATCTTGGGAAGACGGGTAAGTGTAAGGTTGAGGAGACTCCTAAAGGTTGGTTCATTACTTATATTGATAGAGATTCAGAGACTTTGTTTAAGGAGAGGTTAAAGAACAAGAGAGTTAAGAGTGATTTAGCTGAGGAGGAGAAACAAGAGAGGGAGATTCAGAAGCAGATTGAGAGAGCTGCTGAGAAATTGAATGCTGGTGGTGGTGAAGGTGAAAGCAGTGGTAAGGAAGTTGTTGAGGATAGTGATGAGAAGATGAAAGAGGAAGAGTTGAAGTTGAAGAGTGGAGTTAAGGTTGGGTTTGCTCTTGGTGGAGGGGTTAAACAGGTTGCTACGGGTAAAGAGAAAGTGGAGATCTCGAAAATCGTGTTTGAGGATGAAGAGAATGAGAAGGTTAAGAATGGGGAGAAGAGGAAGAGAAGCGGGGACTCGGGAAGGAACGAGAAGGAGAAGAGATCAGCTTTGGATGAGTTGATGAAGGAGGAAGAGAAGAAGAAGGAGAGGATGAATCGTAAAGATTACTGGTTGTTCGAAGGGATTATTGTGAAGGTGATGAGTAAGGCTTTGGCAGAGAAAGGGTACTATAAGCAAAAAGGTGTCGTGAAGAAAGTGATTGATAAGTATGTTGGGGAGATCGAAATGCTTGATTCTAAGCATATGCTGAGGGTTGATCAGGAGGAGCTAGAGACCGTGCTTCCACAGATAGGAGGGATAGTGAAGATAGTGAATGGGGCATATCGTGGTTCTAATGCAAGGTTGTTGGGTGTGGATACAGAGAAGTTCTGTGCTAAAGTGCAGATCGAGAAAGGTGTCTATGATGGAAGAGTCATCAAGTCCATTGAGTACGAGGACATATGCAAACTTGCTTAGTATATCTTTAGACTATATCGGTCGTTGGTTTGCTTAATATAGTTATTATCTTTGAGAAATCTTGTGATGGTTTGATCAAAGCTGGAAAGGCATGAAGTAGACACATAGACTTCTTTGATGAAGTACTATGTACTTCCATTTTTCCATTCTCTGTTCTCTTTGTAATGCATCATCATCCTTAACAAGTTCTTCTGTAGTCGTATATGTTTGCATCCTCTTCAATGTTACAAGTAGTGAATGTGAAAACAATTTAGTCAAATCATATAAAAGGTTTGAGAGTTTACGATTTTACCTTCGGAATTGTTTACCTATCCAACTAAAATATCGAAACTTAACTGGGAATATTAATTGGGCATGAGGCAAATTATCCACAAGTCTTTAAAAAGCAAAACCTTTAGGAAGCACTGAAAAAGCAAAACTAATCTTTTTTTTTTTCCGGTTGGTCTACAGTGTATATAATAAAGTTTGGTTGGTTCTTGACTTGTTTTGGAATTCCCAAATATATTAAACAGAGAGAAAAAGGGGAGAATATTAACAAACACTACGAGACTACAAGTCCACGACTTTGATCCATTTGTTCTTCGTCTATTTCCTTATTCTCAGGGAAATCGAGGGTTTTTATAATTCATTCGCAGTCTCTCTCTCTCTTTGGTTTCGTTGTCCCTCTCTAATCAAAAAAGTATCTACCTTTTTAAATTCATTCCCCTTCGATCTTACTTTTTCATCGCTGATTGTTCACAAAAGGAATCTCTACTTTTTCATTACCATTGCCTTGGTCTTTTGTTCGTTTCCTCAATCTCTGGTTCTTTGAATATCTCTTTACCAGGATTTTTACTTATTCCGTGGAAACCTTTTTTCTGGGGTTTGTCTTTCTTCTAATCTAGAAACCAAACTAGTTCTCTGCGCTCAAAGTTGGTAGCTTTATCCCATCTGGCCACACCAAATGGGATAAATCGGACAAAGAGGTTTAAGCAATTCTCCATTGATGATCAACTGTTTTAAAGACTCAATACATGTTTTGATGAGTGTTTTGCTATGTAAGATTCAGTGCTCTTTATTCTGTTTCTGTAAGCCCTTTTCTCACATATATGTCTGAAAGTTCGCTGAAGTTACTGTTGTTTCAGCTACTGGTGACGATGATGATGATCATGAAGAGGTTGGTGGTAATCATGCGGATGGTCATAGGAGTGATGAGGTTAGAGAAGAAGTAGATGCAAAGGAAAACGAAGGTCAAGTTGGTGGTGACACTCTCACTCTGAAAAGTAGTCTTAGAAAGGCGGATTCAAATTCAACAGAAGCTGGGAAGAGGGAGAAGAAGAAGGTACAATGGGTGGATGTGATAGGGAAGGAACTTGCTGAGATTCGAGAATTCGAACCTAGGTTGGTTTTCTGTTTGTTGGAAATTGAGATTCTCAAAATTTAGAGACAAAAGCTTAGTTGTTTGTTCATAAGGTTTCTTTCTGATAGCATCATATTTGTTTTGGTCTTTTTTCACGAAGAATGAGTTCTTTTAGCATTCACTGTGGAGTTATTTGATTGATTTTGGAATGATGTGATTCTTTCATTTTTCTTGCAGTGATGAAGATGATATTGATTCTGATCGGGGGAAAACCTGTGTTTGTGTTATCCTGTGATCCGTCCACTTTAGTTTAACTGGGAGACCTAAGGCCAAAAGACAAAGTTGGTGGCTTCTTCTTCAGCATTAAAATCCATATACATGGAGGTACATATAGAATCTGCATTTGTGTTCTACAGCCAATCTAAGGCCAAAAGACAAAGTTTGCGTACTTGAAGCCATATAGTGATTCCTGATTTAACACGGAAGCATTTTTTTTCTTCTTCTTTTTATTCTGTAGAAGTGTTTTAAAGTATAGGTCTTTAACTTCATTTGTTTCTTCAATTATTTAATGAAGTTCTTCTTACACAGATCGTGGAGCAAGTTATGAAATTTAACAATGACTACTTGTATCAATATCTAGTTCTGCGATTTAGTTCAAATGAATTTGACATCACCTATGTTGGATCAATGTCTTGAGTTACAAATTACTTCAATCTAAGAGAAAACTGCGGTTTGTTGTCTTTCACGCAGCTCTTTTGTACATTTATAATAAGAATGTGTAAAGATGTTGCAGGTGGTGTGTTAGCATTTTCTGTATCTACGCTTCCTACTCACAACTTCGCGAGCTTGAATCAGATGTTACTATTGTTGGATGCAAAACAATAAGTTTGATAGGTCTAGTACTAGTAGTGCAGTTCGTGTCTTAAGGCTTAGACTTTGGAGCATCTGTTTTGGTTTCTTCTAGGCCACCAAAAGGTTAGTAAATTCCATAAAAACTGTGATATATTTGTGGTCCACAAGTATGTTCCTGGAGGAAGTTTATAGGAAGTTTATAACAATCTGTTATACAAACTCATAGGTGAATAGATTTCTTGATTTAGAGCTCATTATCTTTCATAAGTTTGTTGTTTGCAGTTGCAGCGACTTGAGTCTCCTCTGTTTCTCCAGAAAGAGTGTTTCTTTAGTAGTCAATGACACTTTCTCTGAACATTACCACTTCTGTCATGTTGTCTTGTCTTGTTGCAGAATTGGTCATTGTATAGAGTCAAAACTCAGTTGTTTGTAATAAACGAATCCTACTGAGGGGAGATGCGAATTTATATGGAGAAGAAAAAGGATCAAACCAATGGTACCATTACAAGATGACACGTGGCGAAACACCAAGACTGAAGCATAGCCACTAAAATCATGCAAACTTGTAATCCGAAACTGTGAAGCTTTTGAGAAGAAGCAACCAACGTCACATAATCAGCTCTTCCAACTGACAAAATCCAAGTAATCATCCTCTGTCTCTCGTGGCTCTGGATTGTGTCTGAGCTCGAACCGATAGAAAAAGAATCTCACCATGTCTTTAGCTCCGAGCAGTTATCCATCTCTGTATTCTTCACCTTCACTGCCAAGAACCCAGCAAACTAAGCAAAACCCTAGTTTGATCACTCAATCCAGTTTCATTTCCGCAAAAATTCTCTTCCTTTCAAGCAATTCGAATTCGTTATGCAATACCCATGTGGCGAAACGCCGGAATTTGGCTTTGAAGGCGTCGGAGGCAGAGTCGACGGCGAAAACTGAAGCAGAAGGACAAGGAGAAGAAGAAGAGAAGTATGAAACATATGAAATTGAAGTGGAGCAGCCTTATGGTTTGAAATTCAGGAAAGGAAGAGATGGTGGGACTTACATTGACGCTATCTTGCCCGGTGGATCAGCTGACAAAACCGGAAAATTCACCGTCGGTGATAGAGTTATTGCCACAAGGTTTGTTCTTTCTCCTTCTTGGTCCAATGGGATTAGCTTTGAGACTCAAGATTTTGACTTGAGCTTTGAAAATTGAGAGTGCAGTGCAGTGTTTGGGACAGAGATATGGCCTGCAGCAGAGTACGGTAGGACAATGTACACAATCCGTCAGAGAATTGGTCCGTTGCTTATGCAAATGGAGAAAAGAAATGGTTTGTTGAAAATTACTCTGTTTTGTGTTGTCTGTTCTCTCTGCGATTGGGTTTGGTTATATTCAATCATACTCTGTGTTGTGTCTTCTTCTCTTGCAGGTATAGTGGATGATTCTGGTGAGTTAACAGAGAAGGAAATAATAAGAGCTGAGCGGAACGCCGGATTCATTAGTAGTAGATTGAGGGAAATTCAAGTGAGCTCTTTCGAAAACTTGTTTAAAAATATTGTTTATGCGACACCAAAAGTGATAAATTTTGGTTTGTGTGAATGAGCTTTGGGGTTGGTTTTAAAACTGTAGATGCAAAACTATTTGAAGAAGAAAGAACAGAAAGCTCAACGAGAGAAGGATCTTCGTGAAGGGCTACAATTTTCCAAGTAAATCTTCTGCGAGTCCACAAAAGGTTTATAAAAACCGGAAAGTGAGCATTGACATGTGCGTGATTGATGTAGGAATGGTAAATATGAGGAAGCATTGGAAAGGTTTGAGTCAGTGTTAGGTTCTAAACCAACACCAGAAGAAGCATCAGTTGCAAGTTACAATGTTGCCTGTTGCTACTCAAAGCTTAATCAGGTATGCTTGTAAATTTTCAGATATTGCTGTTTGACTTGCAGAGTTCATAGAGTTCTTTTGATAGGTTCAAGCTGGCCTCTCGGCCTTGGAAGAAGCATTGAAGTCAGGATATGAAGATTTCAAGGTAAGTCCAAGGAGTTGCTATGTTTCAGTTGAGAGAGAGATAAACAGATGGTGTTGTTTGTTGAAGCTGTGAAATTTGTTTTGTTTGCAGAGAATCAGAACAGATCCAGATCTGGAAAACCTCAGGAAGTCTAAGGATTTTGATCCACTCTTGAAGCAATTCGACGAATCTTTCATCAACGAGAGTGCCATTAACGCCATCAAATCATTGTTTGGCTTTAACAAGAAATAGTTCACCTAATGTTTATGTCTTTGGTGTGATCTGTTCATAGATTCTCTTCTCTTCTCTTCTTGGCTTATATATACTTGTGAGTTGTAAGGAATTGTATTTTGATCGCAACAGTGTCCATTTTTACTTATGAAATCTTTAACTTTCTGCCAATTTATACTTGTTTCATATGAAAGTGACAATAAAAGCTTCAAAATCTTTGGAGTAAAAGTTTATATTTGACGATTTTGAGATATTTCTGAGCACTGAGGAATCATGATTTATTCATATGATGATTGATTCAAAATTTCAGTTTCACATTACAAATTCTCTTGTTCAAAATCATTACACTCGCAAGCTAAAGTAATCCGTTTCAATATTAGCCTATCTCCTCTCAGTATCCATATCCTGAAACAAAAGAGACAAACGGATTCAGCAATGAAACATGAATGCAGTGGATCTTTACTGAAGATTCAAGTATTTGAATGTGTGAACAAACCTGAGTTGTCCATTGGGTTACCGACGGGAACTGGTTCAGGTTCCTTGATCTCAACAACAACACAGTCCGACATCAAGAAAGTCTTTGCAACCGAAGCTGCGTGTTCCAAGCAACATCTCACAACCTAAAATCAAGATAAAAGCCACTCAGGTTGATGGATCTTTGATGAATCAATGTAGCGAGCAAAGAGTATATGCAAAAAACAACTGACCTTTGTTGGATCGATGATTCCTGCAGCCATTAAATCCTCGTACTTTCCAGTTGCAGCATTGTAACCGAATTTCACGTTATCGTTGGAAAGAACCTGCCAATGAATAAAGACATCTTTCAAGCATCTGACTTGAAATCTAGAGGTGAGAAAGTGTGGAGGTATTATCTGTGGTTATTACCTTCTCGCTAACAACGCTTCCATTAACACCAGCATTCTTGGCGATCAGTTTTAGGGGATAACTCAGTGCTCTTTTAACTATATCAGCTCCAACCTGAAGTAAAGCAATCATCAGCAAAGTTAGAAACCCGAAGGTTCAGGAGTTAAAAACTGAATGCTTGATTGATTTACCTTTTCTTCATCATTGTCAAGAGTGGCTTTAATGGCATCCACCTTGGAAGCAAGACGAAGCAGAGTGCAACCACCACCAACAACAATACCTTCCTCGACAGCGGCCTGAAGAATCAAATTCCTGATCAGTTATAGTTAACGAGTATAAAAATAACACACATCGAAAGCCTCAGGAAAACAAAATCACCTTTGTTGCATTAAGAGCATCTTCAACTCTCAACTTCTTCTCTTTGAGTTCTGTCTCAGTTTGTGCTCCAACCTTTAACCAAATACATAACGAGCTTAACTTAATATCTGTAGAACACATCTTAATCTGACAAAGGAAACCAGTTGGTTTGTAATTTACCTGAATCACAGCAACTCCACCAGAGAGCTTTGCAATTCTCTCATTCAGCTTTTCCTTCTCATAATCTTGCTCAGCTTGCTGCACAAACCAATTACCATTTTACTGTAACTACACTCTCCACAAAATGTAATAGCGATCCCATATTAACTCTACTCTGTTACTATACCTCAATAAGATTTTTAATCTGTGTAACACGCTTTTGCACTGCATCCTGTGTGCTTCCATCACCCACTATGGTAGAAGTCTCCTTGGTGAGGACGACCTTTGAGGCATTACCAAGAACTTCTTTTCCAGCTTTGTCAAGTGAAAGACCAACTTCCTCTCGGATCACAGTTGCTGCAAGCGAAGATAGAATATTAGGATAAGATTAAAACTACAAAAAATTTGCCTAAACATAGGGCTCATCAGTGCAAACAGAACTTACCTCCAGTTAAAATGGCAATATCGTCAAGGTATTGGCTCTTGCGCTCTCCAAATCCTGGAGCTCTGAGAGCTGCAATCTTCAATGTACCTCTAAGCTTGTTTACAACAAGAGTTGCTAACGCTTCTTGTTCAATATCTTCAGCAATTATCAATATTGGGTATCCGCCTCTGATTGCATCCTCCAAAACACCAACAAGATCCCTTGCATTGGTAATTTTCTTGTCAACGAGAAGTAACTGCAATCATACAATACATTAGATCCTTGTTATACTCTATCTTTTGTGGCTAAATTGTATGCCCATAAAATCCATTTTCTACTCAGATTCAAGAAATGTCTACCTTGCAATTGTCGAACTCGACTGACATTTTCTCGCTGTCTGTCACAAAGTAAGGGGAGATATAACCACGATCAAATTGCATTCCTTCTACGACGTAGAGGTTGTTCTCGGCACTTTTACCCTCCTCAAGGGTCACCACACCTTTCCTGCCCACTTTGCTCATTGCTTCAGCAATCATATTTCCAATTTCTTCGTTGTTACCTGCACTAACAGCTGCAACATCTGCAAGTTCACTGTCTTCAACCTACATCGCCATGACTTACTTTCAGAACCTTTTGATTAAGACTCTTCACACAATACGAGAAAGAGAGTTCTATAAATTTGTAACCTCCTTAGACATTTTCTGGAGCTCGGTAACCAAAGCCTTTGCTGTCTTCTCAATACCCCTGGTGATCAAAACAGGGTTTGCACCAGCAGCTACCACCTGAATGATATAATCTTAAAATTAGTAAAAACAATTTTGAGAAGTTTCAGAAAAAGAAAGCTGAAAGAAAAACGTTACACAGACCTTGACACCCTCAGCAATAAAACCTTGTGCAAGAACAACAGAAGTTGTTGTACCGTCACCAGCCAAGTCATTGGTTTTGGCAGCTGCTTGCCTGACAAGCTTAGCACCAATGTTCTCAACTGGATCTTCCAGCTCAACCTACAGGAGAAAGATCCCAATTACAAGACACATGTGATTGAAAATAAAACATCACTATGAGAAGGGTAACAATTCCATACCTCTCTTGCAACAGTTACACCATCATTAACAATTCTTGGTGATCCATACTTGCTCTCAAGAACAACATTTCGTCCTTTCGGTCCAAGTGTAACACCGACAAGGTCTGCGAGCTTGTTGACACCAGCCTAATACAACAAAAAAGTAGAAACCAGAGAAAATGCAAACCTTTAGTGCCAGCAGTAAAAGTCTAAGACTAGAGTTCCCATGAAGAGAATAAAAAACAGGTACTCACTTGAAGTCTCCTTATGGTAGTGCCGTCTTTGTTGAAATGCAATTCCTTGGCTGCACAAACAATTGCAGAGCTGGATCTTCTGGGTCTAGGGCACACATTCTGCCTCCTTCCAAATGAGCTTGAAGACAGCTTGCTGATAAGTTTCTTATCAGATTTGTGACCATTTGGAGCAACCATTGAACCAATGGAAGACGTGGCAGTGAATGTTGATGCCATATTTTCACTTCAAACACAGACAATTCAACAGTTAGATAACTATTTCAAAGATATATATAAATATTGAAATAAAAAGACTCTCCTTTTCGACAAAATCACCATAACCATTAGAAACAACAACCCAGTATAGCTAAACTAATGAATTTTCACAACAAAACAGAAGAAAGGCGACACCTTTTAAAGCAGAGCTCAGAGAACACAATTGACAATCTGAGATATATGTTTATAAGAAAATACCCAAAAATAAACATCGGAGAAATGAATTATCACTTCCCAGAAAGTGTTTTAAAAAGCTAAACAAGACAGAGTAAACTGTGCCACTGAAAATGCCAGAGGCTTAACTGTGCCACTAAAAGAGATAAGGATAAAGGAACTAACAGTGAGTAGAGCGACGAAGCAGAGGAGGTGTTTTTTCACCGGAAGAGTTTTGTTTTCCGGATAAGAAAAACGGGAGCTGGAAGAGAAGGAAGTAGGTTTATCTCCTTACTCTCGCTTGGAAGGGTGCTTTTAACGTTCCCTTACCTCTTTGAAGCTTTTGAGTTAATCTCGTCCGTTGGATTTAACGTTCCGGATCCTGATCCGTTTTAAATTGGGCCTATTTGGGCCTTACTCCTTGCTCCTTTTTTTTTTCCAGATAGAACAACAATGGAATTGGAATCAGTGAGAACAGAAGATATAAAAATGGGATCTTGGAGGTATTTGAATCGACGTTAACGAACAAAACCAGTACTTTTGAGTCTATTCGCATGTCTACCGTATCCTTTTCCTTTGTCTCTTATCTAATTCAATTCTTCTTGCGCTTTAATTGGATTCATATAGTTTAATGAATTATTGTTTCCATCTGTTGTGTTTGTTTTAGCTCGTTTGAATTTGAGTATTCCTCCTGGAGCTAGGAAAGTGAATGAATTGATTGGACAAAATCATTTTCTTTATGGGAAAGATTCGTGTTTTGTTTCCTTGGCTGCTGATCTACTGCAGAATCTGTCTTTGGAGGACCCTCAGCCAAGGTAAAGAAACATTTTTGAACTTTTTGATCTCTCTGCAGATTTTGTTACTCCAAGCAGAAGAGATGTTTTTTCACCGGAAGATATGGTAGTCAGTTTTATTTGCTATATCGTTACAGCACCAAAACTATTGTTGGGCTTGCAGAAATGATCTGACCAGTTGATTTCAACAAAAATGTTGAGTACTGGCAACAGGATAAGTGGACTGGCTCTTTTCCCCTCAAATGGCATATTGTGAAGGATGTGCCCAACAGTTTGCTGAAGCATATTACATTTGAGAACAAACCTGTTACTAACAGTAGAGACACACAAGAGGTAAGTGGTTACTCTGCTTCCAATATACCAGCCCTGATATAGAAGATGATTATACCCCTTTGATTGAAGACGACCTTTCTACAAAATCTTCTGAAGAACATAAACAGTTGAATGTTTTTGTTACAAAATGAACAGAAACACCTCAACACAGAAAACTTCTCTACTGAACAAAGGTTCTCAAATCAAATTTTTTTTTTTAATGACTGTTTGGAGATGTGTATAACAAGTGAGAATCTAGATTCACATCCCAGAAACCTGCTTCAGTGATCATATCTAAGCTGGAGGAAGTGGTACAACGATTGAAACTGAGCATAAGAAGAGCAGCAGGTTTGTTCAAACTAAAACATTTAAAAAGGAGGGATGAAAAGGGATTCTATATATCGACAGATGCATAAATATTCCAAGCGACTCCAAAGTTTCATCTGTTGGAAGTGAAGAAATATGATGGAGATACTCTAGACCCGAGTATCAGGGGTTAGTGGCAGGTGATCTAAAAGGCCTGCTCTTTCAGATATTGTGTGGGTTTGGCAGGGCGAGAAATATGAGCCTGCTTCTCAGCAAGAGACAGAACAACAGGAAGAAGCATTGTAGTTTTTAATTTTTTGTCGTTTTGAGTTTTGCTTAACACTGATCGTTAAAAAAAGGAAAAAAGATGGCTGGCTACACCAACTATAGGAGAATGCATGGTCACACATGCCAAGTATTCTATTGTACACTCAGCTACACGAACTAGATGTATTGCATGGCGACATGCATCAACTATACAACGTCATGTAGTCAACACCATAGACATAAAATTCTGGTACACCGGTCAACTGTCTGTGGCGTTGACCGGCGTTGACCGTTTTTGACCAAAAAAATATTCCAAACTTTTTTTTTATAATTTTATTTATACTGTTAAAAAACTAAAAACTATAATTATTTTTGAATTTTTTAATTATACAAAACTATAAAAAATTTTAAGATATTATATTATTAAAAAATATAATCTTATGAAGAAAATGACGACGATGATTTTGTATTTAATTCAAGATATTAAAATATAAATTAAAACTAGAAAAATTCAAGATAGTAAAAATTCAAGATAGTAAAAATTTCAAGAAACTAAAATCTAAATTAAGGGATTGCTTATTTTCACATTGTCAATCAAAACCATTAACTTATAATGTGATTTACTTAAATACAAAAATCATTCTTACAATTTTCTTCCTATGATTATATTTTTTTTAAAGTATACAAAACCATAACAATTCATTATAAAATAATTATAGTTTTTATTTTTCTAACAGTATAAATAAAATTATATAAAAAGAAAAATTGGAATATTTTTTTTGGTCAAAAAAAATCAACGCCGGAGTCAACACCGGTCAACGCCAGAGTCAGTTGACCGGTGTACCAGAATTTTATGTCTATGGTGTTGACTACATGACGTTGTATAGTTGATGCATGTGGCCATGCAATACATCTAGTTGGTGTAGCTGGGTATACAATATGATACTTGGCATGTGTGACCATGCATTCGTCTATAGTTGGTGTAGCCAGCCATCTTTTTTCCTTAAAAAAAGTATATGAGTTCATGTGTAAAATACTAAGGTCGTTTACCGAAACAAGAAAAGGCAAAACTTTTGAGTTCAGTAAGAACTTTAATTGCTTTCTCTACATTATTACAAAAAAAGGAACCTAAAATTTAATTTTTACAATCACCACTCAGATCTCAGAAATTGAACAATTGACTCACTAAATCATATGCACCAGACGACTAATAAGAGCATCTCCATAAGTAAAAGCTTCAATTTAGAGCTCTTACCAATTTAATATTATTATTTTAAATTTGAGTTAATTAGATAATTAAACTTGAGAAATAGATAGCACATTTTAAGATTTTTCTTTTTCCAAAAATACGTCAATTTTTATTTTATTCCAAAAATATTACAAAATATTATTTTTCCAAAACTATCATACACATAAAATTCTGATTTTTGAAAGGTGCCAATTTTTTTTTTATGTTTAAGTTGACTATGTATATTTAGGATATAGTTTTTAAGGGTAGGGTTTAATGTTTAGGATTTAAAATTAGTTTTAAATGTTAAAAATGTTAGTTTTAGTTTTGTGGTATTTTTGGAAAAAAATGTATTTTAGTAGTATTTAAGAGAATTTTCCATTAAACTTTAATTTTAAAAATAAGTTGAGCTAATCAAACAAAGACAAATGTGTTATGGTATCTCATGGAGATACTTGGAGTTTTCAGGGAGAATTTCTCTCCCTCTCTTACGTTATTTTTACATTTTTCATTATTATAAGTTGAGAAACTTTCAAATATACCCACCAATATGGATGCTATAATCTCAAAACTTTATATCATTCAAATCTTCTTCTCCAAAAATCTAAAATCATTCTCATCTTCTAAGTCATATTCCTATTCTTTTGGATTAGTCTCTTCAGCCATCTGACCAACTTTTTCATCTTCAGATATAATAAAAACTGCATAGGAAAAATTGTAGATCGGAAGATGAGAGTAGTCCATACATTAATAAACTAGTCTCGTGGGTTTGCCAAGTTTTGTCGCAATAGCTCGAGATCTGAACAGCAGCCTTCATCAGCAGATTTCTTGCATCTTCATACTTCCATATTTGTAGTTTTATGTACATGTATGTTTATAACGTAGTAGGAAATAATATTTGTTGTATCGGTTTGGATTTATCAGAATTTTTAGTGTTCTCTTTCAAAACGTTATACATAATTGTTATTTCCTTGTAACTGAATTTTATTAAATATTAGTTATGACTTCTAAATCTTATTTTTTAAATATATTTTTTTGAAAAAATTACTAAATTAGAAAAATATCTCTATAAATAAATTAAAACCTCGGCAAAATTAATAGATTATTATGATCTTAATATTATTAATTTATTGAGGTTTTAATCCATGTGTGTGTATATTTCAAAATCTATGTGTCTTAATTTTCATAATCAATAAACCAATTACATAAATAAAATGGATAACTCGTAAATGATAGCAGAAACAATAAATATCTAGAATCAACATACAGTATTTGCATAATATCAGAAACAAAATCAATAAATATCTAGAATCAACATATTTGCATAATCTGGCTCAGTTTTGACTCAGTAATATACCCAAATTCAATTCAAGAACTGAAACCGCACATATATGTCACAACTGCAATTTTGAAATACCAAGGGAAAACATGTTTAAGATATTAATCATTATCTTGACATTAGGGAGACAGTATATTTCGTTGGTATCACTATCAATTATTATTATCTTAAACATTTATCAAGAATATAATGATTGCCAACGAAAATGTTTAAGATATTAATCATTATCTTGAAATACCAACGATATACCCAAAGCATAGCGAACTATATGGACCTCCTAATAAATATATTGGGCTTAGGCCCATTGAAGTGAATCGGCTGGACTATATATTTTCTTCTCTGCCGCGCATAAAGAGAGCGCTCAGGTTCTTTCCTATCTCAGTCATATCTTTCTTTATTTCTTTTTTTTATATCTCTGTGGGTTGTCTTACATTCTTGTTCAGTCGATCAATCGTGTGATCTAATTAATTGTTAGGGCTAGATTTCTATAGGTTTGCTTTGTTGTGTTGATTCTATTGAAATTAGGTTTTGTGAGTTGGATGTAGTTCTGTAAAATTTGGGATTTAGTTTTCTTATTATTCAAAATCTGTTCCGAGCATCAATGTTGAATCGTCTTAGATTTGCTGAGTTTCTGAGTATTCATCTCGTCTTTCACATGACATGGGTATGCATAATGATTTCTATATAAGTATTGAAAAGAATTGCTAACTTGCAACTGAGTATCATGTCTTTTGGTTTATGAATATGGTTGCTTTATGAATATCAAGGCTTTTTGGTTTGATTCGATCTTTTATCCTCAGTTGATGTTTGCTTTATGATTCTATTTCTCTACTCTCAACTTCAGTTATAGTTTATATATATAACTAGCTTCTGTGTTGTTGTTCAGGTTCTGTTTTGCTTAAAGATGGGAAACATGGAGTCTGATGACAAGTTTGGTTTTGTTGTAATGGACGGCAATGGGGCTCTCTTTGCAACTCTGAGTGGTACCACACGTGAGGTGCTTCACAAGTTATCTTATGATCACCCGAAGAAACTAGGAAGTGGACTACAAGCTGCTCTTATGTCTTACCTCGTCCATATGGAGACGCTTAACTGTTACTTGAGCAAAATTGGTGAGCTCGCCACAAAGTACTACATCAATCCTTTGACAGGCCAGCCTAATGTGACTGGGCTGATTCTTGCTGGTTCATCAGATGTCCAGGTTCAGTTAATGAAGCTAGGTCTGTTTGATCACCGGCTTGTTGAGAAGCTAGTGAATGTGGTGGAAGTGTCTTATGGAGTAGAAAACGGTTTCAATCAGGCTATTGAGCAGTTATCTGATATCCTGGTGAATGGAAAGTACACCCGAGAGAGGTATTTGATGGACATGTACTTTGGGGAGGTAAGGAAGCGCACCGGGAAGTATGTTTTTGGCGTAGATGGTACGATGAACGTTTTGGAGTCTAAGCCGGGTGCTGTCAAGACGCTGATTGTATGGGATAATCTTGATATCAACAGATATGTGATGAAGAACAGTTTAACGGGTGAAACTGTGCTAAAATACTTGAACAAGGAAGAAGAAGGCAACACAGAGAATTACAAAGACTTGGATGTAGACGAGAAGATGCCGTTACTGGAGTGGCTGGCTAATGAAAACAGGCGTTTTGGTTGTGCACCGGAGCTAGTAACCAACAAATCATGGGAAGGATATCAGTTTTGCAAAGGGTTTGAAGGGATTGGAGCGATACTTGATAACCAGAATGACCTTGGGGATGGAGAGGTTACTTGATAACTAGAGAAGATTTTTCAAAGGAATCAGGTTCAGCTACTCAACCTACTTGGTGATCTAAAGGTTGCTGAGACAACTGATTCGTAAAATAGCGAGAAACCGGTTGGTGTGATTCCAAATGGTTGCAAAGTTTTACTATGCAAGCTCACAGAGGTCCTTTATCTAAACGCAGAGAAGCGATTTGGGATCAAATTTGTTCTTAGCATAAGGACGAAGGTATGGATAACAAGCACACCCGAAAACTCTTAGAGAAGTATACACAGGAGGTTTACCCGTAAGAAGCTCGAAAGGACTCTTGTTGTTGGGTAATACTGATGAAGGAAGAAGATTTCCAAGAAAATTTGCTGTGAAGAAAGCTTCTACCCAGAGAGGAGATGGAGCTTTACTTTGAAAAAGCATTGACAAGCCCAACTCTGTGATGTGCCTGTGTTTGCGCTCAGCTAAACCATTCTGTTCCGGTGTGTAAGGACATGAGATGAGCTGTTTTATACCATGGCTTGCGAGATGTGACACAAACTGGTTGTTTGTAAACTCACCCCCTCCATCACACTGAAAATAAGCAATTTTCTGCATAAATATGTTCTCTACCAACTGTTTGAACATAACGAACACAGAGTAGAAATCTGATTTAGCCTTCAATGGATAAAACCAAGTGAATCTTGAGAAGTTGTCAATAAAAATTGCATAAAACCGAAAACCCTGTGTTGAAACAACAGGTGCTGGTCCCCATAAGTCACAATGAATTCGTTCAAGAGGTCTAGTAGAGATAAAATTTGAAGCAAGAAACGGGAGTTTACATGTCTTTCCCAACTGACAAGCATCACACATACGAGAGCTTGTTTTATTCATTACTATAGCTTTACTACTTGAGAGGAGCTGGAGAATATCTTTATGAGGATGACCAAGCCGCATATGCCACACTTCATCACTGGTTGCTTGTTGCCGAGAGGAATAGTAAGCTTGCATCTGATTATTCTTCAACATGAAAAGATCTTTATGTCTCTTTCCTTGTGCTAGAGGAAGCTTTGTCCGCTTGTCCTTCACAATTACACCATCAGAATCAAATTTGAAGTAACAGGGATAGTCATCACAAAGTTTGGAAACAGACAGAAGAGACTTAGCGATTTGAGGACAGACTAGTACATCTTTTAGAGGTAAGAAAGTACCTTGTAATGTTTGAAGAGGAATGGAACCAACGTGAGTAATGGGAAGAAAATCACCATTACCTACCATCACTCTATCATCACCATTGTAGGGCTGAGCAGATTGGAGAGCTTCTGAGTTGTTAGTGATATGTGAAGTAGCACCAGAATCTGCATACCACTCATGGCCTGGTGGACCAGATTGATCTGTCATCTTCATCGCAGCTAATGCATTGTGAAGCTCTTCAGTTTGATAGGCATGATCAAAATGCTTGTAACACTTCACTGCAGAATGACCATACTTTCCACAAATTTGACATGTAGGTCTTTCAGAGGAGCCAGAGCTTGTGTGTGTACTGATCTGTTGGTGAAATCCTCGTCCACGAGTGGAGTAAGAATTGCGTCCTCTGTAGCCTCCATTTCTTCCATTATTATGACCACGACCTCAGTTAGAGTACTCACGACCAGTATTAAATGCCAAATGAGGAGTAACTTCAGTAGTTGCAGAGTACTTAAGAAGCTTGTTCTCAAAGTTGATAAGCTTAAACTCTACATCCTCAAAGGTTGGTCCAGGAAACTGATCCATGGAATTCTCAACATACGTCTCAATAGACTGATATTCTGGACCTAACCCACTCAAAGCACCATAAATCTTTTCCTGATCTGAGACTGGATGACCAATGGAGTCTAACTGGTCACTAATACCCTTAATCTCATCTAAGTACACAGCCATAGTCTTTCCTAGTTTAGGAACATTGTTTAAACGTCTCTGCAAATCATGCTTCCTAGAGACTGAAACACGATTAAACTTTTTGGCGAGACTGTTCCATACCTCGTGAGATGTGTGTAGACCATAGACCGTACGGAGAGCTTCTTCAGACAAAGAACCAAAGATCCAGGCAAGAACTAGTTGATCGTTGCGTATCCATGTGTTGAAGTCTGGATTCGGAGCTTCAGAGGTGGTTTCACCACTTTTGATAGTGACGGTTGAAGGAGGACGTGGAGTTCCTCCATTGACGTAGCCGAGAAGATTCTGGCTAGAGAGAAAGGACTCAAACTGTGTTTTCCAAAGAAGATAGTTGGTGGAAGAGAGTTTGAGAGTAACGCATTGTGAAATGCTTAGAGAGGAAGCGGAAACAGGAACGAGAGTAGAATCCATATTAGGAGGAATAGGAACAAGAGCAGGATCAAGAGCCATGGTGCTCTGATACCATGAAAGATCTTTTAAGATCTTGAGAAAAGCTTGAAGAAGACAATAATGGTGAAAAACCTTTATTCAACTTAATCCAAAAGATTACATTGTTATTGTTTATATAGAGGACATGAAGCATAAAGCAGAAGGTAAGCTATCATAACACGACATAGTCAGACATATGACTAGCTGCATTTAATGCCCTGAGCTCTGAGAGGAACGTAACGGTTGCACAGCTTTATTAGGTGAGCAGGCTTGACTGTACGAATGTTGCAGGTTTGGAGCGATTCTCTGTTTTTAATATCTTGATGCAGAGTTTGTGAACTGAACCTTGTGGGCTTTGTTTTACTCGTGAGGCCTTCTTCTTTTCTCTTATTGGACTGAACTTTAGTAGGCCCATTACGTGTTTGTGTGGAACAGAGCAAAACTTGTTGGTTTTGTCTCATACTTTACTCATTTTTCTTTGGTTACCGGTTTAGGCATGAATCTGTTTTGAGCCTTTTTCTTCATTGTCTATTTAGATTTTTGGTTTGAATCTGAAATGTGTTATCTTCTTTCCCATCTCCATCCTCTGTTTCCGATTGGGTCAAATTGAGATGTTTCAAAGGGACCAATCTTTGTTTAGTTCTTGTTTTATTATATAAACCTGTGTAAAACGCTCCCCTACCTTTCGCATTAAATAAAGTTGCAACTTGCAAGATAAAAGATACAGATCAACGTGTCGGATCCGACGTGGCAGGAGTATCATCCCTGTACGTAAAATCCGTGATTAACCCAAAAAGAGCAAACCTTTGCCACCTACAAGTCAAGTCTTACCAACTGGGTTTGTCTGTATAGCTTAAATAGAGTATTTTCTATATTTTCTTGGGGTGATCGTTGGTGGGTTTGTGTAAATGGCCGCTCTTTTAGGAAGATCCTGCCGGAGATTTGGTTTTCTGAGCTCAGGTCACGGAGCTCGGAGTGTATCGACGGAAACTGGGAAATCGTTGAATCTTTACTCTGCTATCAATCAAGCGCTTCACATCGCTTTGGACTCCGATCCTCGGTGAGCTTTCCAGTAGCAAATTACTTTTTTTTGTCTAAAATCATTTGATCGATCTCTGGGTAACGAGTTGTTTTTCACACTCATGCTCAGAACACATTTTAAGGAAGAAGATCGAAAAAAATCACTAAATTTAGTTAATTAATTAATTACATCTTTAGTTGTTTGAAATTTTGTATGATGTTGTCTTAGAGTCTGACTTATTAAGTTATTGTGGAAGCTCTTATGTGTTTGGGGAAGATGTTGGCTTTGGTGGAGTCTTTCGCTGCACAACTGGTTTAGCTGAACGATTCGGGAAAAATCGCGTCTTCAATACTCCTCTTTGCGAGCAGGTATCATCAATCCTTGACATGCTTCTGTTTTCACTTCTTTTAAGATTAGTGTTATTGGGTGTTTCTTGATGAGCCATTCATAGAAGCTTTGAATGGATTCAGGGCATTGTTGGATTTGGCATTGGTCTTGCAGCAATGGTGAGTTCTTTTTTTGTGTTGGATTTGGCTTCTTGTTATGTTTTCAACGGATTTTAACATCTAACTGTGTCCGATTTTGACAGGGAAATCGAGCTATTGTTGAAATTCAGTTTGCGGATTATATATATCCTGCATTTGATCAGGTAAATGTTCTCTCGTTAAACAAGCATATGGTTTTCGCCGCTGGATATCTGAATGATATTGTGATTTATAGATTGTTAATGAAGCCGCAAAGTTCAGATACCGAAGTGGTAACCAATTCAACTGTGGAGGTGAATCTTTCATCTTTACATTTCTTCGTGATTTGACATCAGTAATCTCTTTCTTCTCATCATGGTTTGTATGGATCTTGATAGGACTTACGATAAGAGCACCATATGGAGCAGTTGGTCATGGTGGACATTACCATTCACAATCCCCTGAAGCTTTCTTCTGCCATGTCCCTGGTATCAAGGTTGTTATCCCTCGAAGTCCACGAGAAGCAAAAGGACTGCTGTTGTCATCCATCCGTGATCCAAATCCCGTTGTCTTCTTTGAACCAAAGGTACTTCCTTTTCTCTTATACCAACCAAATTAGCTTCTTAGCACATCGTCAAAAGTCTTGAAACGTTGATATTTCCTTCAGTGGCTGTATCGTCAAGCAGTAGAACAAGTCCCTGAGCATGACTATATGATACCTTTATCAGAAGCTGAGGTATAATAAGTTTATTTTTCACTGTCTCTTTTAGAAGATGATGATGATCTCATAGTCGAGACTAACGAAAAGGAGTTTATGGTCAGGTTATAAGAGAAGGGAATGACATAACACTTGTTGGATGGGGAGCTCAGCTTACCATTATGGAACAAGCTTGTCTGGACGCGGAAAAGGTTTTTAGCTTATTTTACAACTCAATGATGATTGGTTCGCAGTTATTAACGCAGGTCGAGTTTATGCAGGAAGGGATATCATGTGAATTGATAGATCTCAAGACTCTACTGCCTTGGGACAAAGAAACTGTTGAGGCGTCAGTTAAAAAGACTGGCAGACTTCTTGTAAGCTTCAACAAATGATAATGTGGGCTTTTGTTTTGTCTGGTCGATCTTATAGGCTGTTTTGTTTTTGCTTGGGTTGCAGATAAGCCATGAGGCTCCAATAACAGGTGGTTTTGGAGCAGAGATCTCTGCAACAATCCTTGAACGTTGTTTCTTGAAGGTAAGTAAAAAAAATTCTTAATTCACCTACACAAGTACAAGTACTCTTAATTGGTCCTTAAAAGTGTCGGTTTGTCCTGCAGTTAGAAGCTCCAGTAAGCAGAGTTTGTGGTCTGGATACTCCGTTTCCTCTTGTGTTTGAGCCATTCTACATGCCCACCAAGAATAAGGCAAGTTCCTTTACTCTTATCACTCTTCTGTTCCGATCCAAAACTGCAGTTTCTAACAGTTTATGTGTTCTGATGCAGATATTGGACGCAATCAAATCGACTGTGAATTACTAGCTGTTCTATCTGTTTCTTCAGAGAATTAAGAACTGTAGTTTATTATTGAGTTCCACCAAATCCAAATCACATTTAAGACTCAAATATGTATGAAATACAGTCAACTTTTCTTTCAGAGTATTTAGGTTTCCTAATGTGTACAAAGATAATAATCTATTGAGAGATAGAGCTGATCGAAACATTTGACTAAGTAGAACTACAAATTGTTTCAAAGAGTGTATGTATTAAGGAAAAATAGACTTGACGTCTTATTACAGACAGTTAGCAAAGAACTACGTGACTCTTGAATGATTGGGTAATTGCTCATTGAAACAAACAGAACAGGAAACAAGAAGAAACTTTTTTAGAACAAAAAAAGAAAGAGATTTCTTGACATCTCCATTCTGTATTTACAATTTCTGGTTTTCAATCTGAATCAAACCATGTTCTTGTCCAAGGAAAATAACCTCACCAAGCGCTAAACCACCACCTGAGATCTCTACTTCTTGGCAATCCAAATGTAATTATGGTTTTTTTGCTTTCGATTTTGTAGGCTCTGCTTTAATTGAAAGACCATAATTAAACCATTGATTGAATAAGAGGTATGAAATATGCAAATGGAGATGAAGAAAGTTGAGAAACTTACATACTATTATTGCTGGACTTTCCTGAACTCTGACAGAACTGGGTAGATATTCTCAAATGCGGTGTAAGTCTCATCTCTCATCTGATAGTGCAACCTCAGGATTTCATCAGAAAACAGAAGCATTTTCATGGATAAAATTGTAAACACTTGAGAGAGAAAGCATAAATATTACCTTGGCTCCAGTTATAACAATCTTTCCTGACACAAAAATAAGCAGAACAATCTTTGGTTGTTTCATCCTATATATCAATCCTGGAAATAGCTCAGGCTCGTACTGGCATCACAATGATGAGAGAGGTACAAATCATCAGACGATTATCTCCATCTTACAAGTATATATGATCACAATGCTTGAGATCACTTACACTTGAGAAAGCACTATGAGAGTATGCAAGACCTTCAAGCCTAATGGGGAATTTGACATCACAGGAGCCTACAATGTTCTGAATCTTGAAATCCTGCAAAATGTAATCAGCTATGTTATTACTAGATTGTATACATAGTTTTTCCTTCCAATTGAAAAAAACAAACGAATTGCTGATTTTACATAAAAAAAATTAATATGACAGTGTATACTGGATCATGTCCAGAGATAAGACATATGAGTACCTTGAACTTTGCAGGAAAGCCAAGCTTTTGAACAATCCGAGCATACTGAACAACAAAAAGGACTTCTTTAGTATAACAGAGAACAAATACCTACTTGAATAATATCAAGTTTCTAACTATAGTGCTGCTAGAAGAAGAACATTACATCAGATCAAATTGAGATGAGCTAGTTACCTTTCTTGCAGCCAGCTTTGAAAGTTGTTCACTTTTAGCCCCAGTGCACACCTAAAATTGGAAAACATAGACGCCACGTTAAAAAAAAAAGGGACATGGTAGTTGGTACCATATGAGACAAAAGTGACGAAACAAGCTGGAAGCCTATGTAGCATACCATTTTCCCAGATGCAAAGATCAACGCTGTAGTCTTTGGCTCTCTTATCCTCATAATTACAGCAGCAAAACGCTGGAACATGAAAAAACTTAAGATTAAACCAAATCTGAGAATATAAACCAAACTAGTATAACTCGCAAAAGGCAACCAGATTTCAGAAATACTAGATAACTCTAGGCTAAGTGTAAATAAAATACTATTGCAATTCAAAACAACATAAAGAATACAAAGAAAGCAAACCTTGGGGTTATATTCAGCATTCCGAGCCTGCAAAGCTATGGCTTTAAGATCAAGCTTGCAGTCTAAGTTCACTGTCGAGACAATATTCCTGAAAACAAACAAACGAAAAGATAAAATCTTGTCAATTCACAAAGCACACACAGTTTATCTAAAACAGAGAAATATAGACAAGAGACACAAAAGAGAACTCACTGAAGAGTTGGAACAATCCCAGAGGGATGCTTAGTAAGGTCAACAGGTTGGCCCCCTTCCATTCCTTGATCAGCCATCCTCTAACATAACAATAAACGTAAACACACATCAGCTAGATCTCATCTTAAACAAGAAAAACAATATTAAGTTCATTTCGATCTAAACCAACAAGCATCCACGAGAAAGATTTTTTCTTTTTTTTCTGAAGTCTAATTTCATTGACCAAATCAGGTTGTCTCAAGAAAGGGATTTTGATTATAGAAACCTAGAAACGTTGTTTCAAAATCAAACAAGGAAAAAGCTATGAAACAAAACCAGAGAACATGAGATCTCGAATTCGAAACAAAGCGAACTATAAAAAAAGGGTACGAAGAAACTCAATTTTACAAATCAAATCCGAGGAAACGAAACCCATAAGAAACAAAGGGTAAGAAACAAAATCAGACCTTTCGCTAGTTAAGAATCCGGAATTTAAAAAATCTAGGGTTTCGTAACCCTAATATAGATTGAGAGAAATTCCCCAAAAAAGGCGAAAGGAAGGTGATGAATGATTCAAAGAAAAAGGCGAAGGCTTTTTATACAAAGAAGAAGAAGATAAATATTTAGAGAGGGAAAGAGATTTGTAAATTGGGAGTTTATATAAAGGAGAGAGCTTTTGATTTTCAATATCGCTCTCTCTCTCTCTGGGTTCTCTCTCTCAGGGGATGAGATTTTGTGATCTGAAGGGGGAGGCTCACGAATCGCGTTTTGGATCTGGAGGAGCTTATGGACACATATATGCTTCCCTAAACTACCCTTGCCTCTCTTTGTCGGATGAGGTTATTTCGGGCAAATCAGCTTATTAGATCTTAATGTTACGGTCTTTGCTGGTATTTTAAGAGAACGTCCACTCTCTATCTGCCACGTGTTACTTTTACCGCAGAATGTTGTGTGCTCGTGCGGCGTATATATATTCTTTTTTTTCCAACACTACGAATCCCTCGAACGTTTTTGTTGTTGTCTCTATAAGTCGGACGAACTTATTACAACCAAGTACTAGACTACTATCAAATTATTTCAATTATTGAATGGTTACATGTCTTAAAACTTTGTATATGATGATTCTAGTGTCCGGGGCCTTTCTGACGAGTACGTGGCGATTCACTTCGTTTGACACCAGCTTTTACATTTTCAAATCGTTGTGCTCCGTTTCCTTCCTCTTAACAGTTTTTTTTTTTTTTAAATGCGAAAAATATACAGATGATGAGATGAAAAAAGAAAAACTGAATATGAGTTTTGTTGATCAGTGAAATTGTTGTATATATGATCAAAGATTCAAGAAAAGTCAACTCACCTGGCAAGGTTCGGCCTATAGCTGTGTTGTACGCTGAGAGTAAGAGAACAATCATCAAGGTGACTAGCGATAAAACCCGACGACGATGACCCATTAGTTCTTTTTGTCTCGGGTTAAGATTTACTCGCTCCGAGGTAATCTGTAATATAAGTTGATGCTACAATACTTATATATATATATATATCGTAGGAGATTTGGTGAAGCGTTAAGGGATATATTTTAGTATACAGTACATTAGTTAAAGTTTAAGTTCGTTAATGCCGCATATATATTGGTCGGTCGTAAGTCGTAACTTTTTAAAAATGTAAACTCTAGCTTTTATGAAAGCTAAACTACTCTTGACGCGTGAACAAAAGATTATATCATTGATTAGAATGAATAACTATTTGTGTAAGTAAAGTTTAGGAAAAAGGTACATAAAGTCCAAACGAATCAACTCTATTTCAAAGCATGCATGGTGATGATGAATGACGACCCACAAGATCGATATTATATCTTCCTACAGTTTGGATTTCTAAACCGTTTAACTATAAAATGATTTCCAATCTCCGAGCCTCCTCTTCTTGTTCTTAGAGGTTTCTTGTGTATATATGTAGTTAGTTTCTTAAACTTACACACCTCAGTGATCTCTTTATCGGACAAGATCAATTAATTCGGGAAAATCATAGCATCTATGTACAGATCCGGGCATCGGTGAAAAGTAATTCAATAGTATTGTTATGCATTATCATCGCAAACTCTCTCTGTATTTAATCCTTCCATTCTAAAACAAGAATAACATTAATGATATTTGGTCTTATACCATAATCTCAAAGTCATCTAATATGTATACACATACATATATCTCACATCGTCTTATTAATTCAGATCATATTAAATTAATATGAGTAGGAAAAAAAAGGAAAGATAAAATTTAGAATTTTGGATTGTCCTAGTGCAAATGCACATGTTACATATTAGATCAGTGACGACTGACGAGTCTGGCCCTACAAAGCAGGCCCTGTCCCACGTTTCGATGAACTTGGTTCGACACTTGCTTTTACATTTCCAAACGGTAGTGCTCCATTTCCTTCGCCTTGATGGTTTTAAAAGCCAAGAAATATACATATGAGATCCAAGAATTCAATACGAATTTTGTTATGATGAGTAAAACTTATACGAAACTAATTAATCACTATAAAGTAATAAGATCAAGATGGGCAAATTTATAAGAAATAAATTACTATAAGTAGAAAATACGATCAAGATGGTCAACTTACTTGGCAAGGTTCGGCCCATAGTTGTGTTGCACACAGAGAGTAAGAGAAGAATCATCAAAGTGATCAAGGATAAAACCTGACGTTTCATTTCTTTTCTTTTTCTTTTGTTTCTAAGACTAATGTGAGAGGGTAGTGTTATTAGTTGATGCTATGCATCACTTATATATAGGAAAAGGAGAGTTGGTGGATCCTTAATACAAGTGTATGTATATACACTATAAGTTCGTTAATATCGCATCTTTGGTTATTTTCACACATGTGAACTCTTTGGTTATTTTCACACATGTGAACTCTTTGGCTATTTTCACACATGTTTTATATACACTCCATAGTCTCCATTTGTTTTTTCTTTTCTTTTTCTTTTGTCGCATTTTACACATGTGAATTCTAGCTATTTTCTATCCTAACTACTAATTGTTCTACGCGTAATGCAATCATGTTTCATGCATAAGGAAAACGCATTTAATTTCCTTACTAAAGTTTGGAAAACACACATCATCTTTTTTGAAGATGTACTGTACAATAACACTGCCAAAATAATCAATTCAATTAGTGAAATTACTTCTTTTTTTTTTATGTTTTCTATGAATTCACTACGGTCCCAATTCTTACTTGAAACCACCATTCTTTGTTACTTCACCATTAAGGCAGTAATTTATCGATTTCACAGACAAAGTTGAAAAGGTGCCTTAGTTGAGAGTTGAGACAACCAAAGAACCATATAAGCAACTTACAGAATCCGCCTTCCGGCAAAAGATTTGTTCAAAACAACCAAAAAACACATATGGAAAGATTTTTGTTTTCCGAAGATGTAGCATTCGACCAAATCTGAGAAACTTATGTACAGACAAAAGATCAGATTTAGGTCAACCCGAAGTTTCATGGTCACACCAAAAAAAGCTTATGTTGCTTCAGGGGACATGTTTTTTTTTTAACTCGAATCAGTTGATGCATTGCTATCTTGGGACGAGGAGAACAAGGTGCTAAAAGGCCACGGGATAGAGAATCCGATTTCCGTGTTATTTTCCTCCTCGCTTTCATCCTCCTCTTCTTCTTCTTCTTCTTCTTCTTCTCGGTCATTCCCATCGCTGTTCCCAGTTCCATGGCTGATTGCAGCAGAGGAACTACTGCCTCCATTATTATCACTTGTTGTTGCTGCTGCTGAATCAGTCTTTGGTTCATCTGAAGGCAACTGATATCTACAAACCGGGCATGAACTGTGAAGCTCAAGCCACGGGAGCAAGCAGTCAACATGAAACTTGTGCTTACACGGCATCAGCTTTGCCTCAGTTCCAATCTCAAAATCATCTAAACAAACAGAACATTGAAGTGTCTCTTCGATTTTCACCGTAGCCAAAGCCTCAACAGCTTCTTTTTCAGCTGGAGGTGTTCCATATCTGTTGGGATCATTCTCAGCAAGGCGCTGAAGCAACATCTCAAATCCAGGACCAATGAAATAGTCACCTAAAGAACCAGCAGCTACAGAATCCGTATCAGCAGAGGTTTGAACCGTGATGGTTTGATTGGCAGGATTGATCAAGATCACCCTTGCCGGATTGTTATCACTATTATCACCATTCCCAGTAGTCTCAGATTCTAGAGACAGCCCAGCTCTTATCCCCTGAAGCAACTGCAAAACAGCAGCGGAATGTCTTCTCCTTCTTCTAAGAATCTCTTGAAGCTGCGAGTCCAAATCGGTTTCTCCACCGCTGTTGTTCTCAGTTTCGTTACCCTCGTTCTGATTATCTTCAACAGACTCAACACTCTGGTTCCTTCTGCGGCGCACAGGATCAGTCATAAGTTCCATCAAGATAGGAGCCCAAAGAGAATTGTTAGCTCTAGCATCAGCTGGATCAGAAGAATCAGGATCGTCGTCTGCCATCTCTTCAACAAAGCCACTATGACAAAAGGGGCATTTGATCTCAGCTTCCATAACTGGATCCACAGTTTGAGAACACCTGTGACACCAATACCTCGTCGCAACTGCTTCTTCCATGGCCGATTCCTTTAACTTGTATTCCCTGTTCATAGCCAAACACACCACACACAAAAATCAATTTTCACACGGGATAAGAACAAGTCGCCGAATAAGAAGACATATGTCGGCTAAAGACTTTTGAACGATACCAAAAGAGCGAATAAGTAAAATCAAACCCTAGGATCAGTTTCGATAAAACCCAATCATCAACGCACCGAAAAGGAAAACCCAAGTTTGGAATCAGAAACTAAGAAATGATGATCTAACATGGAGCTGGAGGAGGAACAAGTTCAGAGGAAGAGAAATGAGAGAGGGGTTTTGAAATCGTCAATCGCAACCATATGAACAAAACATACGCCAAAAAAAATCAGACGCAATCGTTCGTCAAGCCGTATCGCAAAAGCAAAGTCATCGATCATAGAATCTGTCGTTCCATTTGAAAACCCTAACCATATAGATAAATATGCAAGCTAGCGTTCAGAATGATAACGAAATGATATAAATCAAAGAAACTAGCAAACCTTTTTGAGTCTTGTTCAACAGCAGATTAGATAAGCACAGGAAAATGTTAGCGATGAGGATGAGGAATTTTGAGAGTTTTGAAATTTGAAGAAGATGAAGAAAAGAAGAAAAAAAAAGAGAGAAAAGGGTTTTTGTGTAGTATATACGAAAGGAGGAGAATTGTCGTGTGAGAGAATTAGAAAAATGAAAAATAAAAAAGGATCCTCTTTCTTCTTCTTCTTCTTCTTCTTTTTATTTCTTCCAGATCCTTCTGGGTTTCTCCTCTCCTCTGTCTGTGTGTGGGTCTTTTAATTAATTTTGATTGCTGATTATATTTCACAGTAGACTTTTCCACAAACATCAACCACGGGATTTGATTCTTTATTTAGCTCGTGGGCTTGTTTTTATATTTTATTACTTGGGCCTTTTGGGTAAGGGGGTTTACCAAGCTTTGTCAAACTCAAACATGGTACTGCTCTCTTTGATCCTCCAACATCTTAATTGAGTTACTGCAAATAAATTTCATGCATTTTCTGTAACCAGGGTTTTGCGACAGTATCAGTAGTCACTACAAGGACGAAACTGACATATCCACCACCACGCTGGAATCTTATGCAATCTCCATTTGCAACCCATAAATTCAAAAATAAGAACGTATCTCCATTTACACACAAGTAACAAAAAAAGAAAACTCGGAAAGAATCATATGTTGGATGCATCACGTTGATGACTCTGACTCTATTCTCACCATAAGATTCCCAAAAATAACATATTTTCATACCGAATAAATAATGAAAACCCATCATAAGTAAAAAACAGTGCTTACTTGTCGTCGACATATAGAAATCTCATCTTCTGGAATGTCTTATGTTATCTTGCTCTACTTTGTATGGACATGACGACGCTTCGTGATTCTCCCTCGCTTACGGAAAACTGGTGAATAATATGTGTATCGGCCGCTTCAAAATCCGATAACTATAACCTCAACAGACAACTCAGTTTGTTTTAGATGCCCAAATGGTAACACTACCGTTCTTGAATCATATTGACGCCATCCCCGTCTGCTTCAAACCCTTCTCTTCCTACAGAATATTTGAAACCAGATATTGTGATAACAGTTATTATATATGTGCAATACGACCAAGAACAACTACCGAAATCAATGGAGACTAACCGTTTCCTTCAATCCCTTCTCTTCCTACACAAACATTGAAAAACCAGATTTGTCTTATTATTTGTCATAACACACAGTAACAAGATATAGTGCAATTAATACGACAAAGAACAAATGTCAAAATCAATGGAGACTAACATCAATTGAATGCAAGGATCTAGATATGGCAGACTTCATATGAGAGGCTTCTGCAGCAGATGGTGATCCATTGTTCCCAGCTAAATAATGATTCACCTACAAAGGACACAAGGATGACAAAATTTGCATTTGGTGAGTAACTTCTTCATTGCTGTTAGTTAAAAATTCCCATTATTAACACAATGTACTGTCTTATGTATATCCTAAAGTTGCAAAATATCATTGCTAGGGGATCTTGTTCGTAGGTTCTACCAAAGAAAATTAAAGCTAAAAAGGCGGAAAAGGATCATAGTAGTTTCCATTAAGCTAATTGATCACAGACTAAGTATAATGCATTGCACTGACTACCACTCAAACAGGTTAAGTGAGGATTAATTAAAGAACTCTTTCTAGATGGACAAAATTTGGTATAGTATTAAGGCAAAGTAGAAAGTGATAAAATTACAAAACCAGAATTGGGAAACATATAACTGCAAAACAAGAGGAAAAGCAAAGAGAGTAGAAAGTAGGAAAAACCTGTGTAGCCTGGGGTGAATTCATGTTGGTTTGGCTTTCTTCAAATAGAGAGGTGTAGTAGGCTGGGTCGTAGATGGAACCTCCCAAGATTTCTTCAGCACCTGAACGTTGCCTATCTATAGAAGGAGTTGGTGGATTCAAGAAGCTATTTCGTAGATCCGAATCTGTTTCACGGGGAAGTGAAGTGTCGACGATAGAAGCCCCAAGCCTATAAATCTGAAACCATAAGAGAGAGGACGATAGCCTCACAAAGAAACCAATCATTTCCATGGCCATCGTCAGTTTCACTGAAAATATGAAAAAGGTTCCATACGTCTCAGCCGAAATACTCCTGCATCAACAATAATGATCTATCATTTCTAAAACAAAGTTGATATATCCAGCAAATATAACAAGAGTGTAGAAATCTCCTAAACCAAAAGCTTAGTGCAGATACAGAAACATGGTTTTGAAGAAGAGTTAAAGAGCGATGTATACCATATCTCTTGGGTGAAGAGTATGAACCAGGAGATATCAAGAAGAAGAGCGCAGAAAAGAAGAACCGCATAGGTGCGGCCAAGACTTTGGCTATTGCTCTCGATTGCAACGAGCGCGAACAACGCAATCGCCAAATTAATCAACAAAACTCCATTGTATAATGCCCCGAGTGATCCGATTAGCGCGCACCCAATCTGAAACGACCGGAAAATAAATATAATTTCCTCAGAATAGTCAGCGATAAGATGAGAGAAATTCAAATCGATAACCCTAGACCGGATTAACAGATTCGATGAATCAACCACAACCATGACGACGAGGGAGAGAGAGAGAGAGAGAGAGAAATGAGAAAAATGGAAAGAAAAAAAACCTGAGCGTAAATGAGGAAGACGGCGAGAGATTGGAGCCTAACATAGTCGCGAAGCCAAGGCTGTATTCGATCTCGTAAAGAAGAACAAAGCATCATAAATGTCGATGTCCCTTCATAAAAGACAAGAAAAGTTATCCAACGAAGCTTCTAATGTCGAGATTTTCCGGCGACACCGGAGAGGGAAGGAATCGACGGTGGAGAATAATTCGTGAGGAGGGGAGAGTAAGTAAGAGTCTGTTTGGCGGGATCACATCGAATCCCAAAGATTGAGAGCCCAAATTACATCAACAAACATTATAATTTCTCCGCTGTGATTATAAATTAAATTTCTCTTAACTAATAATCAAATAAAATATTCAAAGTCTGTCTGGAATAAACGCCTCTCTGCTCTTCCAACTAGACCCACTCCTTTCTTTTAATAACTCTCTAAATCAAAATTAACTTTTGAATTAGCAAGATGTGTAATATAAAAAGTCTAGGATTACTTACATAAGAAAATATCTCGGTGGTTGTTATAAAAATAATAATGAAACCAAAATGGCTTTCTGGAAAAAGGGATGAAAAAGCTCAACTGTATGACCATGATCAAGGCATAAGCCACGTGAGAAACTTAAGTCAGCAATTTCACTTAACATTTTAGAGGTTAGTTGACTTCTAATCCATTTTAAATGCACACAAACAAGACAACACACAATAATATATTTATCGGATCATAAGACTATAGATAGTCTAAGGTGGAAGACCAAAATTTCTCATCTGTGTAAAGAGTTCCGATGGATTTTAACAATTTTGGTTTCATTTTCTCATCTGTGTAAAGAGTTCCGATGGATTTCCTGCTGCCCCTGAGTTCCCACCAAAGGCTGAGAACCCACCACCACCGCTTTGACCTTGGGCTTGGCCGCCAAAACCACCAAAACCACCACCTGTTTATTAAATACCATCACACAACAAGGCAATTGTAATAAAATTTTGACTCAAATGAATGAGCATGACCTTGAATGTGTACTTGTATGTCAATCAATATTTACCTCCTGCTGCACTTGCGAAACCTCCACTACTCTGAGGAGCAAAACCTCCAAAACCTCCAGAGCCTGAACCAAGTCCACCAAATCCACCGCCTCCTCCTCCTGGAGCTGCACCAGCAAAGCCTCCACTACCTGAGGCTAAGGCCGCAAAGCCACCAGTAGGAGTAGAAGAAGCACCAGCAAAGCCTCTACCAGCTGAAGCCATTCCCGCGAAGCCTCCTGTGGAACTAGAACCAGCAGCAGCAAAACCACCGGATGCTGGTGCATTTGGCAGACTGCTTCCTGGGTTAGAGCCACCAAATCCAGAAGGAGAACCAAACGTAGCTCCTGGGAGACCAGCACCAATTTGTCTCGACTGCCCAAAGGAGCCAAGAACCGACCCCAGAGCTTGCTGTCCCCCACCAATCTGTGACGGTTGGCCAAATCCGCTCTGAGCAGGTGTCTGAGAAGGTGTTACAGAAAACGCACCAAACCCTGCCGGTTGAGATGGTTGAGGATTTTGGAAATTGAACGATGCAGGCTTGAATAGCTCGCCACTAGGGACTGTCATATTGAATGGAGTACTTGTCGTTGTAGCATTACCAAAGGGACCACCAAATGGATTGGCTTTGGGGGCAGCCGGGTTTGGAGTTGACCCAAGTCCGAAACCTCCAAAACTTCCCATACTAAGTTCAGTTGTCTGGCTAGCCTCTGGAGCTTCTTCGTCCATTTCATCTTCCTGTGTATCTACAGTATCTTTTTTCTCGACAAATAGACTTGCAGAAGTTGGTGAGGACGCAGGGAAAGGGGCAGGTGTAGTCGATAGCTGTTGTGGCTGAGAACTACCTGGCCAACTGAATGAAGGAGGCGCCATGTTTGCAAAACTAGACTGTGTTCCTGATGAAAATCCAGACAAAAACCCAGATGAACTGCCAGGGGTTACAGTAGTCTCTGTGTTTGAAGTCTCACTTTTCACCGGTAGCGGCTCGATCTGTGTTTTTGTTGCATTTGCTACAGAATCAACAGTACTTTCCGTTTTTAGAATTGAAGAACTTTGAGCCTCTGGCTTAGATTCTGAGACTGGCTCTATAATGGATGCGACAGAAGATGGGGTGGAAACTTGAGGAGACTGAAACGCATTAGGAGCGGTTGAGGTACTAAGGGGAGTCGAAGATGAGGAAGTTGATGAAAGCAAACGATTACTATCCGACAGAAAGTTGCTTGCAGATACCAGATTAGATGACACTTGCGATGCTGTAGAAGATGGAGGAAATAATGAAGATTGGCCTATTGAGGATGAGACGATTTCAGGGGACGATGTAGATAAAGCTGGTAATTTAAAAGAGAAACCAGTTGTTGGGCCAGGTGATGGAGAAAGTGTTGATGTAGCTGCTTGATTGAGATCTACATTAGCACTGGTCAACGATTTACCAAATGGAACACTGAAATCCGTAGCTGAAACTGTAGATGTAGACGAGACCGTAAACGTCTGTGGTGCTGGTTTTGAGCTGATGGGAATAGGTGCTGGAACTGAAACTCATAATAAAGTTAAGCAGTGTCATTGACCAGATATTAAAAAGTTCCTATAGTTGACTATTATGTGATTAAAACAAAATACACAGAGGTTAAAGTAAACATACCTAAATCTTGTGTAGAGGATGACACTAGAGGTGATGATGGTGTAGATAAGGTGGAAACGGAATCAAGTGATGTACTAGACAAAGGCAAAGAAGAAACTGATACTGTTTCAGCAGGAAAAGTAACTTTATCACCAGGGATACTGCCACTGGTTTTGAAACCAAACAAAGATTTTGAAGGGAAACTAGATGCACCGGCACCAGTAAACATCGGTAAAAGCTGAGTATCAAGACCTTTGTTTGATTCAAAATCAGATCCGGATGATGTGGTAGAAAGCCGCTGCACACTTCCAGCAGCTGTTTCAACAAACGCATTGGCCTTAGCTTCAGAAAATTTGAATTCTCCAGCCTTGTTTTCTGTCTGTTCAAATACAGTCGAGGCTACTGGTAGTTTCAGAGGAAAATTTGATGCTCCTGGTTGTAAAACTTGCCTTGTATCCTTACTCTTCACTGGGGCAGATTCCTCAGTATAAGAAGTTGTACTGCTAGAATTATTTCCAGACCAATTAAAACTTGGTTTGGATGCAGAGATTGGAGAGATGGTAAAGGGACTGTTGGATTGTGTCATAGGTGGCCTCGTTTTAAATGGGGTTGATTGAGCTTCAGATGTGTCTTGTTGGAATGACTCCATAATACCTGCTCAAAGTACTTACACAATCAAACCGGAGAAGCGGAAGATTACAATTGAAAAAACAAATGAAACATAAAAGACATTCTTCCGAGATCGAATTAATGCACTCCACAGTATATCTTAGCTCACCCTTATTCGAGGAGACTACAGGTGATGCATGATCTTTCAGGCGAAGCAGTGATTGCTTTTGTAAATTATTCGCAGAACGTAGTCTGTCACTCAAGACAGTGTGGTTGTTCATACCAGTCTTCTGTTGCTCCTGCAGAAGCATCCTTTTGACAGTTGTTTTTGGAGGCTCAAAAGCAGCCCAATTCTGTAAAAAGATCATCAAATATAGAGCCAGACGTCAGGATACACCATAAATTAAAGAGTGCATAGAAATTCTTCACAGTTTAAAATACTAGAGCATCACGGAACAGAATAATATGCATATGTCGTGAGGGATGTACTGACTACTGAGTCAAAGATTTCCTAAAAAATTACCCTGTCTAGTGATTCTCTTCTCCTCCTGGCAGTTTCAGGCTCAGAACTTTTCATAGCAGATGATTGGCGTTGTCTTGACTTTGCATTTATACTTGCAGGAATAGAAGAGAGTAATAAGTTTTTTCCTGAAGATGCATTTTTAGCTTTTACCGCATCTGGTGAACTGAAAGAAGCATCATAAGGGATCCCAATTGTCTCAAACAATTCCTGCTTCACATTCTTTTTTACAGGTGAATCGATTTTCAAAAGTGTCATTTGTTTTGAGAGACACTCAGAGAGTTGCTCAGCAGCTGCCAATTGGGAACTCATTGTATTATGAAGGCTGTGAAGGGATTGCACACGTCTGCAGAAAGAATCACCTCAATAAGAGTTGTGAAAAAGAGGACGTTATGACCAACTTAAAAAATTTCTTGTGATGGTTTTTTCTTCCTTAAAATTTTTACAACTGATCCACAAGAATACCTGGAAGGAGCAGATCTAGTTGGCACGCCTCTTCGTGCCACAGTTAGCCCACCATCCTCATGGTAGCGATCAAGTTCAAGCCGATTAAAATATCTCTCTAGTTCAATCAGTTGATGGGTCAAATCCTAGAATGAGAAAAGTAGAACATAAATGACAAGAGCGGGCTTAAAGTAGTAACAGATCAAATTACGGAAATATATCAACACATAAACAACCTTATTTAGTTTATTGATTATAAAAAAACAACCTTATTTAGTTTCATAATATGCTGCCGCTTGGCTTCAAGCTCAGGATTCAACTTCTGGCGGTTCCAAAGTTGCCAGTACTGGTTATCAGCAGTTTGCTTATACATACCTTCCATGTATGTCGTTTTTGCCAAAACTGAAATCCCCATATGAAACAGTTATAATAACAGCCTGTTAATTTGCAGCCTAGATTCCAGTGTAAGATATAAAATATAATGACTCCAGAGGAAACATGTTGAAAGTTAAACTTGCCTCAATTTCTATGTATCACTGAATACTTAGAAGCGATATAAATTTTTTATATTCCTAATTTACCTATTGTGGACCTCGCGGCTTTAAAATGCCTTTTCAAGTAAAAACAAAAAAACACCTGTTAACTATTTTTTTCTGTTACATATGAAGAGAACAAAAAATAAACAGATCACCTTGAATTGTTTTGTCAAGAAGATGTTGGATCTCTGCTTGCTGCTCGTGAATAGTGCTCTGAAGGCCACCAAACCAAATGAGTTTAGCAATATAGAATAAGGACCAGAATCACTTACAGTATTTGTTTACTGGAACGTGGTTTGGTCAAATATTAAAAGAGGTAGTCCAAAAATAATGACCCAATAACAAAATATAAAATTTTTTTATACACACCTTCCACGTTTGGCACTTGCCAGCAAGATTTTCAAGTCCTTGCTCCAGTTCTTCAACCTCGCTCTCAAGTAAAAAAGCACAAGAATCTTTGAAACCCCCCGGTCCTTCAATGGACTGCAAAAGCGTATCCATTTCTCTGGCCATCTCATTTATCTGGTACAAAAAGGAATGAGTCAGTTACACTCCAGTAAGTAAAATACTACAGGAAGGCATGAATGCGAAAGCATGAGTGTAAGATGACCCCATCCTAGAATACATATTCACATGAATAAAACCGTACAGAAATTAATATCATGAATAATATTTACATTACTGGGTTGCGACATGTTATGGTCGAGTCTCAGAGGTCCAGTACTGAGCGGAGTTTTGTGCTGCTGATTACTAGCGGATTTTTCGAATGAAGATTTCACCTGTTGTGACAATTGAGAGGCACGGATAGAAGGTACTGGCTCAATTTTCTCTATTTCTTCATTAGCGTCCCGATTTTGGCCTAGCGGAGGACTAAAATTGCTCAGAGCTGATGCTCTTCCAGTCTCAATGACTTGTACAGGTTTCTCGGTGATGCTCATAGGAGGATTCACAATACCGGTTCCAGACTGTACAGATTGCTTATGCTGAGTATCTTTCACAGAAGGAAAGGGACTGGGTAAAAAATTTGGCGGAGAGATGCCTTTCCCACTTGACCATGGCTGAGATGGTGAGTTTTGTGGTGACTGAAAAAAAGTGTTTTGCAGGCCAGGAGATCCAAATAAAGCTGGTTTACTCTTTGACTCAACATTGGCCAGTAAATGCAGAGACTTAGACTGCGCAGATATTTCTTTTTGAAGCTTTTCAGGAACACGGCTGACAGGACCGAATCCTGCAAATTTATTGGTGTCATATCCTAAGGGCAAAGGTGGTTGCCCAAAACTTGATCCGAACTGCCTAGGAATCATGCTTTGTTGACCATCTTCAACCTTTAACGGTGTTTCATCATATGTTTCTTGCTTCTTGTTCTTGTCCCCAGACACTGAACTTTTTACAGACTCAAATTCCTTACTAAATATGTTATCGTTTGGGAACCTTTCTTCGATAGCGAACTCCTCTGAGATGAGGCGTTTCTGTTCATTTTGTACTGAAAAACTCGACTTTTGATGTTGTTCAGGCTCTTCAGAAGATTGTTTAGAAAGATCATCTTCAACCGAAGGGGTATATGCATCTTCTGTATCAGAAGAAGAGACCAAATCAACATCAGATGAAGCTGGGGGTCCTGCAACACTGTCAAGGAACACAATTTAATATTTCAAGTAATGTTGTCAACGAAAATGAGTTAAAACCATTGTGAAGAAATAAAGCCTACCTAGCAACATTAAACATGATCAGTTTTCCTTCCAAAGTGAGGCACACAAGAACAAAATATGGCGAGAGTTCTTTAAGTTCATCATCTCCAGAACGGACATTAACAGTTCCCTCCACAGAAACCGTATCGATACAGAGTCCCATAATCATATTGTCTTCGCCATTCTCTGAAAAAAAAAATCTTCTACGTGTGACTGTAGGAAAAAGTACACATACAATACAGCAACTCTAGACTGCATACCTTGGAGCCCAATCCTTGGCAAAAAGGTCTCTCGATCAATATCAACAACAGAGACTGCAGTTTTGTTATCACCAGGTGACCAATCAAGTACAACAATATGCTCATCTATGCTCTTTCTGTTTGATGTGATCGCCAGTTTGCTGTAGGGTGAAAACACAGCAACATTTACCATCTTCACATTGAAGATAATTGTAGTTTACATAGTCCACGATTATAAATTCAAAAGAGGAAATGTCAGAAATAATTAAACTGACTTTGCTGCATCTTCAAACGAAAATGGTAAAATAGGGAATGAGCTCAACTTTACTTCTACTATAATGGTAAAATAGGAAATGGAACATGTGTCGTAGTTAGTTGTATTTAAAATCCATTCTCATTAGAACATTCTTGGTGATTTATAGCTCTTCCAAGTTGGTTATGTCCAAACTTTAAGATCGGATCCAGAGTGGGAAAGATTGACAAAGGGGTTGCAAAGTGCAAGAAACTGAAGTATGAATATATCAAAACAAAATATAAAGAATAGAAAGAATGGTAAATTAGTTTAAAAGTACCATTGGTCTATGTAGCTAAAGAGCAAATGAGGTCCAACACCAACCGGAACAAGATCATCCATAGAACATGGAAACAAATCGGAGAAGGATAAAGCAACCAAATTGGACGAACCCTGCAAAGAAGTTCGAAAAACCACAAAATCAGATAGATATATAAGTAGAGGTACAGATCCTATTATTTCATCCAAAAACTGGCTACCCCTAAATAGAAACTATAACCTAGTATCTACGAGCTATGCCTCAGCACCAAAATCGTTGCAAAAGAAATGTTACTCACATCAGAAATCTTCCCATCTGGACTCCTGATAACCTGAACAAAGTAGTTTTCTTCCCTGCCATCAATCAGCTGAAAGCATCCAAGAAGAATACAGTTGTTGCGTACCCATCTGATAGTATCAACTGTTGCAGAGTATCGTTGGTAAACAGTCATTCATTCAGAGAGTTTAACTTGAGAGCCATCTATTATACTTTGCAATAGAAGTGTGCACGGAACCAGGGAAGTTTCAACACTAGTCCAAGAGATAAATGGCTATAGGGACTTTACTTAGATATAGATGGGAGACAGCACGAGAATTTTCAACAAGATCAGTTTGTATATAGCATGTCCAAGCACCAGAATACAGAACAACTCAGTCCATCAGAAAACTCAAACTCCATAGAGCAACAATGCAAGATGAAACGAAACAGAAAATAAGAAAATAAGAAGGCCAAAACATGCAACATACCTTTGACTAAACAGGCTTCATCAGAATCACCAAAACAGGCGTCAAAAGATAGTGCTATGCACCGTTTCTCATTGAATTTTGATGAAAAAATCCGCAGGCTTTTATCTTGGGCTACAGCAATATAACTCCCTTTTGAACTCCATTCAACTGACAACCAACAAAGTTTACAAGTAAATTTCTACAGAGTCGATCTACCATAATTGCCAACAATAACATAGTTTTTTTTACTGAAGAAGTAACAAAAGAAATGAAACAAACCCGCGTCAACACCATCCATAACACGTTTAGGGGGTGCATTGTCAATTCCATGAAAGAGCTTCCCAGAACTAGAAAGAACAAGATATGAATGCTTCTGTTTCCTTGTCCACCGAAAATCCTTAACAAAGCCTGACTCAACATCAGGTGTATAAGAAAAAGAAGGTTTTGCATCCTGCACCAAAGGAACAGATTAAAGTAACTAAACTAGCAATCAACATAGATTCTACATCCTAGCTGCAAAGGAGTTAAATCCAAGCTTCTGAGACGTATACCTTCTTAAGAAGAAAATCGACAGAGAAGAAATGAATATCAGCAGCGACGGAGACAGCAAGAATCGAATCATCCGCTGAGAGAGACAAGATACGAACGTCTCCAACAGGTACATCCACGAGGCTCAAATCCTGAATATAAACCTTATCACCTTTCCCGTCACTCTTCTTCGATGCAGAAATTACATCCTTAGTCCTCCCAACGAAAAACCCTAATTTCCACACAAAGCGGTCACAAAACATAAACAACACGAGCAAAAAAAACCTGTACAATCACCGGTTTTTGCATAACCTACCGGAGGAGTGTGCCACGAAAACAAGGCCGTGGCGTTCGGAGATAGCGAGAGGCTGTGACGGAGGGTTATCGAGATCGAATTGAGCATCATCCTCTTTGATACTGATAGGTTGGCCGATTCTGTCGAAGTAGTAATCGTTAGTTGGGATGCGATCTCCTTCCATGTCTTCTTCAATCTCGACTTTGCTCATCTCTCAAACTCTTCTCAAGGTTGTTTCAATGGCTGAATCCGAATAAGCCGAAGATTTTTGGGCGGGAGTTAGAGAGGACGAAATACGACGAACCAGCAGCGCTCGTCCAAGACTCGAGAGTGTGATTACTTACAAGTGCCGGTGATGGTCCGATGAATCGACGATGGTTCAGGGTTCTTCAATTTAAATTGATGTGGGCCGTAATGTGTAAAAGGCCCAACGGGCCTTCACGCCGTAGACTTTTGTCTCATACGAACAGCTTTTTTGTTACTAGGTTACATATTTTCCAATCCTTTTGATAATACTGAACTCAATTTTTCTTTCTAAAAATTGGTCAATCCATTTCACTTGTAGATGCAAGGCTGAAAAGTGTATTTTTAAAATGATGATAAAGTCAAATTTAGGATATTATTTTCGAATTTGTAAATCTAATGAAGATACTTTTCCAATATTCCTCCTTTTTTTTTCTTTTTCTAAATATGTTTTCTAATTAACATCTTTTTTATAAGATTTATTTTCTAAAATGGTCCCTAAATATACAACTAGGGTTTTTTTCTCTTTTCATAATTGTAAACTCATCTCCTTGTCGTCGTTCACATCATTTTCTAGACTTGAAGCAGATCGATGGAGCAGATGGATGTAAAAAGGGACTCTCATGGTAAGTTTCTTTGCTTAAAACCTCACATGAGATGAAAGACCATATCTATGCAGGACTACTTTATCTGCAACACTCTTATATATAAGTCTTGTTGCTTGAAATTAAAGATAACTAGGAAGAGGATAATACTGCTGAACTCATGGGAATTACAACTTACTCTTGCTACCAATTTTTTCCTCTGAAGGTGGATCCGTGGAACTTGCAACAACTGAAACAAAGAAGAGTGACAACGTTGATGAAGGTATAAAACAGCTTTTCTTTTGTGGATTACAACTCTTTAAAGAAAGAAAAGAAAAATTGAAAATTAACATTATATGTTTTTTTCGTTAGGTTCCTCTTCTAAGAATGAGATGCAGCAGATTCTGAGAGTAAAGTTGGACGACTTCAAAAAGCAAATAAAAATGCTAGAACGCATGATCCCCAAAATTGGTGATTCTAGTAGAAAGAATGCTCTCCAGCTTTATCTGGATGATATGAAACCAACCGTGGAGAATGCAGAAGCTCTCCTCGGCAAGTTTAAGTTTGAAGAAAAAGACTTCTCTAGAATAGTGGAATCTATAAAGGTTGCCAAGTCTGAAGTTCTTGATCGTCTTTCCTTTGAGAAGAAGATGATACTACAAGATAAGAGGAAGAAATGAGCTAGCCTGACTCTTCATAAGCTTTCTTTGCTTCATTTCCAATTCGAAAATCCTAACTTCAATCTCTACATCATATCCGTTTAAGATTGATTGCTGATATAAGCTTTTTTTATTCCAAACTTGACACTGAAATAAACGATCAATAGAGTCGTACGTATGTTATAAAACCAAACATAATGGCACATTTATCTGAAGAATAGAGAATACATTATATCTAAACTGGCTCATAAACACAGTCCAACACCCCTACATCCGTAATCAACTTTACATCCTACAATGCGAGATGCTTAATCTTATAATTATCCAACAATGAGTCTCTACAACCCAAATTATTCTCAATGGACACACAATAAGAATCACAATAGCATGTCAAAGGGAAGTTGTAGAAATAAAAAGAAAAAGGATCACCCCATGAGTAAAGAGAAAATCATAAGCGGAGGGTCATATTACAAGTGTCAGTCAAATGAATCGATTACTCTTCACGGTTTAATTGACGTGGGCTGTAAATGTGTTAAAGGCCCAATAGTCCTTGCCAGCCGGTTCTCTTATGTAAACCAGATTCAGTACCATTCGTTAAATGCAGACCCGGTTCTCCTGACTAAACCAGATTTGATATTGCGAGTAATTTAGTCATTAAACGGCAACGTTTAGCGCCTCTGCTCATTGCCGTCCAACACAGACCAGATTTGAGAGGATCGGAGATGAATCTGTCTTCTTCTTAGTTTCTTCGAGAGATTGTTTGCGTTTTCAAGGCTTAAAATTCGATTGAAATCTCGAACTTCTAGGTTTTTCGGTTGAACAATTGTTTAATTTCTTTTGTTCGGCGCTTTGTGTTGTTGTTTGATCCCAACTCTACGACGGAGAAGATGATGAGGATGCGAATCATTCTAGTGGCGCTATTAGTAGCTCTCGTCGATTTTGGATTGGCTTCTACTCCTACAGTTCCTGCTTTCCTCTGGTCTCCGCATCTCCAGTTAGGCCTCTTTCTCTCTCTATTGATCATTGTCTTTATCATTTTCGATGCTTACATGAGGAAATTTACGAACTTTTATTGCTTTTGAATGTGTTTCTTCGATTTTCGAATTGCGAGGTATAATCTTCTTATATGGATGTCCACATTGGTGTTTCCAGGTCTGTTAATGGTGAAATGGATGTAAATTATCATGTCATGTCTTCAAAAGATCTAGTAGATTCTGTTTTCACTCGAGGTGGCTGGTCTAGTTTGCTGGTATGATCGTGTGTAGTCCTCAAGAAAACTGTTTTCGATTCTCGATTTGTCAACGCAATGGTTGTCTCTCATATCTATTTTGCTTGTTCTTTTGGTTTAGTGCTCAGAGAATAAGCTTCAGCAACCTGTTGATGTGGCACTTGTGTTTATTGGCAGAGAGGTAAGAGTTTATGTATCTATGAACTGGCTTCTCTACATGAGTTTAACAAATATAACTACTTTTTCTTTGGTTTAGATTAGTACCTAGGATTTGAGTTTGTTGATATTATATTTTGGGATATGTTGAAGAAACTTGGCTTTCAAAGCATCCTTCTTGCTCATTAGATGCCCTAAGCATTGAATGATGTTTCTACTGCTTCTTTACTTAGTAGTCTCTCTTCTGTTTACAGTTACGGTCTTCTGATGTTTCTTCAAATCGGAACTCGGATCCTGCACTTGTTAACACTTTGAAGGTAAGTTAGTTTCACTTGTATTGTGGGATCATGGATGTGTTACATATTAGTATTCTTTAGTCTGCACAGTATTTAACATTCAATTCTTTGTTATTTATCAGAATCTGTATACAGCTTCCAATTTCTCATTGGCATTTCCGTATATTGCTGCACCAGAGGAGGAAAGGATGGAAAACTTGTTGCTCTCAGGGCTTAAAGAAGCTTGTACTCACAATGTAGGAGTCAACAATATCGTGTTCTCAGACTCGTGTTTTGTTGAAGATAGAACAATTCAGAAGCTATCGAACGTGCAGTCTTTCAAAGTAATCTGATTGTTCTTACGTTTATGTTTTCCCAATACCATGTTTTGATATTTCACACTTCATTTAACTTTTTCTTTCTTTTGAACCTCCTGGTTTTACTTTAAAATAATCGACAGGATCATCTGGTTGCCAGAAAAGAAACGAGAAAAGAAGGGGAAACCGACTTGGTTGTGCTCTGCTCTGAGGGATCTGAATCATCAAGTCAATCTGACCAGTCACATTCAGATCGTAAGTGGAAAGATCATGGTTACAAAAGAAGTGTAGCATTTAAATACTAAAGCTCTAAATTAACTAAGTTACCTTTGAACTACTTCTGCAGGTGAAATCATCTCTGAGCTTGTTAGTTCAGTGGAGCAATCTGGAACTAAATACGCAGCTCTATATGTTTCTGATCCTTATTGGTACACTTCATACCAAACTCTCCAAAGGTTTTTGGCTGAGACCGCAACAGGGAACGCCACAGCTAATGCTACTACGACCTGTGATGAACTCTGCAAATTTAAGTCATCACTCTTGGAGGGTATCTCAGTGGTAAAGTCATAACCACTCTAGCTTGAAGCTGGTGATTCCTTATATATTGTCTTTGATAAGGATATTTTTTCTCTTCGTTTCAGGGAATCGTTTTTCTTCTCATCTTGATAAGTGGACTTTGTTGTATGGCGGGCATTGACACGCCTACTAGATTCGAGACTCCTCAAGATTCTTAAAAGTCAAAACTGAGCAATCACGCCTCGCTTTCCTTTGCCTTCTTCTTGTGCTGATATTTTGCATTTGTGAAGGTTATCAAATGTGGATTGTTACACTAGTTGAAGATATGTGTGTGCATGTGATAAAAATCCCCTTTTTTTTGTATTATTATCTCTATTCATTTACCTATTTGTGTTTTGTATTTATGGAAAAGGTTTGTAGTACTTGTAATAATTGAGAACGTTGAAGACGACGACCCAGTGTTTTACCAGACTTTTCTCCCATCATGTTTTTAACTTTTACAGTTACTGTTGTTTGGGTCAGTAATAAATCATATGCATAATCATACATATACATACAAACACCAATATGCAAGTTATGATGAGCCCCACGAGAAATGTATTTATTGTTGCAGAGTCTTAATTACGAAGACCCCATATATGTCTTGCGAGTTGCGACCCATCATCCATCACTCTCTAGTCTTCCCTCACCAACGATCCCAGGCAGTGAAACAAACAAAAATGACAACACTTTACGGATCATGGTATGCACCATATACCTCAAATTAGCTTCTTACCAATCTTTATTTCCTACGCTTGTTCGTATTAATCTTGAGTTTTCATCATGTTAACAAAGTATTTCGTCATTGGACCTAAACAAGTGGAGATTGATTTTATTCAAATTAGGACACTTGAACCAGGTCTGTTTAATGTTGGTTGTAGCAAATCTTATATTCGGTTAAGAGTTTCTTTAAAATTAGCTATGTTCTAGCTAGTTTTTGTTTAAGCTAACAAATGCGAAAGAAGAATTACATGAGAGAGTTTTTTTTCCTCGGTTGTAGTTGAAACAAATACTTGATCTTGTAATTAAAATAGTTATTCTCATATCGAATTGTTGTAGAAGAACCAACATGAGGCGTACGTTACGTAGATACTTCAAAATGGAAGGACCAAACTTGTAGCATGCAGTCTTGTCATGCATTATGCATTGTTATGTTTATTTTTCTAGTTGCATCTAAAGTCTAAAAGTCTTGGCATGCATTAAATTTCAAAAGACATTTCAAAATTGTGACTTGAGTTTGATAAAAGCTTGATAAAACAACCGACAATACATGAAAAATTCTTCTTATTCCACTTTTCGATTCAAGTGTTCTTTCGATTAATCCATTTTTTTGGGTTTTAAATATAAGACCGTAGTGAATGTTCCAACGATCGTATATTATTATATTGGTGCATGCAGTGATGCAGTGTTACGTTGAACATATCACACATGCATAAAAACTTCTCATTATGGAAAGCATACATGCATGCTCGTAAAATTTGGGAATGTAAGGATGTTTTGACCGATGAGATTCTGGTGGTGAATACAGAGTCAGAGACTGTGTTGGCAGCAAGATATTCACGTGTCGATCATTGATTAGTTTTCTTCTTATAAACATTTCTCTATGGCACTTGGTCGGATTTATACAAACCACAAAACATATAATTGTTTCCCTGCCGAAAATAAAATAGATGCACCCACTATTTAAGTAAAACAATAATCTAACTGAGATGCTTAATTTGTTTGTATAATTTTAATGTTGAGATAATCAATTGAGTGAATGGAGAACTGATAGCAAAATGTATTTTTAGAATATTTATGGAAAGTAACATTACTAAAAGTCGCATAGATGTTTGGGTCAACCTATATGGGGAAAAAATAACAAATCTTCTGTTCATCTCTATTGGTCTATGTTGGCGTATTTCTCCAAAACATGATAATATTGTTATAGCGTTATCTTTTCTTTATATGAGTTCTTTTAATATCTATTATTTTGCATTTCTTTTTCTCTTTTTTTTTTGGTAATGAAATTTTGATAGATTGTGAGAAAAAGACATTGAATAGACTTTTACTCTAACCATAGACGATAGCAAGTAAGATTGCGTTATCTATTGATGGATCCATCAGTGACAGGTGAACTCTCCATTGCATTTATACAAATTTAAGCTGCAAAAGTATTAAATTGTTTGAAAACATATTATGATATCATTTTGATTGCAAAAATAAATTAATAAAAATTGATTGCGTAGCCATTTTCTAAATAGTACGTAACAAAAACAAAAAAAAATATATTTGAATCTTATAACATTTAAAGAGTTTTTTTCTAACCACTAGGGTTAATTACGTTTTTGATGAATGTTAATCATTTCTGTTTACATGATCTTGTAAATTTTCCAAACTATACCATTGCATGTTAAAAAAGAACTTTATATCAAATTGTATTGTAAGTTTAATTTGGAAGCGAAATTCCAAAAAAAAACAGAGAACATGCTAACTCGTAATTTATAATAATGCTTTAAAAAGTATAAGACAATGTAATGATGTATTATTATCATCATGAAGTGTTATGCTTCTTCATGTTGTTGTCACATGGGAGTTTTTTGTCACGAGTGTTACATTTGATTGATTCTATTGTATGTGCCAACAAAAGTAAGGAAACTAAAATCTGAAAATCATATATATATCACTCGTTTTATTTGGACCAGTTTCGTATTTTTCTTTCTTTCATTTCTGGTCATTTTTGGAGTTTACAATCTTCTTCTGATAGACGTTAGCTTCGGACCAATTTAACTCCAATACTTTTGTTAGTATTTGATTGATTTTTCTTCTAATAACACTAATTCAGTATGTACGTTTAAATTCAGATAGTGACGAAACAACAATACCAATACAAAAATCACCTTGCTACATGATAAGGTTAATTAAATTGACAATGTTCAAATTTGTTAATCTTGAAATTTCAGGCTTATAACTCTCATATACATTTTCTCTCAAAATCAAATTCGACGTTTCATATTTACTAACGGAAATCAAATTTGTGTCTTCCTAAATATATATGTTTCGGTTTACATAGGTTCAACTGGTTGTCCAACGTGATATTAGTAAAACTATATACTATATTATAAACATTTTCTTTTATTTCAAGAAATCACATTATTGATAATTAGTCAATAGGACATAAATATTTGTTTTGTCTCTTACAGTTTGGTTTCTCTTATATTGAATTGAATAAAAAATAACAAAATTTTGACAGCAAATATTTTGTTAGATAATATCTTATGTAAATTATAATAATAACCAAGAATCAATATTTACTATTAAAAACATATATTTCCTTTTGACTAATCTTTTTGAAGAGTATAATACAGACTAATAATCGGTATTCGCAATTAATAGTATACATTTCCTTTTTAACAATGGCTTTTGTAGACTATGATACAGACTAATTTTCGGTATTCGTCATTAATAATTATCTTTTTTATAGTAAAATATAAAACATAAAAATAATATAAAATCACTACTTTTGACATTTTCTATTTGAAAAAAGTTATTTTAGATATTAAGGAAAATAAAATTAAGAGTTAAAGGAAAAACTCTAAATTTAGCTCTAAAGATATTAGTTTAGAAAAAAGTAAAACATAAAGTTGTAAAATAACTAAGTATTGGAAAGTTTGGATGAACTCATAAAGTTGTAAAATAACTTGATTAAATTATATAAAAACCATATAAACACTTTTACCAATCACATTCTAAGTAGCATTTTCTTCTTAATATTGTTTCTAGTTAAAAATGGGGAATTGTAATAATTGATATTTTAAATTAGTCAAATAAAATAATGAAATTTCCATTTGATGATACTGAGAAATGACAAGTGTTAAAAAGCAGCTACAATTTATCTCTTCTTCAAGGTAAAACAAATTTGTATCTAAAGGTTTTCTCAACTTATATATATATGTGTGTATATGAGCACCTCCTCTGCAGAGACTTTGATCTTCAAGAACATTCTCTTCAGTTTTCATTTAAAAACAAAATCTCTAACTTCCACCATTGATGAGCTCTGACCCAAATTTCACTACTTCCCTCTCCTTCTCTCGGCAAAAGTTCAGTGAAATCACAATCTGATTCCTCTGTTTTGCTCTGTTTTGTAACCAAGATTCAAGATTTGGTTTACGGAGAAAAGAAATGGAGAGAACAAGATCGAAATCGGTTCGGGATTTACCAGAGACGATCCATTCTTTACTCGGTTTGAAATCTCATCTGACTTCAGCTTGGGTTAAATCCGTATGCAACATCGTCAACAATGTTTCTTCTTCTTCTTCTGGGATTGCTTCGACGCCAAAGAAAGAAGATGAAGATGAAGACGGCTCTGTTTCTTCTGCCCAGTTACAGAGCATTAGAGGTAACAACAACCAAACCAACACTTTCTTCGGATTCCTTTCATATCCTTTTTTTTTTTCTCCCAGAGATTTTTTTTCTTCTGTATAAAAACAATTCTTGTCTTCTTGTTGAAAATTAAAATCCTTTGGTGGAGAGATTACCTACTACATGCAAATCATATTAACCGTTGGATCAGCTGCTCTTGTACTGTATTGAGTGACGTGTCATTCATCCAACGGCTGTTTGGTATTCGATTTTTTTTTTTTTTAACATTTTTGCAATATATGTGTGGGTTCAATGTTCTCCTAGTAGTCAGGTCATGGGATTGAAATTGTTTGCTACTGTATGTTATTGTTGTCTTTTATGAAATAGTCTGCTTCTGTTAAAACATTTAATCCAAAAACATAATAATAGTCAGTTTGTCAGGGTTGAGTTTATATAATATAGAATTGCATATGAGAATCTATGTTTATGTTTATTCAAACCAGAGTTGTTTATTATTTATGCTCTGTTGTTGTTTACTTAAGGTTCATTTGCTCTGTTTCTTCTGTTGTTGGTTGCAGATCAACTCTCTGCACTAACAGTTCAAGTAAATGATCAGAACAAACAAAGAAGACAGATTCTTAATGAGTTCTTGGACCTTAAAGGTTAGTAAAACTATGATTTCAACTGTACATTTCAGTTCAATAGTCTAATATTATCGATTGGGAAATTTTGTAGGGAACATTCGTGTGTTTTGTCGAGTCAAACCTTTAGGAGCCTCTGAAAAACGGAGACCACCGGTTGCTTCGGATACAAGAAATGTTATCATCAAGTTAACTGCAACCAAGAGAAAAACCTACAACTTCGACAGAGTTTTCCAACCTGATTCATCCCAAGGTACCCTGGCTTTGACCCCCTATAAGAATCTTGAAGTCGTTTCATATTGATACTCAGCTTCCTATATAGATCATGCATACATGAAAGTGTTGTTGATTAGTATTCAAAATTTGCAGATGATGTTTTCTTGGAGATCGAACCTGTAATCAAATCGGTTATAGATGGCTACAACGCTTGCATTTTCGCGTATGGACAAACTGGTACTGGAAAGACTTATACAATGGTAAGAAGAATCAATCAAACACATCTCTCTGATTTCATTGTTGTCTCTTTTAAGTCAATACATCAATATGGATGAATAATTTGTGCAGGAGGGTCTTCCGAACTCTCCAGGTATCGTTCCTCGAGCGATCAAGGGATTGTTCAAACAAGTCGAGGGAAGCAATCATAGGTTTATAATCACCTTTAGCATGCTTGAGATTTACATGGGGAATCTTAAAGACTTGCTTGTTTCTCAAGCAACTAAACCCATTTCTCCAATACCTCTAAGGTAATAATACTCGTAAACATGTGTAGACATCTCCACTGAAATGGTTGGAAATTATAACTGGATGAGTTATTGGTTCTCTGTTTCAGTCTTTCGATTCATACAGATGCAAAGGGAGAGGTAGAGATCGAGAACTTGGTGACTATTAAAGTGAAGGACTTTGATGAAGTCTTCAAGTTATACAAAGTAGGTTGTCGAAACAGAGCTACTGCCTCCACAAACTCTAACTCTGTTTCCAGCAGATCTCACTGGTAACAAGTCAAAAATATAATCTCTTTTTTTTTATTATTATTACATAAATGTTCTTTGATCTCTCATATATGGATGAAAAAAAATCATGAAACAGTATGATCCGTGTATCCATCACTTGCCTTGGTGCTTCTGAGAGACGGCGTGAAACAAACAAGATTTGGCTAGTGGATCTTGGAGGAAGTGAGCGTGTGTTGAAAACCAAAGCCATTGGTCGTCGTTTTGATGAAGGCAAAGCCATTAATCTCTCTTTATCTGCTCTTGGAGATGTCATCAACTCTCTTCAACACAAGAATTCTCACATTCCTTACAGGTAAACATATCATTTTTTTTGTAACCTTTGAAGTCTCAAATTCTGAAACTTTTGAGCTTTTTTTACTCTGTGTTACAGGAACAGCAAGCTCACACAGGTTCTGAAAGACTCTCTCGGTAAGTAAGATCTTCCAAAAAATCTTGGTCTTGACTAATTTTTTTTCTCTTTACTAATGTTTAGTTCTTGATTTGTCAGGGAAAGACTCAAAAACGTTGATGCTTGTTCATATCAGCCCTAAAGAAGATGATTTGTGTGAAACAATATGTTCTTTAAACTTTGCAACCAGGGCAAAGAACATCCATTTAGGACAGGATGAAACAACGGTAATTATAATTAATAACTTGCATAATGTCATCATCAACTTCTTACTTTAAAGTGTTACACTTTCTGATGAGTTAAAGATTCTTTTGACGTGTAGGAAGAACAAGAGAGAAAGGAGGCTATGATGATGAGCCTGCAGAAGAAGATGGAAAAGATTGAACAAAAGCGTGAGATAGCGTTAAGAGAGATGAGAAATCTAAACCAGACATTAGAGAAACTCTCTGGTAAGCCTCATGTTATTGAAGAAGAAGAGGAGGATGTGATAAGAGAAGAGATCCTAGTGACTCCAAAGAAACCAAAGAACAAATCAAGACGTGCTTCAGATGTTTTTCCTAGCTTCATGAGACCAACAGCTAGCAGCAGAAGATTATCAGGAGCAGATTTTAGCGTAATCCCTAATGGTTCAGGCTTTAAGTCAAGAAGGAACTCGATGGCATCTGTCCGAGCTGAATCTGTGTGTCTTCCTGTGAAGAAGAACGGGTTTGATTCTGCCTGTGACTCATCAGACAGGAGCGTTTCGAAATCGACTTGTGTAATGCGTCAAAACACAGCAGATGATGCAACAGTTTATAGTCAGGATATATCTGAATGTGACATCAAGTTGGTTGTGTCTGAGCACAAGCCAAAAGTACTGAAGAAGGGGCCTGGATCAGGGACAAAACCCCGTTCCAAGATCGGTAACTTCGAGAAAGATGTGAGGCAGAAGATGGGAGGAACAGAGTTTTCAAGGATTAACAGTTGGCTTCATTCGCAATCTGGGAACATGGATTACGTGCTCGACAAGATTCAACTTCCTGCGACTCCTTTCCCAGAAACACTACACAGATTAAGCCAAAACAGAGTGCTGGAGGATCCATTAACACAGAGTTTTACAACGGAGAAGATCACTGGAAATGACTTGTTTGAAAAATTGGAAGATACAGAAGAAACAGTGGTTAAACCTACACGGATGCTTAAAAATCTGTTTGAGCTGCAATGTCTCTGTTCTTCTGAAGAAGAGGATCAGATTTTGTCCAGATTCCCCATTCCTAGTGATGAAGATGATTACAAGTCTCTAGAAAACGATGGTTTCAGCCAACACATAGACAATGAATGGTTTGGAGTCAATCACAATGTGAAGTGGAAGCGCGAATCGGATCTCAAACAGCTGTCACCGGAATCACGTTTGGATCGATCACTCAAACCGAACTCTCAGAGAGGTTTGGCTTTCGTGGAGGATGTAGCTACACCATTGCTTAGAGCACAAGAAACCCTAGGAGAAAGAGGTAAACACTTTTGGACCAAGCGATTGTGTTTTGGCGTAGAATGTTTTGACAAACGCAAAAAAACACTTTTCTAACTAAGATTCTGTGTGTTTGTTTGTTGCAGGAAAAGATCCAACGTTCATGCAGAAACTTCAGGCTTTATGCTTCCGTATTCTTCTGGGATTAGGGTTTATCGATGTGGGATATGACAATGACTTCTTCGACGGGTTAACCAAGTAATGACAAGAACAGATCCAATTCGCCATTGAGAATTTGAGATCTCCAAATTTTTCAATAGAAATTTCAGTATGGATTCTTTTTGAATAAACTCTATTTTTGTTTAGTGTTTAATGACTAAATTAAGTTTTTGAGTAAAAGCCAAATTTTTGGTTAAAAACAGTCAGTCTTATTTTTTTTTGTTAGAGACAAAAAGGTTTGCAAAGTCTTTTTGGAGATATTTTAGAGGGATGTATTCAATCTTGTATTTTGTGTGATTTGAGTTTAATTAAGTTTTTATATGATTTTGATGGTTTTGGGTGACTTTAAGGGGGGTTATTGGATCATTGATTTTGATGGATTTGGAAATCCAAACAAAAATCCTATGTTATTCAATCATTGATTTGAAAATAACTATCAAAATCCTGTGTTATTGGTTGTATGATTTATAAATACTAGTTAAAATCCTATGTTATTCGTTTAGTGATTTGTTTTTGGATTTTAAAATCCGCAGTATGTTTTAAATGGATTTGAAAGGATTTGATAGAGTAAAATAGAAGGATTCAAATCCAAGGATAAAACATGTTATTTCAAAATCCATGTATTTTGATTTTATAAATAATAAGGATTTACAAATTCTAGGTGGATTTACAAATCCATAAACCAATAACCCCCCTAAGTAAGTTGATATGATTTATTGTGAAATCCTTTCAAATCTCACCTAAAACCATGATATTTGGATTTATGAATTTCTAACTAAAAGAATCCTCCAAAATCCTGCAGAATCCTTTAAAAATTTAAAAACCAAATCCTCAAACCATTTCCAATAACAGTGGATTTTAAACTAGATTTTCAAATCACTAGTTCAATAACATTGGATTTCAGAAGATTTTAAATTAGATTTTGAAATCACTAGTTCAATAACAATAGATTTCAGAAGATTTTTTAAAATTCATGATTCAATAACATGGAATTTGTTGGTTTTCCACAAATCACTTAAAATGTTAGATTGAATAAACCCCTCCTTAGTCTTTTTATTATAAGCTTTGTATAAATTTTAAACTAAGATCTATCTAGCTTGACAAAAATATGAAGAAAAATAACTAGATAATTAACACCAAGACTTATAACGAGAATGACACAACATTTAAGTGAAAAAACCAAAAAAAAACTAGACTGATTTGAATGCTATGAAGAAGATCACAATTTGGGGCCTAATTAGATGCTTCTATAGGCCCATAAATGCAAAGAGAAAAAATTGGGGCAGTAAAATTTGGTGAGAGGGAGATAGAGCGAAGTTGAATTTTGCGTAGTGGAGCTTTTGCTAATCATCTTTTTCTTCTCTGTAAACCCTAATTTCCCCAATAGTTCTTGAAGGTATCAACTTTTTATTGTCCTCTTTTCACATCGTCTTGGGTAAAATCAATGAAGCATCAGAAAATTGAATATGGTAGTCGTGTCTATTTGTTTTTTAGTTGATCCATTAGAATACGTTTTGGAGACCATAAACATGCTCTCTTATGCAGGGAACACTTACCCGGAATTCAGATTCTTTGTTATTGGGAAAATGTAAGGTAATGATGATCTGATGTAACTAAACAATATATTGAATCCTCACAATATTCTCTGGTCTTTAAGCACATTTCATTTGGTCAATATGTGCTCTCTCCTCATTTGCTTTTGCTCTGGTTTGCTTCACTTCATCCCCAATATGCATTCTAACTGTTAAAATCTATTTGTTCGTGCTAATTCATTTTACCAATATGTTTGTGGAAGTTGTGGTGTTCTAATCAACTACACTGGTTTAGAATTTTGTGTTTATTTTTTTGCCACTGTTTGTGTGAACTGAGGAAGCAAAACTTGGTCTTTGATTGTGGTTTTAATGATAGTATATGAAAGAAGTGGATCTGGTAGTTTACAAATTACAAATAAATTAGAAAAGGGTTAATTAGTTAAATCAATAGAGTAAGCACCCTACTTTGTAGAGTAGTTAAACTGAATTGATTTAAGTGTAGACTGCAGGCAATGGCAAGCCCCTGACGATGCCACAGAGGTTAGTGTTGAGGGGGATGTTGTACTCGTCCCTTAGCGACTTCTCCGGTGATAGAACGCTGACATACAATTGCTCACCTAGGTATCTCCTCTCCCAGTTCTCAGCCCTGATGTTCCACATACCCGCGTTGTCGAATGTCAATAGTATAGCTGACCATGACTTGGGGTACACTTGCACGGTGTGTCTGCTTACCGCATCCAGCAAGTTGTAGTTCGATCTCTTTTCAGGTGTCCACTTCCCTGGCTCGGAGCTGGCAAAGTCCATAGAACAACACAATGTTGTAAGATATAGTGATAAAAAAAAAATGAAAAAGACTGTGGAGAAAGAAGAAAGGGAGCAAGCTAGGAGTCTTACGCGACAGCGAAGAAGGAGTAACCATCCAAATGGAATGACTGCATGCTCTTCTCGTGGTTCTCGAATATGATCTCTACGAAGGTACGGAAAGTGATGTTGAGAACATTAGGCTGTACAGTCAATGCTGTGATTTTGGCTTCAGGCTCGTCCTTGATCACGTTGTACTTGAACACCTTCTCTGCCATCTGGAAGTACTCAGCTAGCTTCAAAGGAGTCTCGGTGTCAACGTGTGATACACCGTTGAAACCAAACCTGACTTTACCGTCAACCACGCTCTTAGAGTTGACTAGCTTGATGCTACGGGTGATGTTGATCTTTCCGTAATGGTATGAGCCCTGTGGGTTAGGCCTGGCAGCACTGGCGGTGAGGTTCCACCTGAAAGACCTAAACTGGTTCAAAGACCAAGCCCATCCAACGGGAGCCTTGGGGAGCTCAGTTGAAGCCTGAACGTTGCTTCCCTCATATCGGATCACGCCCACAGTGCTCAACTCCTTCTTGAGGAACCTGGTCGATACAACCATGTAGTAATCCTTAGCTGCCTGGTCAGCAGTCACAAGGACTGAAAAGCACTGGCCGACATGGACATCGAGAGAGTCATAGTCGTTCTGAAGAACATGGGATCCTTCCATCTCGACGAGCTTCATCTTGTGGTTCTGGATCCTGAAGTTAAGCGTAGACTTGAACCCGACATTGCAGAGCCTGTACTTGTAAGTCTTCCCAGGCTTCATCGTGAACAAAGGCTCGTTCTTTCCTCCGACCTTTCCAGACTTTCCATTGATCAAAACGCTGTTAGGCAATCCAAGGGTGCGTCCACTGTCAAGTAAGTTCTTAAGAGCAGTGTGGCCGGTTGTGTACCAGTCACCGAGAAGGACAGTGTAGTCATCCTCAGGATCAGCATAAGGAACGGGAATAAGGAGACGGCTGTTGACGCGAAGACCACCAAAACCACCAGCAAAGCGGTGGAGAGAAGTGGTCGGGTAATAGAAGTAAGAACCGATCTGGTCCTTAGGTTGGAAATGGTAAGTAAAGTTCTGTCCTGCTGGGATGGGGCATGAAGTCCCAGCCACACCATCTTGCCAGCAGTTCTTCCTATGCTGAATCCCACTCCTGCATCCATAATCCATCATTAGTACTCATATCACATAAGAATGTTAAAATGCTTTAAATGGATTATTGGCCTTGGCCGGGTCAGACGACCCTTGAAACCCGTCTTGCCTCAAAGGTCAAAGCCGGACGGGTTGGGCATTATTGACCATTTTTCTTTTCTTTTTAAAGGTTAACTGCGGACCAACCTTGCCTTGGAAACAGGCCGGAGTGAAAAAAAACCGGCCTATCCCCATGAATGTGACAAGAAATCTTTCAAGAGATTATCGGAATATAAATAAAGAATGTGGATTAGTACCAGGTCAAGAGGAAAGGCTCGTCTAGGTTGTTGAAGACATTGACGACGACGTTGTTGTTAGAGGTTGAGTTAAGGTTAGGACCAGGGAATTGACCGTTGATGAGAATCACCTTTTGAGGAACACCGAGAGGCGAGGCGGTTCCGTAAGTCACGTTCCATGTATGGAAGAAGTAAGGATCTCCGGCGTTCACTATCGCCACCGTTGAGACGAGGCAGACCAACACCGTCAATAACCTCCCCTCCATTTTTTTCTCTTAGAGAATAATAATTTTGATTTCTGTGTTACGTATAATTAACCCTTTCCTACCAAAAAAAAAAAAAAAAAAAAAAATGAAAGCGAAAACTATGTTTTTGGTTTATTCCTTCAAAAGAAGGTTTTGCTCTTGATGAATCTCATCTGGTAACATTGTGATTTATGTAGGGGGAAAAACATAACTTCTTGTGTAAGGTAACGTCGCCAATTTTTACGCTTCATCTCTAATTCATTTTCTATATGTAACAAACTGATTTCTCTCTTTCTCTTTCTCTTTTTGGTTTTAAGATTGGCGAACTTTGAATGAGTACAACTCACATCGTATTCTAATACTAGAAAGTTGCCCACGCAATGCGTGGGTTATATATGAACTATTAATTAAAAATTATATTAAGTTATATATAGTGTGTAAATGTTAATATATGTCTTAATTTTAAAACAACATAATATGTTTATATTCATTTATATGTTTATAAAAGCATTTAAACTATAGTTATGTTTTGTCCAAAAAAAAAAAACCTATAGTTATGTAAAACCTAAAAAGAGAGATCATAAGCCAAATAAAAAGAAGAAGATTACATGAGAAGAAAAACTTTGATATTTTTTTTATTCTATTTGATTGTATAAGAAGCTCACATAGGAAGTAGATGAAAATATATATAGACTTTTTAATGTAGCATTAGTTTAGTTTTAAAATTACTACTAAATTTGTTAAAAACAAACATGCATGAAGATTTACATTACTATAAAAGCTAAATAAATGAATCCAAACTAAAATAGCATAACATGTTTACATCAAAATTAACAAAGAAGATGAACAACAACATCTATCTATTATATGTACATGACAACAATTCTGAACTGCTTATAATAAATAGATTTTATGTTTGGTCTCTCTAGGAAAAAATAACTTAGGGTAGGTATTTGTATTATTATGAAAAGACAAGTTATTATTTATTTATAACAAATGAGGTTAAGTTACTAAGAGTGTAGAGTGGTCAACATTAACAAAGAAGATGAACGACGATATCTATCTATTATATGTACATGACAACAATATTGAACTACTTATGACAAATAGCTTGGGTAGGTATTTAAATTATTATAAATATATAAATTATTATTTATTTCTAACAAATATGGTTAAGTTACTAAGAGTGTAGAGTGGGGTATGAAATTATGTGTAGTTAATATGTTATCAATTATCATAATTTAATAGGATTTTAGTGGATTTAGTTTAATTAATGAATTAAATTAAATTTAACTTTCATAAAATGTATGATCTTTAACAAAATTTAAGGACCAATTTTTTTGTAAGCAAGTATATATATATATATATATATATATATATATTTTTAATACTTTGACTACAAATAACAGTTTTGATTGTTGTATAATTTTATTGGGGGAATTTCAAAAATACACTTTTTCCAATACCACTTTTTAAAAATACACCTCTTTCAAATTTTCTCAAAAAAGTCACTATAAAATTTAAAATTTATCAAAAAACTATGTGTAAGCTTATACTTATATACACAAATTATCTTTATATGTATCTAAATTTATATATATATTTTATAAATACCGTATAAATACCTTTTAAAAATGATTTAAAAACCTTATAAAAACTTTGTAAACCTTTTAAAAACCTTATAAATGCCGTTTAAAACCTTTTAAAACCTTATAAATATTTGGATTTAGTCTCCCAGTAGTAATTATGATCTTGATGTACCTTATCAACCATATAAATTTTTATAATTTTTCATATTTGAAAAGGGGTATTTTTGAAAATGGATAGAAAAGAGGGGTATTTTTAAAAAGGGGTAAACCAAAAATGGTAATTCTCAAAAATTCTCTTTTTTTTGATATAATAGTCTATTTGATCACAAAAACTAAATATAATGATACATATATTGAAATCAATTACAAAAACTATTTGAGATTAAAAAATAAGAAATTGATAAATGTTTTAAATCGAAACTTTATTTATATAGCAATCAAAACTGTTATTTTACATATGTGTTATAACATATTTTATTTATTCATAAGTATTAAAATATAAGTATAATACGGCGTTAGAAATATAAAAAAATTGAAACTTTATAAAATATATACCATACTTTCTAAAATAAATTTAGATCAAATTCTTAAAATGATATTTTCATTGACTCTCAATCCATAAAACAACATAAAAGTAGTAAAATATTTAAGATACATGAATATAGTGGCTGAGAATGAGAGAAGCATTACTTATAAGGTGATAATGTAAAACTGACAATAGAGATGAATTTTCAAAAAAAAAAACATTTGAAGAGACATTTCATATATTCATATAGTGTAAAATGAAAAATTTGATTAAAATTTTACAATGTTACTAAATATATATATATATATATATATATTTTTTTTTTCCGTCAAAATATAATTATATTTGATAATTGTGAAAATCGTAATACAATTGGTCTGATAGCCACAAAGGCGGATTCAAAAAATCAGAATAAAAGGGAATCGAAATACATCCAGAGGAAGCTAATAAATGAGCAACTTTGTTACAATTCCTATTACAAAAAGCAAATGAAACATTAGAAAACTTATCAACCCAAAAAAGAATGTCACGAAGAACCGCTTCAATTGTAATATCAATATGTTGCTTTTGTAACATATCAATTAGTAACTTGCAGTCTCCTTCAAAGCAAATATTCATAATACCCCTCAACCAGACTTGTTGTAATGCGGCTAATAATGACTTCGCTTCGGCTTCTAACGGTGAAATAGACGTTGATATATATATTTTAACTCATACAGCAAATAACAAACAACAAAGGAAAAAAAACACAAAAGAAAACAAACAAAAATACATAAGCTAGGTTTAAGATAAAGTAGAAGAGGATGAGAAAATGAGTATTTATAAGATATGAAATGATGGGAGTTAAAAATTAGAAAAAACAAATTGTGCGACCTAATTCTAATTTATAGTGTGTTAAATAAAATTGAGTAGAAAAATATAGTTGATGCAAAGGTGATTGTGACAATGAAAATAATTATGTTACAAAATAAATTAGATGAATAAGAGAGAGGTAAGAATATAATATTTGGAAACTGTGTTACAATAAAATATTTAATTAGATATTTCATAATAAAAAAAAGAAAATGCATATATAAAAATGGATCTTTATAACTTAATTCTCTTGTTGTACGATGATTGGAACTAATATAAGATACTATGATAGATTTGTATCATACTTTCTAAAGATATTTATATAAAATTCTTAAAATGATAATTTTATTGATTTTAATGTCATATAAGAACATAAAAATAGAAAAAGAATATTAAAGATACATGAATATAATGGAAGAGAGGGAGTGAATGTACTTATATGTTGATAATCAAAAATAGAAAATAGAGATGAATTTAAAAAAAACAAAAATTATAATAAGGTAAGATGTATATCCATATATCATATAGTCTCTAAAAGTTTCTAGAGTTGAAATTGTATATAATAATTTTTTTTTAAAAACTCATACAACAAAAAAAAACAAAGCAAACAAATTTCATAAATAAGAGGATGAGAGAATGATATAATGAGAGAATGAGAAAATGAGTATATATAGGAAGAGAAGTGATGCGAGTTATAATTTCATAAAACAATTATGGAAGTCAATTATAATTGATTGTATGTTGCAAAAATTGAATGGAAAATATAGTTAATGCAAATTTATATTATTTCAGTTTTTATATTAAAGTGTGAGTTTAATGTATATGATTAAATGTTTTTTGTGGTTTATTTGTTTTTTTCAATTTTATATTAAAGTGTGAATCATATATATAATATTTTTAAAGTTATATAATATGATAGTTATTCTTTGATTTAAATTCATTATATTATATTCTCAACTGTTTGATAATAGAAAATTAAATAAATTTTGTTGGTTAAATAGTTACATAGAAATAATTATCTTAAAAGTATTTTTTATCCAAATTTTATATAAGATCTACTGATTTATTATACTGAAAACAATAAAGCTTTCTCTAATTTCAGTATTTATCATAGATTTGACCATACTAAAAAAAATCTCTTTAATTCTTCTCTTATAAATTAACTTTTTAAAATTAAAAAAATGTTATTAATAAGTTATTACCTACATTAATAACTTTAAAAAGGTATCTTTAAAGGAGAAGGAAAAAAATTCATAGCAATTTTCTTTGAATAAAAAATTATAATAACTCTATTTTATGTTTAGCTTATATGATATTTAATTTAATTAGAAACTAAAAGTAAACTATACATATAACATATAACTTACCACACAATATCATAAAGAAAATATTTCTTTGAAATGTTAGATTAGAAATAAATAAAAATTAGGAAAACCCTATTTTTGCAACAATGACACTTTTTAAAAAGCAAACTATACATATAACATATAACTTACCACACAATATCATAAAGAAAATAATTTGAAATGTTAGATTAGAATTAAATAGAAATGACACATGTCAGAAGCATAGAGCGACAAATGTCGCATTGTGAGGCAAAGTTAAGAAGAAACCTTGTCTTATTATATAAAATTGGAAACGTCCCTAACAATGTCAATTAGTGACGTTCAAAGAATGTTTCCCGGAAAAAAATGTCATGATAAAACTATGAACAAGATCAAATGTATCAATTAATAAAATTTTACTTAAAAAAAAAAATCACTCTGATGCTATTTTTTCGTCACGATAGCTAGGTTTCTTACTTTCTTTGTCGTAATTTTTAGTCTTAAGCTCCGTACTTTCTCACGTCAAATTTAGTCAAATTGATTAGTATAACTATTGTACATATATCATAATTTAATTGTATTTATAAATCATATACGCAATGTTGTATCACTTTTATAAGTTGTAACACAAGATTCAGAAATATTAATAGAAGAAAACTGAAAGGTCATTAATCATCAAACCCATGTTCTAACGTTTTCTATGACTATTTTTCGTTCTTCTTTGTATTCGATCATTTGACCATAATGTTACTATTAGTCATCTGAGTTATGTAGGAAATAATTCTTTTAGTCACATAAGTTAGTAATAAACTAATAAATCATGTATATCTACGAATAGACTCACAAATATTCTCCAAAATTAGATTTATTCTGAAAGAATTAGCTTGGAAAAAACAAATTTTAGAAAATAAGTTGCACCAAAAATAGCGAGAGGTCAAATTGAATATTCCTAATATGGACGACAGGAAGAGCGTAATGAAAGGGACCTAAAGATACGAGGAAAATCAGGAAACTGTTTATTCCATTAAACTATAAAAACATCATTTAACATTTGAAGACAAAAAATCGAAATTTAAACCCCTAAAAACATAATAAAACCAAAAAAAAAAACAAAGAAAACCCCATTTTTTCCGAAAAGAAAAATACTAATAATAAAGTTTTTAATTTATGAAGGGAGGGGTTAAACTCTTGGCCGTGTGCCTCTATGTGGCCACGGCGACATTCATGATGGTCCAAGCGGAGGACCCTTACTTTCACCACGTGTGGAACGTGACGTACGGAACCGCATCTCCTCTCGGAGTTCCTCAACAAGTCATCCTCATTAACGGTCAATTCCCTGGTCCTAACATCAACTCAACTTCCAACAACAACATCATTGTTAATGTCTTCAACAACCTAGACGAGCCTTTCCTCATTACCTGGTACGTAATTTATATAGACCACGACCTTCAATTTCTAAAGCTTGTAAACTATTCATTATAACGCTACATATAGCTTATAATTGCCAAATCTACATATAGGAACGGAATCCAGCATAGGAAGAACTCATGGCAAGATGGAACAGCTGGAACAATGTGTCCGATCCCTCCGGGTCAGAACTTCACATACCATTTCCAGCCAAAGGATCAGATCGGTAGCTACTTCTACTACCCGACCACAGCCATGCATCGTGCCGCTGGTGCCTTTGGTGGCCTTCGTGTGAACAGCCGTCTCTTGATCCCGGTCCCATACGCTGACCCTGAAGATGACTACACTGTCCTTATCAACGACTGGTACACCAAAAGCCACACTCAGCTCAAGAAGTTCCTCGACAGTGGTCGCACTCTTGGCCGCCCAGATGGCATTCTCATCAATGGTAAATCTGGGAAAACCGACGGGTCTGACAAGCCTCTTTTCACCTTGAAGCCAGGGAAAACCTACAGAGTCCGGATCTGCAACGTGGGTCTCAAGACATCTCTCAACTTCAGGATTCAAAACCACAAAATGAAGCTTGTCGAGATGGAAGGCTCACACGTCCTACAAAACGACTATGACTCACTAGACGTCCATGTCGGTCAGTGCTTCGGTGTGATCGTCACGGCAAACCAGGAAGCTAAAGATTACTACATGGTTGCTTCCACAAGGTTCTTGAAGAAGCCTTTGACAACCACAGGGTTACTCCGCTACGAGGGAGGCAAAGGTCCTGCCTCTTCTCAGCTACCCGCAGCCCCAGTTGGATGGGCTTGGTCTTTGAACCAGTTCCGTTCTTTCAGGTGGAACTTGACAGCCAGCGCCGCTAGACCTAACCCACAAGGATCGTACCACTACGGAAAGATTAACATCACTCGCACCATCAAGCTAGTGAACACTCAGGGAAAGGTCGATGGAAAGCTGAGATACGCCATGAGTGGGGTCTCGCACACAGACCCTGAGACACCTCTCAAGCTTGCTGAGTACTTCGGCGTTGCTGATAAGGTTTTCAAGTACGACATCATCACGGACAACCCAAATCCCGAGCAGATCAAGATCATCAAGATCGAACCAAATGTTCTTAACATCACTCACCGCACCTTCATCGAAGTCGTGTTCGAGAATCACGAGAAGAGTGTCCAGTCTTGGCACTTGGACGGTTATTCCTTCTTCGCTGTAGCGTAAGTAACACATTAATTACATACTCTTCTTGCAATACAAGTAACCAATGTTAAACCCTAATTTGGAAATATTTCATCGTACAAAAAGGGTTGAGCCAGGGACGTGGACACCAGAGAAGAGGAAGAACTACAACCTTCTAGACGCAGTGAGCCGACACACAGTCCAGGTCTACCCCAAGTGTTGGGCCGCAATTTTACTCACATTCGACAACTGTGGTATGTGGAACATTAGATCAGAGAATTCAGAGAGACGTTACTTGGGACAGCAACTCTACGCGAGCGTCTTGTCCCCGGAAAAATCTCTTCGGGACGAATACAACATGCCGGAGACAAGCCTCCAATGTGGTCTCGTCAAGGGCAAGCCTAAGGTTAACCCTTACGCCGGAGCCTAATTCAAATTTGTTTCTTTGAAACTTTTTATTTAACCAAAAAAAAAAAAAAGAGTTTGGTTTTTTCTTTTGTTGAGACCAATTTGGAACCGGAAAGTTTGACTTTATGTGTTTTTTTTTTGGGTCTTTTGATTATTTAATTGAAGTTATTAACTTGACTTAAAACGATATTGTTTATTCATATGTACATGAATTCAGATGTATGTATGTTTATTCCCTAAGGTTTTGCTGCTTCTTCTTCTTCTTCTTTTAAACGAATGATCTTAATTAATACATGTTTCAACTTTCTTTTCTTATACTCGATATTTCTTTTGATTAACTAGTATCGGGCCGGAATAAGTTGGGCCGTGAGTAGGCCATATACAGATAGTTGAAAACCTCAAAATATCACATTCTCATGCATGCACTACCAATCATATATATACCCAAAAAAAAAACAAAAAGACTGCATGAGAAGTGACGAGAGAAGGAAAGAAATAAAGATACAGGGAATGCATGAGATTATCGTGCAGGAAAATAAATGGCTACAAACACAATAGCGTGATCAGCTGTCATATGAAAATAGAGAAAAATAAAAAGCAAATACGCAAGGAAAAAAGATAGCTCAAATAGGTTAGGGACATATTGATTATTATGTAATGATGAGGTGAGAGTTGAGAGAGTGGAGCTGACAAGGATTTTGACGTGCACGTGCCTGTCATGTGCTACACTACAGATTCACGTATACCACCACTTCTACTGCTCCCTTTAATCTTCTCTCAACTTTTCAATTGATCATCATATGCTACAAAGATTCACGTATAATATACTATTCCCGTTGGATCAAGCTAGCACACAAAAATGATCATATCACCATCTTTTATTTTATATTTTCAATTGAATGATAAATTTGTAAACTCATATATATAGTAGATAGATGCTCAAGGTTTTTGCCTTTCACGTACTCATGACTAAAAGTAATCGAGCGAAATATATATTGTCATGGGATCATGGTTTGTTGAGAAACGAGGATCAATACAAAACTACAAAGTATCCTTTTCTTCTTCTTCTTCGTATAAATGCAAAAAATCTACTAGTAATTAATCGTTAAAAATAAAATAAATAAAATTAGGAACAGAAAGAATGTTCGTACAAAGTGATAATAATAATAGAAATGGCAGTGAGAGGAGTAGAGGAGGAGAGGGTAGGAAGGAAAAGTCCCATTCCTATATGTCCCATCATCGTTGCACCACCATTATTTATATATAACCAAAGAAAAATAGAAAATACTATTAATCTATTATTCGTATGAAAAAAAAAAAGACCAAAAGTGAGAAAGGGAGAAAAATAAAAGTGTGTCAGCCTTTCGTCCAATCTTTTGGGTTAAACTTGCTGCCATCTCCCTTCCTTCATTTATTTCTTTGCGTGCTTCTTCTCATTCTTTCTTTCTTTTTATTCATTGTTACATTTTTTATTTATTTATTTTGTATATGATGAATCAATTTGACGTTTTTGCTCTCATATGAGTTTAGTGTTTGTATCATATGATTTATCCATAGCAATACTTGTAAATTTTGTATGTGTCTTAGGTTATATTACCTAGTAGTTATTGTCGCGTTCCTCAAAGAGAATTTCATATAATCCTAAAAGCTACTAATCTAGTTTTTGAGTAGATTAAGCATCTCTGTATATATATGTATATATGGTGCATGTTATACGTTAAACAATTATAAAATTGGTTAACGTGGATGATTTGATATGATGGTTTTGTTTAGTCAAATTACATGATAATACTAGTAACTAATCATAATATTATCGAAAGGACTTGTCAAAAGAAAGAAACTGCTTAAACTTGTCGTGCAATCAAACAAAAGACTGGTATGGGATCATTGCTATGTGTTATCCAGGCTAAAAGGCACATCCATCTCCTTTGTCCTTATTCACGGCTACTGTTCTTTCTCTACCGGCTCCTTAATTAATGTATACACTATTTATTTCTTATTACTTAATTATATAATTGCTACTATTCTTTTGTATTGAAAGTTGATTTGACTTGGATCCCAACTTGGAGATGCTCTCTTTTCATACCTTCTTTATATATATATAATAATTATAATAATAACCAACTTAAGAGTCTATCTTGTGTTATAATTCAAGTTTTAATATGCTAGTGTTATATGTCGGCGAATTAGTTGTCTGACATATATAATTTCTTTGTAGCATACATAAGCTAAGCTTTGATCATATAAGCTTTAAACATAAATTGAATATAGGTATATCTTTGGAAACACACGTTATGGAGCTATATACAAAACTTATCAATGGATATAGTTCAGGTACTTATCGAACAACTCACCAAACGGTTAGATGAACCAAAAAGAAAAAAGAAAAAAGGACTCACCAAACGGTTTATAAAATCTTGAAACTTGAAAGCATCTTTCTCGTTGATGGAAGTATGTAAGTAGCATTTTATATTAAAAAAAGCTATGTAAATGCATTTATCATGCGATAAGATGCTTCGTATTTATAGTATACACAGAAGAAACGAGAGTGACTGAGCAATAAAGATGCTCTCTAATCGTAGAGGCACTCCCATAGATACACAATAATATTATAGTGAGTGAGAGAAAGAGAGTATCCTTTTAACTTGAAAGGGTGAGAGGAGGAGAGATATTTTTTGCAGCATTACCACTTTGGTACTTTCAATAAGTGAAAAAGGTGTAATAATTAGCAATTTTGGGGGTTTGCATAGCTTTTCTATTTTGCAAGCAAAGCTACATACTACTTCTCTTTTTTTTGTACATCCCAAGATTTTTTTCAGATTCCTTCATCTGAAAAATACAACTTGTGGTATTATTAGTTTATTACAGTAGTTGTTGTTGTCTTATTCTTCTTATATTCGTAATTAAGCAAAAACTATATATTGTCTAAATCTCGTAAACTGGCATCAGAAGAATCTCCAACGAGAATTCCCAATTTACGCATCTAATCTAAATATCTGGAACCTATGAGCATAATTCCTGCAAAAACCCCATATAATCAAATTAGCATAGTGGGACATCTCCCACGATCCACCGCACAATTTTTCTTTTACAAATATATATATATATTTCCTTGTCGACGAAGACGTGTGAATGCAGAAATATATAATTTATACGACCCATATGTAGAACTGTTTTAACTTTTAATGTATGATATCTTTTTTTAGTGCTTTTTTATTTAATTAATAACTAAATTGTTTATGGGTATATATATAGTAGTAACTATTTGTTTGATTTAGTGCACGTCCATGAACAAATGAAATAGATTCCTTTGCTGCAAAGAGTAGTCCTAAATATATATATTAACCGAATTTGAAACCAAAACAGGAGATGATAAAGATCTTGCACGCCAAAAACACATGAGATAATAAAGTATTAGACTACATGATATATTAAGCCTTAATATTGTGTAATGATTCACCTTTTGTAAAACTCATCTCTAATATTTTTATTGGAGAGATTATGAACCGAAACTACACAAAACTAAAAGCTAAGTATTTCATAGAGAAAAAGAAGTTATTAAGCTACGTGTGATAATAGTAAACTTTTTATAATAATTAAAACCCTAAAATGAGCTTTGATGAGGATTCTCATGGACCCTTGAATTGCTTGGTCGGTCCATCTTCATCTCTATCCATAAAATTTATGTTATATATTTATGTGTGTACAAGTGTGGATTTATATATAATATTTGAATAATACTACAAGCAATATACCTTCAGGTAAAGGGAATTAATATCTATTATTTATTACCATTGAAAAAGACTCATTTGATCGAGAGAGAAAACGAATCATTTGAACCAAAAGCATCTTTTTCTTCTTCTCTAATGCTTACTTCTTTCAAATCCTCTAGCTCCTCCTCCGAAGATGCCACCACCGAGACTCCTCCTCCTCCTTTTTGTCAGCTTGCCTCCTCCTCCTCATCCTCCGCCGCTACCTCCGCCTCCCATCACCTCCGTCGTCTACTTTTCACCGCTGCTGATTTCGTCTCCCAGTCTAACTTCACCGCCGCTCAGAACTTACTCTCAATCCTCTCCCTCAACTCTTCTCCTTACGGCGACTCCACCCAGCGACTCGTCCATCTCTTCACGAAAGCCTTGTCCTTACGGATCAACCGTCTACAACAGGAACAAGATCCAACGGTTGCCACGTGTACGACGAACGAAATGACTATGAGTACCAACTCCACGGTGTTCACGAGCAGTGTGTGCAAAGAACAGTTCTTGTTTCGGACCAAGAACAACAACTCTGACTTCGAGTCTTGTTACTATCTTTGGCTGAATCAACTAACGCCGTTTATTCGGTTCGGTCATTTAACGGCGAACCAAGCGATCCTCGACGCGACCGAGACAAACGATAACGGAGCTCTACATATACTTGATTTAGATATATCACAAGGACTTCAGTGGCCTCCATTGATGCAAGCCCTAGCAGAGAGGTCATCAAACCCTAACAGTCCACCACCATCTCTCCGCATAACCGGATGCGGTCGAGATGTAACCGGATTAAACCGAACCGGAGACAGGTTAACCCGGTTTGCTAACTCTTTAGGTCTCCAGTTCCAGTTTCACAAGCTGGTGATCGTAGACGAAGATCTCCCCGGGCTCTTGCTACAGATCCGATTGTTAGCTCTCTCCGCCGTACAAGGAGAGACCATTGCCGTCAACTGTGTTCACTTCCTCTACAAGTTCTTTAACGACGATGCAGATTTGATCGGTCACTTCTTATCAGTGATAAAGTGCTTAAACCCTAGAATCGTGACAATGGCTGAGAGAGAAGCTAATCATGGAGATCACTCGTTCTTGATTAGATTCTCAGAGGCTTTGGATCATTACGTGGCGATCTTTGATTCCTTGGAAGCGACTTTGCCGCCAAATAGCCGAGAGAGACTAACCCTAGAGCAACGGTGGTTCGGTAAGGAGATTATGGATGTCGTGGCGGCGGAAGCGACGGAGAGGAAGCAAAGACATCGGAGGTTTGAGATATGGGAAGAGATGATGAAGAGATTTGGTTTCGTTAACGTTCCTATTGGAAGCTTTGCTTTGTCTCAAGCTAAGCTTCTTCTTAGGCTCCATTATCCTTCGGAAGGTTATAATCTTCAGTTCCTTAACGATTCTTTGTTTCTTGGTTGGCAAAATCGTCTACTCTTCTCCGTTTCATCGTGGAAATGATACAAAGGAGGAGGAACAAAAAAAAATACCTAAAATTCAAATATAATATATATAGAGAAAAAAAGATGGATAATTTTTGGTGTTAGGCAAGATAATGATTTATCAGAGATGACGGAGGAGGACGATGGCTCCGGCGAAGATTGTCGACGACGGCGGATGAGGATTCTTGGGATGTGTGTATTTTTGTTTCTTGGGAAGCTCCAACAAAGAGACAACCTAATCTTTTGTGTTTAACCTACTAATATCTATATTTTTTTCTTTCTTTTCCAAACCCAAATCTTAGGTGTATCGTTTTGACATATATAATCCCATTTTGTCTCTTTTTATTATATCTATTTTTATTTGATTCAAGTAGTCGATCCACTAGTATATTAGATGCGTTTTAAGATTTGATATCTATATATATGTATCCACTGATGATTCAAATGTATTTTTAAATTTCGTGGAGGTTTTCTATATTATATAATACAATACGACATTATGATAAGTTTTAATGTTAGGTGAGTTATATTAACTAATTGATCGAGATCTCCCGATTTAAATTAGTCACGTCATAGTTACAAATATAAAGAGACCTTAACATTTGTGGAAATGGTCTTATTTGGACCCAAGCGGCTCCCTTAATAATATACTTTGCACGAGAGAGTTGTTAATCTGTCTCTTCGATCTTTTGAGAGATTCCACTTTCTAATGCTCTTTTTATTTAATTTAGTATTAATTTATATGTAGTCCTGATGATAATATTATAATATATGAGACCTCTTCGTCTCGCAAGCATATACTTTAGTTTTCTTTATAAATTTTTTGATTAAAATGGAACATTGTAGAGCTTTACCAGCCATTTTGAGTCAAAAGAAAATTGGAAAGAACTAATTCACTACAATAGGGAAAACATCGGTCAATTTTATTTATACTTAAAACTGATTTGAAATAGGAATTTATGATTCTGTCACATGATATTGAAGTCCTATATATAACCCTTAATGTATACGTATAATCTATTAAAATGAAAGTCAATTCCGGATGAATGAGAGCAACAATAATTTTTTTTAAGCTAATGTATATTAGAGAAATTTATAAAAATAAGTCAACGTCACTATATGAAAAAGTAAAGAAATTAATAAATTCAACAGTACTGATGTTAATTTAAAACTAACATATAGATGACAAAAAAACAAAAAAAAACTAATATATGTATACTGTATACACCCAAACAAAAACAGAAGAATTATTCCGTGTGCGTCTTCAAAAATCTCTAAACCAAATAGGGATCATCTGCATGTTTACTTTCGAACTGACTTTAATCTTTATATATTGGATATATATAGTATCAATTAGAAGATCCTCTGGAAACAACTCCCTAATCAAGTCACTCATGAATACGGATAATACAAACACTCTCCGTTCTAATTAAATAGACTAAGCTTGTATCTAGCTAACGGATTATTTCAATAATTAGGCAAATTAAATAGGAGGAGTTTGTATTTAGATGTTCATTAGTCTATGGCTTTGGGAGAAGCTCGGAGATTGAAATCACTTGGACAAAGTCTCTTGTTTCTCTCCAAACTTCTTTTGGTGGGTGGTTTGTGTGTGTGTAGATTTTAGAAATTTTATGTATATACAACCCATGATAACCCAATACTCAATCAAAATCACACATATATATATATATATATATATATAATTTTATTTTGTCTTACAATTTATGAAATTACTAATTAACTTTTCCAATAGACTAAGGAGCTTCTTAAGAAGAAAAATTCATAAAAAATTATGGGTAATAAATATTTTAAAAATATATATTTCATAAGATATATAGTACGTAAAACAGTTTTGTTTTTAATCAGTATGAATACTTGTTCCCTTTTTTAAAAAGAAAATATAAGTATTTTCCTTATAAGAATAAATCCAACTCTCCGACCAAATTAAAGTTAAAACTAATTAATATCTACAATCAGTATAATAGTTCATACTTGGACAACGAACTAAAGACCACCATTTGGATGCCAATTAAAATAAAAACATTTGTTTAATTGATAATTAGGGTTAGTGTCGACAGAGAAAATCTTTTAGAAGAATAATCAAACAACCAACTGGTTTCCTTTTGTTTCCCGAAAATTCTTTTTTTCCTTTGTCGAGTTGAAAAAATGATGAGTAGTTTTCGTTATTTCCAAGAAAGGTACTGATCGATTAGTTTATAATCAAAGTAATTACTAATATTTTTATATGGAGAGTTAGTAAAGTAATGGGGGTGAAAAAAGGGATTTGTCTTTGAGGAAGAAACAGGTAATGAAAACCCTAAAAGGTGCCGATTTGTCGGGTGAAACAAAAGCATCAAAGTTGTCAAAAATAAAACAAAAGGGTGTGCTTATTTATACTTGTGTTAGTAGTTTTTATAAATTACAAAAGGGTGATCTTAATACTATATTATATGTACTTAGTTGGTTATGTTTTGTAGTACTAATTATTAATTAACATGAAACAAAAACACACAAGTCGTGGTTCATAGGTATCTCTCTCGTCTCTCGTGTCTCGTTGCCTCCCGTCTCTTCCCTTTTTTTCATACACTTTTGTTCACTCTTTGCCCTAACACATTTATTGATTTATACATACATACAATTAATAAAACACTGCACACATATCAACACACCTACACATATACACACGCGTCTAGTTTTGTCTGAATTCAAAAAGCAATGATCAGATTTAGATCCGATCTTTCTGTTCAACCATATATGCGCACCACATCCAAGTACATACATACTACATTAACCTATGGTAGAATTGAGAACTTGTTTACATATGAGCTTTTTTTTACGGGTAGATATCTATATATATATTTACATAGGCTCTACTACTATATCTCTATTTTACTAATTATTATTGTTCCAATGTATCCTAATATACACTATAAATTAAACTTCTTCGTTGAACAAATTATATTAGTTATTTTTTTGTTTGTTTGTCAACATACATATTAACTATTTCATCATAAAGTCAACTATATACTGATATAGGAGAAGACATTTGTTATTATATTTTTTTGGTCAACTATATGCTGATACAAGAGAAGACATTAGAGATAATTTTAATACAGTTTGACTGTTTTAATGGAAACATTCAAATCACTTGTCAGCTTTTTTATCAAAAAAAAAAACCATTATATATATATATTTTATTTGTATAACTCATATATCAAACATCAAATAATTACATATGACAAGACGGTGAAACATGTAACAAAGATGACGTACGTTGTCATGAGCTGAAAGACAATTTTGCGTGTAGGTAGAAACCTAAACTTCATCCAACAAATTAAGTTGGCATCTTTAAATAAAAAATATGAAATATGAAGAAAACCAAATGAAGCATCTAAGAAAAAATACCTCGTGAAAAAATTCTAAGAAAAAAAAAAAAGAAAAGGAAAAAAGAAGAGAAAATGGATTTAGGGTTTTAGGTGAAATATAAATATTTCATATGCTTACTGACAGAAGCAAGCCCTCATGCTCTTCGACACACCCACTCTCTCTATTTACTTCCATCCATCAATCCCAATCTATTTTTCTTTCTTTTGACCTTTTTGTTTTTTTTTTTTTAAACATTTTGCTTGCTCTTTATTCTTTCCAAAGTTTTGTGATCTATAAATTGGCTAAGGCCAAATAAGCGCAAATATTCTGGTTAGTTCTCCATATTTATTAATTACGTTGAATATCTATGCTACAACCTTCTGACCATTACTTGATACAAAGAAGTTGAGATATGCGACCTTTAAGAAAATTTTGATTTTCTTTAATTTGTTGAATCTTTTGAAGGACACTAAGAATTAAGAGATATGACTAATGACTGGAATAAGTCTCTATATATTTTGAAGGACACTATGAACTTATTAATGTTTTAATAAGATGAACTCCATAAGAATTGTACCAAAGGAGAAGAGACAACACTCTGGTTTTCGGGTGTTCGGTTCGTGAAACCGACATGTGAGGTTGATTTAGGTAACATTTGTCGTTAACATGTGAATCCACATTAACTAAATAAGAATAGCAAATAATGGTATCTTTGTTTTTCTTTCATAGTGATCTAACTAATCAATTTTGACTGCTTAACCAATCACAAGTCAAAATCTTGAGTAGTTGGCTTGGCTTGGCTCCAGATTTCAAGTGTTTGCTGCCATCTGCTCAGGCTTATATATTACTGTATAGCCACTTTAATCATCTTTCTTTCTTTTACTAGTTAAATGTTTTGGTTAAAACTATTTATGAATCACAATGGTTTTGTTACTTTCTGCCAAGTATTATTATTGCAAGCTGCTGTGTCAATGATGTTTTCAGTGATCAGTGATATCCTTCATAACCTTACAAAACAGAAAGAGTATATATATAATATTATAAACAAAATTAATAACAAAGTCTTATCTTCGAGATTACGAGTATATAATATTAAAGATGATACAATTCCTGCAACTAGTTTACAAATTACATCAAATGTTGAAAAGTTGAAATAAATTACACAAACTAATTTAATGAATCATGTTTCTGAACGACTTTATACAATACATGATGAACTAGTGAGAAGATGAGTTCTTCAGTGGCGTTGTGGCGTGTGGAATTCCCAACCATCATCGCATCCAAGCTCACACCCATCGAAGCACAATGTGAGCCACGGCCTCTGCCCACAAATCGTAGCTGTGACCGTCTCTTTTCGACCAGCAATTCGTGTTTGTCCCAAACCGAGCCAATGTAGACCCGCAAAAGACGGCTTGCTCAGCCATCTCAGTGCTCCAGTCGTTAGGCTCACACAGTTATGGATATTGAGCTTCCTCAACTGTTTGCTTCCTCCCTCTACTTGTCTTTCCCTTGTAGCCAGCGACTCTATCGAAGAATCTGTTACGTAAAAGCAACTCCTGATACTTAGCTCTGTTAAAGCCTTGCAATAACGCGTGATTGTGTGGATGGCTCTGTCTGACATTCCTGGCATGTGACCAAGATCAAGTGTTGATAATGTTTTGCTGATTGTTCCTTCATTGATCAACAGATGGGATATTCCCCTATCACTGACTCTCTTACAGCCGCGGAGAGACAGTTGCGTGATAGGAACATCTGACTTACCAAGTGCAAGCATGCCACTATCGGTTACATCAGCTCCTGCGAGATTCAGAGAAGTTAACCTTCTAAGGGCTGAAACAGAGTTGAGGCAAGAATCTGATATACTTTTGCAGCTGCCCAAGTCGAGCACCTCAAGATTGGCACACAACCCCAGTTTCTTCACAGCTTCGCTGGTTATGAGAGGACAAGTGGAGAGTCTGACCTCTTGAAGAAAACAAGAAGACCCTGTGACATCATGGAATGCCAAATCAGACAACAGGAACGCACCTCGTACTTCAAACTTTTTCAAGTTCCGACATGAGTGCAGGAGCGATGCAAAACCAGCGTCGCTAACTTTTTGGAACCCACCAAGTCTCACTGACTCTAAACCCTTGCAAGCCTCGGAAAGAAGAAATATACCCATATCGTTTATTCTCTTGAATGATATCTTACGGTTGTAACAAGTTCGAACCAGAGAGAGGCTTGTGAGTTGCTGACAATAACCCAGAGCCTGAAGCCCAGTGTAAGTCAGGTCACTGTCGGGAAATGGCTCTTTTTCAGGACGGTCTTCAAGGTCCAGTTGGACAAGTTGAGGAAGAGAACCTGTGATAGCTATGATTAGCCTGTCAGATATCAAGTCCAGCACAAGAGACAGGCTTTGCAAAGTAAAAGAAGGTGAAGGAGAAAGCAAGGCACTATAATCAGCCTGAGATAAACAAGTTCCAGTGACTTTGAATCTGTTCATGAGAAGAATTGCTTCGGACTCAAGCAGTGGCTGTAACCTGAGAGCTTTGAGAGTTTCTGGCAAGGAGAATCTAACAGACTGGAAAGCTGTGGCATCTACTAGGATACCTCGGATATTAAGTTGCAGAGACTGCAAGCATCACAAGAATATAAAACCCAAATTCAATTTCACACTTTCTCGCTTCTTCTGACCAATGCCTCAGCAAGCTTTTAACAAATTACCTCCAGATAAGGACACCCGTTAAGCATCTGCGTCAAGTTAGACTGGAAAACAGCGGGAGAATCCAGGTCTGACATTTCCAGGGTAAGAACCCTGTAATAAACAATTGAACCAAAATAAACTCTTAATTACTCACAATCACAACTTCAACTCTAGAGCTCTAAACTCAATGCTTCTGATCAAGAAAGAGTGATTAACAAAAGCCATAGCTAACCCCAGATATGTAAAGGCTTGCCTTCAAGGGGAGTGACAGAGGACTCAATTTAATTCAATTCTATCAATGAAGTGATAAATTCAGAAAAAAATGACACTTCGCGTAAATCTTCTCCCTTTTTCAGAAACAAACATGGGCCAAAAGCACGAGAATTCATTGCGGTATCTATTAAAAAGTTCATGGGAAGAAGAAATTGTACCGGAGATTTGGGCAGAGGGTACCGATGGAAGTGAGGACGGTGGAGGATAGAAGAGAACACCTGAGCAAGTGAAGTTCCCGGAGATGTGGGCCGAGAACCCCACGAACAGAATTAGCGTCAAGGCGGAGACAATTCAGAGTTAAGCTAGTAAGCCCGATGCAACCACGCAGCACGTGATTCAGAGTCTCCTCGTCCGGAGAGAAAACCTAAACAGAATTCGATAAAATTACTCTCTTTCCGGAGAAAATCTCCAAAATTTAAGAGAATCTGAAACTCACAGAGAGATCGAGAGACGTAAGAGAAGGGAGAACGCCGGAGACAACGGCGGAGCGGAGGGTGGTGGAAACACAGGCGACGGAACAGAGATTCTCCAGATCTAAACGCTTCAGTATCTCCTCCGCTAACACAGATCTCGTCACTTCCTCCATGGTTTGATTGTGAATGGAGGAGTTCTCTCTCGTCCTCTTTTCAATTTCAATTTTCCAGAATCTCGCCAATTCTTCTCTTCAATCTTCTGAGCCGTTGACACAAATCAAAAAAGACGAAAGGTATTGTTTGGACGCAAGGATCCTTTTTACCCGACTTGTCCGGGTCAGTTACGATCGGTTTAAATAAAACTAGACAACCTGGTATAAACCGGTTCAATTCGAATTTCGGTTTGGATTTTAATCATGGTTTGATTAAAAGATTACGTCCATTTTCTACATTAAACGTATCTAAAACTGTTAGAAAGTAATACATCAATCAAAAAGGTAAAATGTAATTTATTATTAAGCTGATGATGAATATTGAATACAAAGTTTTTTTTTGGTTTTCACTGGAGATAAAGGAACAAGAAAAAGAAAGAAAGAACAAAGGAAAAAAACGAATTATTACATGAAGTTAACACCAAACTCAGCAAATAGGCGATGCCTGATCCCACCGTAAATCCCAGAACCATTCGGTACAACATTCATCATCGGTTCATTATTCCGGTACATATAACCGGGATTCTGGAAAACTGAAAAATTCGGCAGCTTATTAAGTCCGGTCATGTAAACCCTAGACATATCAAGTGGTGGAGTAAACGAAGATAAAGGCATCATCTCCATAGGTGTGATCACAGACGAAGGAGCAGGAAACCTACCTAACCGGTTGGTTCGATTGCTCTGATTTTGAGTCGTCGTTGTTGTACCGGACCGATTCCTTGGACCGGAATTGATTCTACAGCGTGCAGGTGGGGGAGGATGGTTGTGTATCCCGTCGTAGGTTGTCACAAGTATCTTACAATTGTCTGCTCCTCTCTCCACATGTTTCTTCACGTTGCAGTCGTTGTTTGTGCATTTGAAGTAACTCCTGCGATTCATAACATATATATACCACACACAAAAAAAAAACGTATTAATTAAGAAGCATATATATATATATATATTAAAGCAGCTATGGACAGAACATCCAAACCAAAGTGACTAGTAGAGAGAAATAAAGAAGATATGGTGGGTGGGGAAAATAACAACCTCGGATTAGGATTTCCTTTGACAACTTTCTGTCCGTATTTTCTCCAGCGAAAGCCATCTTCAGGATTATCTTCATCGCTTTCCATCTGAAGTATGACCCTTTGTGCCTTGTTTGTTCTCGTTGCTCCGATCATGTTTGATGATACCTCAAACTTCCTGCAAGATATATATAGTTTAGCTAATAAAAGATATATGTTGTTTTAAGTATTATTGATAATTGTGATCGTTAGCTTTTGTTTGGACCTTCTCTTTGGAGATGAAGGTTCGGCTTCATCAAAGTCAGCGTCGTCGTCGTGATCAGCCTCTTCCTCATCATTTTCATCTTCCTCATCATCTTCATCTCCATCTCCATCTTCATCATCATCTTCATCGTCATCTTCAGCTTTATCTTCATCATTATCTTCAGCTTCAGCTTCATCTTCATCTTCATCTTCGAATTCAAAGTCGAAGTCCAACTCATCCTCGCTCTCGCTGTCCTTCACGCTCTCAGTGCCCTCATTGGAGATGAAGTTGACATTGGCATCTCCAACGAATTCATGTTCAAAGGAATTAGGGACTAAGGAATCCCCAATTGGCTCAACATGATCAGTTTCATAAGTTGGGAGATAAATGGACTCTTCCGTTGGAACATCATCAAAGACTCCCTCACATTCTGTAAGAAAAATTATGATAAACTTAAAAGATAGAGAAATTATAGAGAAATGGAAGCAAACTTGTGACACAAGCAACTCCGTTACCATCAAGAAGAGGCATATCAGAATTCACTGGCTGATAAGGATGATCGTTGTTGAATATCAACGTTGGTGCATTGCCTTCGCCGGAAGTTTCCACCATATCTTGAGGTCCGTAATTGGTGTCTGAAGACGGAGCTGGGATCATCTGGAATTAGAAGGTTACAAAAGAATATTACAGTTTCGGCTTAAGAATGAGACCAAGATCTCGATGGTTTTAACAATAACTTTATGTAAATGTAAACGAAAAATAAAATGAAATATATGAAATGTAATTAAATATATATATAGCTGGTATCACAATCCATCCGAACCAAATACAGTCAATCATAACAAAACAAATCTGTCCGAGACAACAAGATTCATGAACCAAACATTCATTCGTAAGTTGGAGTAAACGCAAATGGGGTATGGAAAATTTTCAAAACGTAAACAAAAGGAAATAATAGATTTCGTGTTTACCGATAGATGTATATAAAACCCTTTTTTAGTCTATGTTACACGTAAAAGAATTGAAATAACATACGTCGAAATATTTGGTTCAATGACAGATTCGTTTAACTTATTTATTTTTGATAAATAAATTCATTTATAACCGTATGATTAAACACGAAAGACATTGCTACTTACCTGTGAAGAATCAGTGACCATAATGGGAGATTGCAATAGCGTTGATGGGATAAATCCCGGAGGGATTGCAGCGACAGGAGAAGGAACAGTCGAGCTCCTTAAAGATGCAGCCGAAGGACTTATGTTTTCTGTGTCGAGTGGTGGAGGACTGAACCCTACTCTTGCAGCTAATCTCTGGCCGAGACCAGATCTTTGTTCAGAGGACTGAGCACTATGGTCTCTTGGTAAGTTGGTATGAGGGAACATCTCAGAGATTAGATCCAGACCATCGTCTTCGGCTTGATCAATCATCGCCAATATCGCTCTTGGGCTAGGGCTGGAAGGTGGTGCCCAATACGACGTCGATTCGTTGAAGTTTCCATCAAAATCACTCATTTTTGAAGAAATCCCTAAAAGATGTCAAGAAACCCAATATTGGCGAGAGTGAAAATTTTGTGAGATTCAGAATCAATAATAGTTTGTAAATTGATGAAATAATGATAGATATAAAAAGGAGAAATCCCTAAGATGTCAAGAAACACAATATTAGTGTAAGAGTGACAAATTTGTGAGATTTAGAATTAGAAAATGATTTGTAAATTAATGAAATTTAATCTTAGATGTAAAAAAGAGAAACCCTTTTTTTTTGTTTTTGGGTTCTTGAGAGGAAGCTAGCTAGCCGAAAACGAAGAAAGAGAAGAAGAATACACAAAGGGGGTGTGTGTGTTGTTGCATATAGGAGGAGGATGATGGTGTTCTTATATTCTAAATTTCGTAGCCATTTTATTATGGTAACACTTTTAAATGGTCAAACTTTCGTCATCCAAGTGTCAACAATCCCTAATGTGTTTTTAATTTTCTTCTTTCTCCTCCTTTTTCTTTTTGTTTTTTAAGAGATGCATGATGAGATTATCCTATGCTATATATATAAAATAGAATAGAATACTAAATTTAATTGTAAAAACACTAATTTCTAATGGAGATGGCTAGTTTAAATCCTATTAAAATAACCGTTTTATTATTACCTATCGATTTTCAAGTTTCATAAAATTGTCGATGTATTTTTGACATCATTACAAATTATAAGTTTTTCTTTGAGAGGGACCGGGGTCGAACCCAATGAATGTATTTGAATTACAACAAATCCAATGAATGTTATTTTATATAGCGGAGTTAAAGTCGACTGAATATCACCGCGATCTTGTACTTTTAAAAACTAACATAAACATATGTTTGCATCCATAACATCATTAATGTAATGTTGTTAGTAATGAATCTAAACTAGATTAAATATTACTGTGATTATATTTATAGTATACGGAACATTATTTATGTAATGTTGGTAATATAATAATGAATCTAAACTGGACTGAATATTACCGTGATTTTATATTTAGTAAATTAGAACTAACAAAAATCTAAATTATAAAGATTGATGTTTTTAGTCAAAAAATTAATTATCATTTACTTTTTTGTTGTGCAAAATAATTATCATTTACTTATATTATAAGAATAGTGATTTAAATCCATCCAAACTCTATTATTCTGGTCAATTTTTATGTAGAATATTAAAAGAAATACTAAAATTGTATAGGATAATAAGATCTTTACATGAATTTAGTATGGCATTATATTGTAAACCAAAACAATTTGGTTCTCTTAGATTCGGTTTCTAAACACTTAAATCTTTAGAGGGCAATACAACAAATATGGAAGTAACATAAAGAAAACCCCAAGCGTTGACTAAGGAATATGGGAAATGCATGCATATTAAAAGAAATATATTTTTCTATATATAGTCCTACCATGCATTTCCCATCCAGTAGATAAACAAGGATTTAGGAATATAACAATTTAGGTATCATAAATCAACTTATTTTTATAAATGAGGCTTCGACAATAACGGGCTTATAATCTCGGCCTATAACAGCCTGTTTAGTATTCTCATTTTTTAGTTTATAAAAAAGGTCACAAAGTCCAATCAGTTCTTGAAAGTGAGTGTCACGGTTTATAATTCAACCAATGCAACAAAGCTGGGTTAACGGATTATAGAAAAGTAACTTTTGAAGGAGATTGCCAAGAGATACAAAAGATGCTCAATGGTGAAAGTTTTGAACTTTGCGATTTACAACTGGCCTGGTACGAGATATACAACTATGGAAGTCCAGATTTGATGATTTAAATCGACCACGATGCCTGCATGACTGACTATAACAAGATAAATGTAAAAGCTGAGACTCATTTTTTTGGTATTAGTTACCAACTAGTGTGATGCGGAAAACGAAATAAAGATATGAAGAAAATTCTTATAAATGAGCTAACTCTAACAAAGTATTCTGAAAATGAACGTCTGGGAAACTTACAACAGTATACAACGAGGGAAGTTATCTTACCGTGTTTGACAAGTTAACAAAAGACAAAACCCTCCAAGCCAAATCAACAGCTAGAATAACTCTTCAGTGTCTACTTCATCTTCCCAATGATTCATATCGTCTTTCTCAAGCTTCCTCGGTTATATACACTGGACTGGACACCAAAATTTGGAACAAGTAAAAAATTAAGCATTCTCAGTCCTCTTTCAAGGCTCCTTATCTCGAGACTCTTCTACCAACGGAGTTTCCTTGAGCGAAAACTCATCGAGACTTTCGTCTTCTTCTGTGTCAGCCTTAAGCTCTTTGAACATTGCCATCACTTGAATCATTGTTGGCCGCTTAAACGGTCGATCATCCAAGCATTGAGACGCAATCTTCAAGTAATGAAAGAGCTCAACATCACCTGATTTTTCAGTTACAAGCTCCGGGTCAAGAATCTCAGTTCCTCTTTTCTCTCTATAGAGCTGTTTTGCCCACCCGACCAGGTTATTGTCTTCTCCAAACTCCCCTGGATCAATGGGTTTCTTACCAGAGAGAAGCTCAAGAAGTATAACTCCGTAGCTGTAAACATCCCCTTTAGCTGTACACCGGAAACTCTGGTAATATTCTGGTGGAACGTATCCTGGTGTACCCGCGAGCGTGCTCACGCTCAGATGCGTGTCTAGAGCACTGACCAGCCTCGCCATTCCAAAATCCGAGACACGTGCTTCGAAATCTTCATCTAGAAGAACATTGCTCGATTTCATGTCTCTGTGGATTATGTGAGGAATGCAGCTATGGTGCAGAAACGCTAGCCCTCTTGCAGCTCCAATCGCAATCTTCTTCCTTGCAGTCCAATTTAGAAATATTCCACCTTTCTTCGATGATTTCTCGTGAAGAACAGTTTCTAAGCTTCCCCATTTCATGTATTCATAAACAAGAAGCCTCTCTTCACCAACCTTGCAATATCCCAAAAGCGGAACAAGGTTTCTGTGCTTGATTTTTCCAATTGTCTCCATCTCAGCCATGAACTCTCTATCGCCTTGTCCCGTGATCCGAATCAACTTTTTGATTGCTACAACAGATCCGTCTCTGAGTTGAGCCTTGTAGACTTCTCCAAACCCACCGGATCCAACCATAGTCTCTGCGCTAAACCCGTTTGTAGCTTCAAGAAGATGCGCGAACGTGAGTTTTCTCAAGGGTTTTTCGAACGTAGCAACGTTGATGCTAAGCGGTTCAGGAACGCTAGAGAGCTTCCAGCTGCAACTTCCCGAAGTTGGAAGGCTCTCAATGTATTTCTCCCTCTTCAGTTCCTTCTTCTGAACTTTCCTCACCCTGTAAAGCGCCATAAATAGCATCACAAGGCACATGAAAGAAAATGCGATTCCAGCAATCACAGCGGTTGCAAGAGTTTGCTTCTTGGCATGGACACTAGAGGTAATGGGCCGCCTAGGAGCTGAACCGCATGGGCGCAAAGGGACACCACATAGGCCAGAGTTGTTTGCGTATCTTGAGACAGGAAATGTTGTAAGCTGACCTCCAAATGGGATTGGACCAGTGAGGTTGTTGTTAGAGACATCGAGATCACTGAGGAAAGAAAGAGATCCCAGCGATCCGGGTAAGTAGCCTTGAAGATCGTTGTGAGATAGATCGAGAACACCAATGGCTTTCAATCCTCCAAGACTGTCAGGGATGGTTCCAGTTATCCGGTTATGTCCCAGATTCAAGACCTGGAGATAGCCCATGTTACCATAACCAGGAGGTATTAAACCTGAAACTGCATTGTACGAGATGTCGAAGTAGATCATGCTTCCATTTGAAGAGAATGTGTACATTGTCATGCCTGAGTATATCCGTGTCGCAGGACACGAATGAACCATTGGAAACCGCTCCAAACGCTCTGCGCGAATGCCTTCAAATTCTACTAGCCCCCCTGCACCTCTGCAGTCTGTTCCGCCTTCATTCCTCACAAACGCAAACTGTTTACCTGAAACACTCCCGGGCATTACTAACCCCGCTTGGCTAGCCAGCTCACTCGGGAGGTCCCCGGTTAGATTGTTGCTGTTCAGATCGAGCCAAATCAAGCTCTTGCAGTTCCCGAGCTGGCGTGGAACGTTTCCGGACAAAGAATTGTTCCCCAGCTGCAGGATTGCTAACTTGGAAAGATTACCGATTCCAGTAGGGATTTTCCCGGTCAGACGGTTACTTGAAAGAGAGATCCAGATCATGTTGGTGCATCTTGAGATCGACTGAGGGATAGAACCGGTTAAGAGATTGTTGTTGAGAATGATAGTTTCCAAGTTCCCACCTTTAACACAAACACCTTCTGGGATACTTCCAGTGAGATTGTTCGCCCACATAACCAGATCCGACAGATTCGGCAACATCCATACCTCTTTCGGAATCGGACCAGTAAGCTCATTGAAGCTGAGATCAATTGTCTTCAAGCTCTTACATTTACCAAGCTCCATAGGAACTGTTCCTGAGAGGTAATTGTTGGCTATGAGAAGCTTTTCAAGAACCGGCGAGCTTTGCAGAGAGCATAAACCAGACGGTACATTTCCGGTGAAACCATTTGAGCTTAAATCAAGAACACGAAGGTTTGTACAGTTGGTGAGTGAAATCGGAACAGAGCCTGAGATGTTGTTGTAAGCAACGTATAGATAAGTGATTCCGGTGATTTTACTCACGACGGTGCTTAAGAAATCGCCGGAGAGGTAGTTGTTTCCGATATTAAGGTTCTGTAACCAGACGCAGGCGGTGAACTGTGAAGGGAGCTCGCCGGAGAGAGCGTTTCCAGAGAGATCAAGAGTCTCTAATGTTTTGCAGAGTAGAGAAAGCTCCGGTGGGATTTCGCCGGAGAAACGGTTGTGAGCTAGAGATAGCTGTTTTAGATTCTGGAAACTTCCCCAGTATTCTCCACCGGGGATTTTTCCGGCGAGATTGTTCCGAGAGATGTTCAACGTCTCGAGGAATTTGCAGTTTGGTAGAGAAATTGGGAATTTAACGCCGGAGATATTGTTCTGTGATAGACTGAAGAAGCTGAGATTCCCACATATCCCGAAACTTAAATCGGAGAAAACGCCGGAGAAATTGTTGTGAGTGAGATCAAGATACTTCAACGACGTCGGGAACTCTGAGATAAAACTCTCAGGGATCTTCTCCGATAAGATATTATAAGAGAAATCAACAGTCGTCAAGCTCTTTAACGACGACGGAGCAAAACCTAATTTCCCGACGAGCTTGTTGTTTGAGAAATTCACAGAAACCAGATTCGAACATTTTGAGAAAACGTAATCCACCAATGAGTAGTCTGAGATCAAGTTCGAAGACAAATCCAGAACTTGAAGATAACAATAAGAGCCAGACGACGAATCTCCTCCAGAGGAAGAGGAGAAATAGTTTCCTTGCAGGTAAAGATTCTGGAGACTAGGCAACGCCGTGAGATTAGCTAGGTTTAGTGTTCCGGTGAGTCCACCGTTTCGGAGATCTAATCCGACGATTCGACCGTCGTCGGAGCAGGAAACGCCTCGCCAAGAACATGAACCACGACCCGACTCGTATATCCAGTTACCAAGAACGTTATTGGGATCAGATTTCACAGAGAATTGCTTGAAAGCCATTAGAAGAGCAGTTTCGTCGAAGTCGGAGTTGATTAGTCTTTTTCCATGTATGCCCATCACAAGAGACGCCGTAAAGAAACAGAGGATCAACACAAACAGCCATTTTTGCTTCATTGGCACACCAAGTGTTCGATTAAATTCCTTCTAGAGGTTGAAACTCCAAGCTTTGAATATCTGCGGGTGAATTGAATATCTCGAAGGAGTAAGGATCTTCTTTTACGGACATGAAGGAACAAAAAAAAATGCTTAATCTCCACTGTGCTCAGCTCCTCTGGAAAAACCAAGAACAAAAAAAAGTTATAAGCTTTGAGAATAGTAACAAAAAGAAACAATCTTTTTCAATGAAAAAGTCTAGCTAAATATGGAACCTTGTTCAAGAAGAAGATGACCAAGTTTGACTGAAGAAGACAGAGACAGAGTTCCGCTGATGAAGAAGACAGCATAGATCGTATTTTTAGATACGGTTTCTGCTCAAGTACGATGTTGCAGAACTGGTCGGAATTATATATAAAAAAAAAAAAACAAAGTTCAGATTTTTTCTTGTCTTTCCAAAACCAGATGGTTTAAGATTCCGTAGCAGTACACAGAGAGAAGTGCACGAACATCACCCAGAAAAAAAAAAGATATTATGAGGGAAGACAAAAAAAAAAACAAAGGTGATTTTTTCCCCGGAAGAAAAGAAAAAAGATCTTCCTTTAATCTTTGCGTAATTGAGGCGTTAATTATGGTTTCTTAATAGTCTCTCTGTTTGGAAATAAAAAAATATCAAAGGTCCAATTTGTAAAGCGAATTAATATTTCTTTTATTTATTTTATAATTTTCTCTTTGGTGGGGTAATTTGCAAAAGCAATAGAGAACCAAAAAATTAATTAAAAAAGGCAAGAAAAAAGGAAAAGTAGATAAATGAAGACATATATATAAAATAGAAATCCTACAGAAAAGAAGAGAAAACATAATCATGATACTAAAGATTAATTTCCTCTTTATAATCTCTTTGTAATTATCAATCTTGTATTAATTCTAATTTACAAATATATATATGTTCACTCACCTAAAAGTTAGACTCTCTCAGTGTACACATATTATACTAAGTACTACACTAATAATGAGATGTCATCATTTCAAACTAAATTAGTTTATACCAGACAAAAATGTGAGATACTTCGGATAAATCACTCTTAGTTTATCTGTAAATATGGTACAACCAACAGTTCTCTTTTTTATCTCTTTTTCCCGTTGGTGATAAATCTCAAATTGGACTTTCCAAACACTTGGATTCGATTCATTAACGTTCGAAATAAATAATTATCTCTGCCTTTATCTAACTTTTTTTTGGGGGGTGTTAGATGAATTAAACGGCACGTATAGGTATAGCCGTATGTAGGTCTCTCTCGTTCCCATTTAAAAATAGTAACCCCTCCTAACCTAATACTATAAAAAAATATGATAAGTTTTGACGATAATAACGATAAAGGTCTACCTTTTCTCCTTAGTTCTCTCGTATGTGTATGTTTCTACGCATTTGTGCAACTTTCTAACCCTACACGGCACAAAGCACTAGCTTATTTAAAGAATGCTTCAAATGTTTTTCTTAATTGTCCTTTGGTCCTAGTTTCCTTTTTGTTTATTAGTTCTCTTAATTGCCCCGTTCACTTGTTGCCACTTTAGCATTTTATCCAATGTCTTACCTAACCCCATATATCTACATTAGATATTTGAGTACTCAACTAGATAGAACAAGTTTAATAAGTGTTTGCCAGACCTAATTCAAGGTCTATGTTATATATGAAAATAAAACACTTGCCCAAATTTTTATTCTAAATGCCAAAAAAGTCTATAATTTGATGAATACAACTTTTAAATTACATTTACATACATAAAAAACAATACAATAATCCATGATATTTATAGGTGAAATAAACTATAGAGTATAGATTACCGAATAAAACAAAGAAACAAACTTCTTGAAATGTTAAAGAACATAGTTTATACACATAGAAAACAGAAATACTAGAGTGTGATATGAAAATGATTTAGCTTGTGTGATATTCAATGTAAAATGACAAGATTGAGTGAGGAAAAAGACAAAAGGGGACCTAGGAAATGAAATCAATAATAAAAGGGTAGATAATAAGAGAAATAAAATAAGAAGGGGTTCTTTTATTAAAAGCCGGAAACATGTTTCGTCGCGCGTGGGCCGTAGAGTTGGGCCGTGTACCAATATATATGTCAGTATTCTTCTCTCTCTCTCTCATCCGCACGAGCGCATATTTTATTTTGTGACCTTTTTTTTCTTTCTACTCTATAAAAGATTCTTTTCTCCCCCGTGCCCACTCATTTTCTATATTTATGTACCTATTAGTGTGTGATTATTCAATTATTCAAGGACTACAATATTAAGTGTATAGTGTTTTTTGAAAGAAGAAAAAATTGCACTCTCCTAATTTCTTATATCTAGTAAAACACGTCAGACTTATTAAGAAAAAAATTAAGTTTTTATTAATTTATAATTATTTGTTCGTAGAAGAGAAAATATAAATCATTAGATAATACGTGAAAAAAGTAAAATACCATTTTAGGTTTTTTAATTTTTCTTTTCAAAACATCAATTTATAAGAAACAGATGAAAATACTGTGTAATTAGTTATGTGTGTGTGTAATGAAAGGTGGATGATGACTCCATGAAAACGACTATTTTTCTAATGATGACGCTTATCCTAATCAATCCAATATTATTATTATTCGTCTTATTTGTCTAAATTACAATCACCTTTTTTTTATGTGTATATATTTATGTATTTTTCTTTAAATTAGTATATGATGACTTGTGAAAGAAGAAACAAAAAAAGGCGGAAAAAGACATTTGAATGGTCTCCAACATATCATTATGAACATCAGGTAAAGGAAATTGACAAATACATGTAGTTCATGCATGTCTATTTAAAATACAAAGTTTACATATTAATCGGGAGATCAAACATTTGAATATTAAAATTGTTTTTGTCTAGCTGGTTTTGTTATAGCTGTTTATAGATCACATATCGAAAAATGATACATTTTGATAATATTTTGTTTGACATTAAGGACCGACCTAATAATGAAGAAAAAGCTTAGCAATTTTTAAAAAATTTCGTCGCACCCACTTAAACCAATACATGACCAACAAAATCCAATCACATTCCAATCAATTTAGTCAACTGTTTACAAATTTTTCTCCTTTTTTTTCTTCTTTTGTTTTCTTAACAATTTAACTCTGTTCAGTGCAAATCATAGGGTCCATTATCAGTCATTACGCTATCTTTGTGGATCTTGTTCTTCTGTTTATGATTTACTCATCAAGTTTAGCAAACATTTTTTTTTTTAAGATTTTAATTCCAACTTTAATTTAACAGTTGTACATCACATTCATGCAAATGATAAGTAATTTTATTTAGTAAGAAAAATTCAAACATGAGCAAGCGTATCATTAGTAAGAAAATTCGAGTTTGTCGGTTCCGAATACAGTAACCAGAATTTTAAAGTAGAGATTTTTACTCATTTGATCTCTTCTGATGGATTACATAGGTGATATGAGTAGTGTGTTTTACTTTGGTGTGAGACGAATGATTTTCAAAACTAAAGGAGGTGTATTACTATTAATATTATTTTTACGATCATGTTTTCTCGTTATAATAATCAATTGGACCTCAAAAATCAAGAAAAGAAAAAGCTATACCAAAATGGGCACAAACCCAATCAATGCCCATTTGCACCAACCTCTTTGTCTTTTCTCCGGTCGTTGATCGATCTCCTCCGACTCATTTCATCTCTGCGTGAAAAAACAACCAACCAAAGGTTAACAACTTTGGCTTTGGTTAACTTTGAGTAAAAACGGATTTTTTTTGTTCTTTTTTCTGTTACCTGAGAAAAGTCCAAATAGAGTCATAATGAAGAAGGCCAAGCAGTTTCCTTCTTTTCCCTTTGTGAATTACTTCACCTCGTTTTACGACAGGTAACTGCTTCACACCTCTTGCCTCCATCAACTCTTTGGCTACTCCAACCGTCGCGTCTGGATAACAAGTAAGCAGACCGCGTTCTTGGCCTCGGTAGATTATATTCTTAGTACACACTGAAGAAACCTGGCATGTATTCTCCTGCCAAGAGACATAGACTTATTTTCCCACTCCACTGTAATTTAAAGAGCAGAGTTATGAGTACGAGACTGAGGGGGTTTGTTTTGTTTCACTTCTTACATCTAAGATTGTAGAGACGTTGTTGGACAAGTATCTTTTGATGTCGCCGTGTGTTAGGATCCCGGATAGAAAATCATCTTCATCGACCACCATAAGGCAGTTTTGGTGGCTGTCTTTAAGGATATTTCTTGCTTCCCTTAAAGTCATTCCTGGAGAAACCTTCACGTAGTTCTTTGACATAACCCGCAAAACCTTTAAATCCTCCAGAATAGTTTCCTCATCCAAAAAGGATTTATGGTCAGGGCTCTCTATGACGGTGAGCTCAAGGGAGTCAACATTATCCGTGTGTCTCCATACACCTTCCGTTTTACGCTCTAAAGGTGAAACAGCAGAGTATCCTCTTCCAGTGTTGCGACCTTCAGATGACTCACTCTCTTTGCCTTGGTTTGCGACAGAGGGAACCCATATAGCTAAACCAACTGCTCCCTGTTAGTAGAAATCGACAGAGAGATCAGATCAAGAACAACTTGATCAAAATATGAACCAGAATGCAGGTGACATCTTAAGTGGTACATTTCATAGTTTTACCACGGTTTTACTGCTTGATTAGTTAAACGAGAAAAATCAGAACTATCTTTATGAATCCCACCCCTCTTAAGCAAATTTACACGACATGCACCATTGAAACTAAGCGGGAATGATAATATTTACCATGAGGGGAAGCAAAATTCTATAATCTTTTGTTAGCTCGAACAGCAGTAACACTGATGTTAACGGAACAGAACACATGGAAGCTAGTGTAGCTGCCATTCCAACCTGCATCACATAAAACGACAGCATCTTAACGAGTGAGATTTCATGACATCCAAATTGAAGAGTAATGAAATTATTTTTAAAAACTGCACTGAAGCAAGGCCTGCGACAAAGGAAATACAATACCAGAGCGTAAGCTTGTGGTTGAGCAACAGCAGCATTACCAGGAATAGCTCTGTTAATAATCTCAGCAGCCGAACCCCCAAACACAGCACCAACAGCAGCACCAATCATCAAACTTGGTGCATATAGACCACCTACAAGCCCAGAGCCTTTGCAAAGAGCTGTAGCCACAACTTTGGCTGCGGCTAACTGAGCTAATAACCATATTCCAGGAGCTGAAGCACTCTTTCCAGTATGCAGGATTTCCTCAACATTTGTAAACCCCCAATACAAAATTCCAGGGTACTTGAGAGCAATAATTCCAGCTCCTAAACCACCTAGTGCAGGGCACACAATAGCAGGAAGACCAAATTTTTCTTTGATGAAGTCGAATGACTTGGTAAACCAGGTGACGAGACGAGAAAAAACAACGCTGACAGCACCGCAAAGCATGCCTAATATCAGGTACAGAGGGAGCTCTGGAGACAATTGAAAACAGATATGTAAATCTATACACAAATACTCGATGAAGCAAATAAATATTGACCTTCATTATTTTAAAATTACCACGATTCTTTATGATATATCACATTATACCATAACCATCAGGACACTAAATCAGAATCTTACACAAAAATAATACCATAATACTAACTGGAAGGTTTGCAATACGGATTAACAATGAAAAAACATACCTGCAGCGGACTTCAGGTCGTATGAGGGAACTGTGAAAGCTGATTGAGTTCCAAGCAGTGCATTTGACACAGTCGAAGATATAACAGAGGCCAATATTATCATTGCAGTGGTAAATGGAGGCGAGTTCTCGGCACGTAGAGGTCTTAAAACTGTCTCAATAGCAAAGAAGCAACCTGCCACTGCTGCATTGAAACCTGTAACACGAATAAAGATAAAATTAAATCATATTTTTGACGACAAACAAGCGAATTGACTCCCTACCTGGGGAAAACAAGGAAACAAAGAGCCTCTCTTAGTGCTCTTATCTTTAGCTAGAAAAACCAGTGCCCATGAATCATACTTTAAATAGCCATAAATATACTAGTATTCAGTAATTACTCCCAGCAAGATGCTTTTTTCTAGTAGTGAAACCTAAGATCAATCGGCACATTTGTAGGCTATATATTACATACCTATTATGGGACCAGAAAAGTGAGCGAAAAAATGAGGGGCCATAAAGATTGCAATAAGCCAAAATGATACAAGGAACCTAGTATAGACATTTATTAACGAAATTCACCAGGTTAAAGTTAATGTTAACTAGTGCTAATATACTTGAGTGAAGGAACTATGTTGCTGTTCCATGCCTCGGCAATCCATATAACATCAATATCAATTCAGAAGGTGCATAAGCTGTTTTAAAAAAGGTAGGGCGTAGATTATACCAGATGCAATCCCAGAAGCCGCACCAGCTGCAGTGAGAGCTATTCTCCTTTCTCTGTTATTTTCCATCATGAGTGCAAAACCATTGGCACAAGACTTTCCAATGTCGACGCTAGGTCCCTCAGGACCCAGTGAACATCCTGTACCAAGGGTCACAGCAGCTTGGATGGCCTTTATCACGGGATAAATACCAGCAAGAAAATCTAGTCCTTGTCGCTGAGAAGAAGTGGATTGCCTGATTTGGTCTAAGATCTCGAGCAAACCGTGCATCATCCCAACTATAACACCCCCAGTGACCGGAATTAGAAGAATCCGGTGCCAAGTGTCAGCTAGTCTCTGTAGACGGAGCCATGCAGCACCTTCGTTGGGAGTACCAGCCCATGCCCACTCATGAATAACATGAACCTAGACAATAGCACTACTCTAATGAATCAGCAGTCAAAATAGTATAACGTAAATGAAAGCTAGCAGGATCAAGGTGTTCAATCGAATCAACATAGATCGAGATCTGATCTATGACCGTACCCCTTTGTTGAAGCCAGCGACACAAATTCCAGCGGCAACACCGATAAGACAGCCGATGAGAAGCAAAGCCCACTCAGGTGGAGCACTATCTCCGAGCACTTCTTCATCAAATCCGTACTCGTCAATTCGATCATCCAAGTTATGTAAATTACTGATACCACCACCATCTTCTTCTGCAGCCGAAAACGCGGAGGAAGAAGAAGACGGGTTGTGGCGCTCTCTATCGACTCTGTTATTCTCCATCCGTTTGAAGCTTAAACGACGCCCGGAGAGTGAAAATCTCCGATCCAGATGCTTAAACAGATCCCTAACTCCTCCAGCTCCACTTCTGACAGCCGGAGACTGAGATTCAACATCGATATCACCATCCTCTCTACCAATGCTGTCTTCATCGCCGGTGGATCGCAACAGATGCCTGTCTTCGTTATACTCTCCGGCTCCTCCCGATGACATATCTGATTTCAATAGGCCGTTACCAACACATCATCTCCTCGCTATGACAATTCACGATGGTACGTTCTCCGGGAAGAAATATAAATCTACGGCTCAGAGATTCGTCGCCGGTGTTGTTCAGATTTGATCGGATTCAGATTTCCGAGACTTTTTACCGTCTCGATAACGAAACACGCGGCAGGAGTCGTAAAGAGAACCTTCACTGTCAACTAGAAGATTCAAGCCAGAATTTATGGGCCTATATTGAATGTTTTGTACTTATAATAGCATTTCATTATTGAAATTATCGCAACAAGTCGATATGTCCGAGTGGTTAAGGAGACAGACTTGAAATCTGTTGGGCTTCGCCCGCGCAGGTTCGAACCCTGCTGTCGACGATTAATTTTAATTTTTGTTCTTTTCTTATATTTTATTTTTATTTTTGTTATTGCAACTACAGAATACAGTTTAGTTATTAACTCATACAACACTGGGACAAAAGAAACTAACAGTACAGAACAACCTTTAGAAATTTATTTAATAGTTTTGGAAGATTATCTCTGTGCTGAAACATATCTGGGCAAGCCTAATGAACGTCAGAACTGAGAACAGCTACACTTTGTTTTGTTTAATCAATATCACAAAATTGCCTTTGAAACAAAAACCAAAAACTAGGATCTTCTATATTTTTTCAGCTTTGAAATTAAATGAGCATAATGCCCTTTCTCCACCATGTCCTTAACTACCTCGTGAGCCTCTAAAAGCTTCCCGGCATTTCTAAGATTGTTCACCAGTGTACTATACACCACAAAATTAGGGTTACACCCTCTTGACTCCATTTCCTTGAACAACGAGCACGCCTCTTTGAACTTTCCCGCCATACAAAACCCCCGGATCAGGGAATTGTATGTGAAAACATTTGGGAGTTGTCCCTTTTCCGTCATCTCTTTGAACATCTCCTCAGCTTTCTCGAGCTCCCCGCCTGAAATATATCCTGTAATCATAACAGTGTAGCAAACAACATCCAGCGTGCATCCAACTTTCACCATTTCGTCCATAAAGTATTGGCAAGCTTCTAACTTCCCAGCTCGGCTAAGCCCGTCTATGAGCGTAGTGAAATGGATCACACCGGGCTCTACTCCAACTTCCCTCATATGATTTAGTAAGTTAAGGGCGGCGAGAGGCTTGTTTCCTGTTGCCAGATGGTGGAGGAGGATGTTGTATGTATACAAATCAGGAGAAAACCCGTCTTTAACCATTTCATCAAGCAATCTATAAAGCCGATCTGTTTTCCCTAACCTAAAGTTTGCAAACATTACAATGTTGTAAGTCAGAACATCTGGCGAAAACCCGTCTTCTAACATCTGCTCGTAAACCCAATCAATCAGCTTGTACTGTTTCACACCTAGCAAAGAATGCAAAATCGCGTTATAGGAGTGTTTGAAAGGTCGGTAATTGAAAGTTTTCGACTTGATGAACTGTTCCACGACTTCTCTACCAAGGCCTGCTTCGCCGCAAGTACATATCAACAGATTAAACGTGCGTGCTGTTGTTGGATAACCGTCTTTGATCATCTCATCAATCAGCCTGCACATTGCTTTATACTCACCACACTCTGCAAATATCTTCATAAGTAAGTGATAACAATTGGCCGTATGCCTGAAACTCTCTTGTGCACCACACCACACAAAGAACTTGTAAGCTAGCTTAGCACACCTGGTCTTATTATCATAGCTCAGAGTCCTTAAGATCCCAACAAGAACCTCTCTCACTAAAAGCCCTGAGATTGTAACATCCAACTCATCTAAAGCTGATTTCGTATTGAATCCCGGACAATCTTGCTGTAACGTATCGAGAACCCGAGACGCACCGAGCTTAGCACTGTCCAAAAACCTTCTCCTAACAGAGATTTTCTCATCATGTTCCTCCTTGTCAAACCCACAATCCATTTCAGAAGATTCCCAGGTGATCTTCATGGGCTCTTCGATACCATTATTGGTTACATCACCACCGATGCTACCATTGCAAAATTTCCTCGATGTAAAGAGAAAGCGAGAAGCTTTACGGACTACAGCACCTGTGCCGGAATGAATTACAGAGTTCATCATATTTGAGTTTAATACAAAATTGATTTCTCTTTATCATCTCTGCCACTTGAAGGAACTAAGCAGACTCGAGAAACCTAAATTCAAAGACGCAAATCTCACCACCGCGAGCCTCGGATTCCCAAAATCGCTAAAACCCATCAAACTGTAGTATATATTTCGGCAATTAAAGCAAATTTGAATCTAGGTTTCCACGAATCCCATCTGAAATCGACGATTACCTTGGCGAGGGAGACGAGTTCAAGAGGGTAGGATGGTAAACTAAACGAACCTGAATCGATCAAGTTCCACTCAGTCGTCTTGTTGCCTCTCTGCTCCTTGTCTGAGAAATGAGAAGATAATCGCCCAAACCCAAACGAATCACACACACTTTTGGATAGGATCCGACCCGAATTATATGGGCCCTTAATTTAAAATGGCCCAATCCATAACGTTGCCACTTGCCCCTTAAATTTGACTGGCCCAGTCCATAACGTTGCCAACGTGGGAAGCACTATTTTTTTTGTTTTGCTCAGATGAATTAAACGTTTAAATTTCGGTTAAATTGGTTGACTAGAGAACTCAAAGTTGGAGTCCTGACTCTTGTGTCCTCTCCGGCGAGGCAATGTTAGCACCGGTGGAGACTCTTCCAATTACGGCCGAGGAGACAAGTCGCTCTGCCGGTGATGTCATCGCCATGTCGATGCATAATATAATAGCTTTTGTTTCTAGCTACCGTCCATGGTGGTCTGAATTCCTAGCATTAGGTTCCATCGACCGTCCAACCACTTTCTCCACCGCTGCTTCGCGCGTTCAACTCAACCTCCGTCATTTCGCCGTTAATTACTTTCTTTTAGCAGCAGCTTTGGTCACACTCTTCTTGATCGTTGATCCAACTTCTCTTCTCACCGTTGCCTCCTCTGCAGTCATGTGGCTGCTCCTGTATTTCTATCGAGACCATCCATTGGTCTTGTGCGATCGACATATTAACGACCGCGTGATCGCCCTCGGGTTGATCCTTGGCTCGCTTTGGGCGTTGTGGTTCGCAAACTGCCTCCAGAGTCTGGTTCTTGGCATCGTTGCAAGCGTCTTGCTTTGTTTGGTCCACGCCGTTGTACGGAATTCTGAAGACCTCTTTGTACAAGAAACTGATGTTGTTGTTCCTTCCAGTTTCCTTCATTGGAGCTGATATTGTTACTATTAACAGCAAGACTATCTCCAAAGGATGGTTGTTATTATTTAAATTAAATAAAAAGAATTAGCTAGCTAGGTTACGAGTGGTCCTTAAGGGTGACGTGGCAGTTCCTGATTGGCTGCAAACTGTGGGGAAAATTATATTTAAAATAAATAAGTTTTAAATTTTATGTAATGCAATATTTTGTATTTTTTTTATTCATGTAATGCAATATAATTTTAAATTGTTATATTTTAACCAAATAAATTCTATTTTTAAAAAACATTTATTTTTAAGAACCCCTAATGAGGTTACCATTGGAAAAGGTAAAAAAATAAAATATCCCTAAGAGATTCACAAATTATAGTTAAATCATAAATTTTAATTGAAAATTTCTACCCTTAATATGGGTTCACCTTTGGAGATGCTCACACCAATACTTGAATACATCAAAATAGGTAAATAAATCATAAATGAAACCTTTATTTGTATGAATAAGATTCTAACTATAATATTGTAAAATTAAGTACGTTTGCTACAGTTTCGCGGATAGTTTTACATCAACTTTAAAAAGATTCATGGAAATTTTTTTTTGTTCTTTTTGTATATGACCAAATATTTTCAGCTAAATGAGCCAATGAGAGAGTATTGGTCAAGTAGAAATGAAGCATGGATCCATAGATTAGGCCTAAGTCTGATCTTTGCTAGACTCTTTTCATAAAATGGATGGTCCTCAAAAAAATTCTTTAGTGAAGTTTACTATCTATAATGTAAAAATTTGAACTGATTATTTTTTAAAAAATGTTTGACCAAAAAAGATTATGTACATAAAATATTTAAAATTTTTTCCTATTCGAGCTTGGATTCTAAGTAACCAAGTAGGAGAAGTTCTTGTCCATTCTAGAGACGCTTTTAGGTCGATGAACATAATTGCAGCGGAGTTGCAATGTTTGTTGTGGTGCCTTCATGATTTACACTTTGATTTGTGTGAGGTGTGGTCCGATTGTGGAGCTGTGTTGCAGCTTTAGAAAAGCTTTTGGAGTGGCATAAATATCGCCCCCTTCTAGTAAAGATACAACAAATTCTCAATAAGATGCATACGACGACTTTCATATTTTCCTCTCCGAAAGCCAACTCGGTGGAACGGGACATATCATGCAACGTCACACGAGATGGACGTCTTACCTCATATCTGGCGTTAGGAGGTCCGGTATGGCTTCATGCTAGGATAGATGGCGATCGACATAGTGGACGGTGAGGCTCTGTTCTAGTCATAATTTTTGTAGTTTTAATATTTCCGTTTATTAGCTTCATCTTTGTACTCTCCTTTTTGATATATTATTAGACGATAAAAAAAAAAATCAATTGCAACTTTTTTCAAGATTAAATCAAATACGATATAACCAAAAATCGATAACGGTCAATTTATATTATTAAAATATTAAAGCAAAAATCATTCACTTTACTTAAGATTTAAATATCAATAAAAGCCTATCCTTTGACTACATTTTTTTTCTTTCAAAAACCAATACAATTAATTTGACTTTATACTATAAGCTGTAAATTAAAATTAATTAACGTGTTGACTATGTTAAAAAAGAAAAAGAAATTAAAAAGATGTAGTGTAGTTTTCAATGTGGTGGAGACAAAAAGAGAAAATTTGTATATAAATATTTGACCTGTAATTCTAGATAAGAAGATTTTAAAAATATCGTCATTTTACTTCTCAAGGTTGAACAAAAAGTTTTTATCCTTTGACCAAAAAACAATCCAAACAAACTTATGTCGACAGATCCTTCTCAAGTTAAAGTGGTTCTTGCTGCCCCTTATGCGTTAGAAAAAAGCGATTTCTCTCGTACATCAATGTATCAGATTCTTGTCCAAAACCCTGTACTTTTCTGGGATAGGCTACGAGGTTTTTTCAAATCTTCTAGAAGAAATTTTAAGTGAGTTATTCCTTTCCTGTCATAAATTATTTTTTCTTTATTCTACATTTTCTTGACGAATCTACTGATTTGCAAATTATTATCGTGGATGGAAAAATCATAACCTTCATTAAACTGATGGATTTAGTAGAGATTCCTGCAATTTTGTTCTCGATCTTTTGTGTGGTGTGTTATAAATGACGTGTACATAGGCATCGCCTTTCAAAAAGAATAAGTTGATGTGTTTTTAAGGTTTGAGCAACGTTCGGAGGGCGGCGGTCTTTTTTTAATGAAAACCCTAGAAATGATCCCTAAAAAAAATTGTATATGGGCCTTGGCCCAAATGCTAATTTGAAAAGAAAAAAATAACTCATATATTTTAATATGATTTTATATGAAATTCATTTGAATAGATGAAAGCATATTTATTAGGTTTGCATATCTTTAAGGCAAGCAAGTGTATGTACTTTATTGAATTGGATCTAGTTTGTTCTTAGATAAACGGTCCAAAATCAGTCTATGATTTGGTTTTCATAAAATTTTGATTTGCTAAGCCATGAAGAGTTTTAAGAGTGTGTCTCTTTGTTCCAAAGAAAAAAAAGGAGTGTGTGTTTTTTTTGGTTACCTTTAATGGCAAATAACTTGTTTTAAAAGTTAAATGTTGGGAAATGGGAATAGTTTTGGTCCTCTTTTCATATATATGTTGATTGTTTTTGCTTAAATTGATTTATTCTCTTCAATAAGATTTTATTTCTTGGAATATTTCTGATTTTTTTTCCTTTAATTTTGTAAAAGGATTCCTATTGTAGGTGGAGACAGTCTCGATCTGCACCGGCTTTTCTGCGAGGTCACATCTAGAGGTGGTCTTGAAATGGTAACAAGTTCTTCAATAGTGTCATTGAACATGAAGTTTTGAAGCTATATATTGTGATTCATTAAAGTATTCATTCAAGAACGTACGATCATGTTTTATAGTTTAATCTTATATATCAATATCTAGGTGATCAGGGATCGTAGATGCAAAGACAACAATTTCAAATGCAGTAGGTGTTCTAAGGAAAAATTATCTGCAAATGCTTTTCGAATTTGAGCATGTGTATTACTTCAAAGCTCCACTTTCTGAGTTTCCGAGTAGAGGTATGAAAATACCAAATGAGTTTTCTTATCTCTTTCGTTCTAATATAATTCTCCAAAATGATCAGAGATATTAATATATACTTTGTTTGTCCTTCTTTGGCAGAAAAAGCATTGATGCGGCTTGTTGAGAAATCTCCTAACCATGACGACATGGGTACTTGAATATTCTGTTTTTTTTGGATATGTTACATGATGGTTTGCATATTCATTAGTCTCTCTTCTTTTATCTTATTTTGAGTGTTGAGTTTTGTTTCAGATGTTAAAGAAGCGAAACCTGGCTATGTGTTTAATGGGGTCATCGATGGGAAATTCGAAAACGGCTATTTTATAACAGTGAAGATGGGCTCGGAAGAGCTCAGAGGAGTGATATTCCAGATGGCTGATCAAGCGCTTCCTAAAACTGGAAGACGCAAGAATAAGAGAGTCAAAACATCTCATCATCAGGAGGGTCCTCAGCGACCTAAGCCACCAAGAAGTGCTTATAACTTCTTCTTTTCCGAGCAATGCGCTAAGCTTAAAGGCGAGTTGGGTACTGGAGCAAAGGGATCTCTCACCAAGGAAATTGGGAAGATGTGGAGCAATCTCTCTGAATCTGATAAACAGGTAACACTTTCTGATCATCTCTAAGTTTTATTTTTCTCGAATGAGATTTAATGAATTTGGTTTATGATTGTTAAACAGGATTATGAAGAGAAATATCTTAAGAAGAAGAAGAGGGTTAGCATGGAGTTGTTAGCTGCGATCAATGCTGCGGAAACTGTCGCTGCTACTGTTAAATCCGAAACTATAGCTGGGATCCAGGTTGTAGAAACTGTAGCTGCCACCAATGCAGTGGAAACTGGAGTTGTGACTGATACAACAAAAACTGTAGCGAGGATGGAGGCAGCGGAAACTGTAGCTGAGACTGAAGCAGTGGAAACTGTAGCTGCGACTGAGGCAATGGAAACTGTAGCTGGCATCGATGCAGTTGCAACTACAAGTGAGTAGTGTTTCTCAATGGTTGTCTTCTTGGTTTGGTTTTACTTTATATTTTCTGTTATGAGAACTTGCGTTTAATAATAAGTTGTAGAACTGGCCGTAGGGCAACTCTTTCGTTCAACTTTGTGTTTTGTTTGAACTTTATTATTATAATTCTGCAATCTAAATTAAATGCCAAACTTTATGCTTGAAATGTTGGGTTATCTCTATAGAACTTGAACGGGCGCTTGTCGGTATATCTTTTACTCAAGAGATTTTACATGAATGGGACGACAGTAACAATATGTTTATCATGCTCAGTAAATTTGGAAAAGCTTTCCTTCATTTTTCATTCATGAAGAAAATTAATTAAGAGAAGAAACCGTTTCGTTTGCCCTAGGCATGCAAGGCATTAAATCATTCATATTAAAGCCGGTCCTAGAGAAGCGTACTTTTTGTTCTTCTCTATAAGCCTGCCTCTTAAGCCTACTTTTACAAGTGAAGAGTTTCTTAGATCTCTTGTCTATGTTCTCTCTTGTGTTGTGTTGGCTATATATATATTGTTCTTGGTTACTCGGCCAGATTCCAAGTTTCTTATAGATCTACAAGTCCTTGTGGGTTATGACCAACGAAGAGAAACGTGCAGATTGTGAAGATATGGACAAGATCAGTTCATTGCCTGATGAGGTGCTCGTGAAGGTACTATCATTTCTTCCAACAAAAGAGGCTGTAAGCACAAGTCTTCTATCCAAGCGGTGGGAGGTTCTTTGGATGTGGCTGCCTAAGCTTGAGTACGGTTGTAGTGACTTTTCAGTGCCTCAAGGCCAGATTTTACGGGAATTTATTGATTTGAATCTGCCAATACATAAAGCTCTCGAAAGCTTGCGTCTCAAGTTTAGCCATGGAGCAATTGGAGGAATCAAACCTAAATATATCACACTGTGGGTTTCACTTGCAGTTCTCCTCTGCGTCCGTGAGTTAAGTCTTAAGCTTTTTTCTTTTGCCAATAGTCAAACTAAATTGCCTAGTAACTTGTATGTCTCCAAATCGCTTGTGATCTTGAAACTGGAGGACGACATTTTCGTGTATGTGCATCGTATGGTATGTCTCCCCTCCCTCAGAACTTTGTCCCTTCGACGTGTGACCTACTCGTGTGAAAATTCTCTTCACCAACTTCTGTCTAAGTGCCCTGTTCTTGAGGATCTATTTGTGGAACGAGATAAAATTGACAACTTGGAGAAATTGGTAGTGATGGTCAAGTCATTGCAGAGACTAACCCTAAAGATGTATAGTCCTTGTTATCTTGATGGGATTATGATTAAGACTCCTTCTCTGAAGTATTTGGAAGTCACTGATCATAGGCTAGAGAGTGACAGTGAAGACGAGAATGATAGTGATAGTCCTATATTCTCCTACTCATTTGAAGATATGCCCAAGTTGGAGGAGGCTGGTTTTGTATTGACATTCCAAAACATCAAAAGGTTTTTTGGATCAATCACATCTGTTACGCTGCTTTCTTTATGCTTAGGAGTCTACATCGAACCGGTAAATCTGTTTCTATCCATCCATCCATCAATCTTGTTTTTGAACCATCTCAAGTGTTTTCTTGAGGTTGAATCTTTTGTTATCTTGTGCAGGCTTTATATAGCGAGGGTATTGTCTTCAACCATCTCAAACATCTGAAGATATGTTCATGTGATTCAAGTTGGTCAATTTTACTTGCTCGGCTACTCATGGATTCTCCTAATTTACGAGAGATTGAGGCCTATCTGATAGATGTAAGTTTTCTCATGTAAGACACATATCCTGTTATTTTAATATTATTACTATAGTTATTAATCTGAAGTCTCATGTTTGATCTCAGTATCATCCAGACCGGCGTGTGGAATTTCCAAATAATTGGGACAGTGCACTGAACAGTGTTCCTAGATGTTTGTTGTCGAGTGTCGAGACTTTCAAGTGGACTGAGATGTACGCATTGCAAAACCAGATGGATGTGGCTAAATATATCTTGAGAAATGCTCGCTGCTTAAAGACTGCCACAATCTTGTTTGCGCCATCTTATGCTGCAGACACAGTGGATGTGATGATCCAGGAGTTGTCACTTTCTTCTCGAGCTTCAAAAACATGCAAACTCATCTTTGGTTGAGGATATGAATCATAAGGATTCAGACTTGCTTTTCTATAGACACTACCCTCTCTATTACAATGGTTTATCTTTGGTTGAGGATGTGAATCATAAGGATTCAGACTTGCTTTTCTATAGACACTACCCTCTCTATTACAATGGTTTATCTTGTCAGATTTTAACATTGGTTTTATCTTGTCAGTTTATAACATTGGTTGGTTTTATTTTGTCAGTTTATAACATTGGATTTAACATTGAGGATGTGAATCATAAGGATTCAGAAGGTTTTATCATCTCAGCTTTATAACATTGGTTGTATCTTCTCAGATTTTGAACATCCTAGACTCTTTAGGTATGAGATTAGCTTAACGAAATCACTTATGTTCTTAGACCAATTAGCTCAAACTAAATCGAAATATTGAGAGTAATAAGAAAATGTAATTTCATCTATGTTTCCATTCTTCTTCTTAAATTTTGTAAATGGCGAAATAAAATAGTTGCAAAAGGAGGGAAAAGTCTTGGACAGCAACAACAACAACAGAAGAATATGAAGAAACAGAGATAGAGAATAGATTAGATAGCTTGCGGAACAAGTCAAACATATACATATACGAGAGAGAGAGATGGAATGAATCAGCCAAAGAAGCTGGGGTCGTACCCATTGCTGGAAGTAGCCAAGATGTAGTAAGCAACGATGTGTCCAATAGAACCCCAAGCAAGAACATCAACGATGTTGAATCCAACTGGATCGTTTGATTTCAAGAGGCTGACGTACTCTTTAGCACGGTCATCTCCAGCTTCGAAGTGGGTTTTGCCGTTCTGCTCCGGTACCTGTTTCGCTACGTTCTCTCTCTGGAAGTTGAAGAAGACGAAACGGCCGAGGAAGAGGGAGAGACCTGTGCTCAGGCTTATGACCACGGAAGGGCTAAGCTCAGCTCTCACGACGGCGGAGGACGATTTTCTTCCGGAGGTGGTTGATAGTTTGGGTAAGGCGGAGGAGGAGGAGCCACCGAGACGGAGAGGACGCAGGCCATGGAATGAGATGGTGTTAGGGTTCTTATGAGAGATGGCAGTAGAGAATGTGGTTGGTGAGAGCAAAGCAGATGCGCTTGTAGCCATTATGCTTCTTCTTCTTTCTCCAAGAAAATTTTTCAGCAAAGGAGAAATGAGTGGTTTGGATTTATGATCTTGAGTTTGGCTTCGAGGGAGAGAGCACCTAATGGAGATGAAGCAGATGCAAGATTTTGTTTGTGCGGATACGATTACGGATGGATGATGTGGCATTCTCTCGTTGGTTCTTTCTGGATTATAAGATTTTCAGGAAAATATAATTGCCTTCAAGCCCCTCTTGTTCACACAGTTTTACTTATACGACCTTGGTGTTTTTTATTCAATCGATTTAATTTAGTTGTTCACCCACCAATATATTACACACAAGTAAAAGGATGGGCTTATAGTTATGAAACCATTATAATATAATTAATCCAACAATCGGCAGAGTCAATTCTGAAATTGAGTACCTACAAGTGACCGTAGCCAGATAACAAACAAGCCACAGGCTCGAACCATGTTGTCTCTTGCTAGAGTTGAGACTTGATGCAAACTCGCCGAAGCTCAACACATATGTACACATACATGAACTTTTCAACACTCGATAAATGAAAATCAACTAACTAAATCGGCTCTCTGTCCTAATAGCACTTGCACAACACATCATTTACAGCATTTGAGATCCACTTGAGTTTTATGTTTTTTTTGTTCTCGGGTTTCTCAGTCTAACAAAGCGACAGGAGAGTGCAGCACATATGTATAGCCTCTTTTATTCCTCTGACATGTCGGGTGATTATAGATATGAATCAAGGTAGGAGTAGTTGTGGCGCCTGTTATACTCAATCAGACTTCCATAAGTGCGATCCCAAACACCAATGAAGAGCGCTTCTGTGTCAGGGCTAAAGGATATTCCCGAGATCTCCCCAAAGAAGTCAATCTCTTGCTCCATTTCATACCCGTTTGAGACATCGTACACATGGACAAAGTCAGCCGGCTCAGCCATGGCCATGTATTTCCCATCCGATGTGTAGCGGATGGACCGGATTGCTCCAAGGTTACCCCTCAAGACAGCAACAGATTTTGACAGGTTGCGAATATCCCAAACCCTGCAGGTCTTGTCCTGGTTACCCGTTGAGAAAGTGAGCCCATCTGGATGCCATGCCGATGCAAAGGAAAAGTCCAAATGTCCTGATACCGTTCCCAGCGTCTGTCGAATATTCCAAACTGAGTAAGAAAAGCAAATTTATGCACGGATACTTAAACACAGAGATCATATCTGTACCTTTCCTGTGTTGGGGTCGACCAGAAGGCCATCTGGGTTGTCTCCCACAATCGTCAATAATTTACCATCAGGACTTAGAGATGTGTGCTGTTCAATACCAAAACAAAACCCCTCTAGTCAAATGATTTCCGTAACATAATTGTAGCTGGAACTTACTGCCAGAATTTCTACAACCTACAGGTCAACTTATACCAATTCTTTATATGAATTTGTAATGTAAAAGAAGAATAAGAGAACCGATAACGTAATTGTAACTGAAACTTACTACCATAGGTGCTACATGTCAACTTATACCAAAGCCAATACCAAAAAATCAAGAAACAAGTAGAGACTTACATTCACCGGCCAAGGAAAGCGAAAATGATTAACAAGCTGGTATCTCTCCATATCAAAATCTCTGACTCCACAATCATTATTCGAGGCAGTGAAATGAAGCGCCCCACTGCAACAGACAGGCGCCAAAAGGCCAGTTAGAAGATGTAAGTTGTACAAGTTGGCAAAAACAACCCCAAGCAAAAGACATGCAAATACCTGGGCTTGTTATAAATCTCAATCGCATTGGTTATAGCATTGTCATCATAAGTTGTACGTGAACAAAAGCTCACACCAGGTCTATCAAGATGCTGAATCAAGAATAGATGTAAGTTCCTTGATTAGCTTGCGTGTAATTGTTGTCCGAATTCCATGATTAGTAGAAACCCTGGAGCTTACCTTGCATATAAGTTCTCCTTGAAATCCGCCGGCAACTAGAAATTTATCTCTCACTGCAAGTGTACTCACTTGAGTCTTCGTAAACCCCTCTAACAAACTTCCAGGATGTTTCTGCACCCACACAAGAACAAAGAACCACTATTAATTCATGTAGGTATTAAAGGAAGAGCCTTTAAGCATTCTGGAACAAACTAACCTCGGATGGGGAAACATGACCTTGAACATTGAGAACTTCATGCTTTCCAGATGTCAAAGTAGAATAGTGGCTCACCAAATATTGTGACATGAGGTAGACATCGTGCTTAGAAGTTGCCCAAACCAAATTCCTCAACTACAATCCAACGAAAAAGACCTTTACTTAGATGTACGCGTAGAGAAGTTTTTAGCAGAATAAACGTTCTACGAATTCATATATTTTAACTAAGGCAGAGAGTTGTAGCAATTTCTACAGCCTCATTACCGATACACATGATATACAGATTAAATTACCAAAAGAACATCGACAGAAAAAAAAAAATTATATATTGCTTCAATGATATGAACCTGGAAATGAAGAATACTTGATTTGATAGATCTTGTATTCCGCCAGAAATCATAAAAAACGGCCCCTTTCTGTGTGACCATGCAATCCTGTTTTCAATAAGCAACAAATAAAATTGTAACAATTGAAATCAATATACATGAAACATGTTGACAACAAGCTGAATGAAAGACTTACTTTCCCTGAGGATTCCCCAGAATTAGGGACATTTTCATAATTTTTATACTGTTCTAGTCTAGTTTGTCTGTACTTCTCTCTCGTAATACTAAGCCTGTCCCAAGGAATCCCCTGGATGTCTTTCCCTTTCCGGGCTTGGTCAGCTGAAGTATCAGCTATTTTATTATTCTGAAGACAAAGAAAGAATCCACACAACAGAGTAAGAGAGATTGCAGAATAATTATTAGTCTATATTGGTGCTATAAATTTCAAAAAAAGGGATACTTACAGAGTAGTCAAACTCGTCGACATCGGAATCAGATTCAGCCAGATCATCGCCACGAAAATCCTCATCGAAATCATCATCAACATCTTCCATTTCATCATCAACATCATCCATGTACTCAGCATCGTCCCCTTGGTAATTGGACATTCTTCAGTTGATAAAAACAAAAACAGGACCTGCAACATCATAGCCGAAAAAGCACCGTTATAATTAATGAAATACGAAAGCAATGGACCACATAAAGCTACAGTAGAGTAGAATCCAAAATCACCACGAAAATAAACTTCAAAACTCGTAAAATCAAATCGTATGAAGTGGACAATCAAGTAGAAGATTAGGACTCCATGAGAGATTATGCAATCATAAATCAAAGTCCATGCTCAAAGAAACCTAAACTACCGACATAATCAAAGAAGGAGAAACGAAACCAATTATGAATAAGCCTCAAAAGCACAAACCCTAACAACCGAAATATCAATTCCAAAAACTCAGGAACATGAACAGAAAAAAATAATCAAAGGCGGAGAAAACCTAGGATCGATGATAGATTCACCTGGCGAAGAAGCAATTCGTGCAATTCAAAACGGATTTGTCTAGCGGAATCCAGGAAAAAGAAAAAATGAATCTAAATTAAGTTTCGAGTTGCATAAAATAACATCGGATCGATGGAGAGCGAGTTCAGAACACGAACGGAGAAGAAGAAGAAGGAAGAAGAGAGAGAGAGAGGAATAGCGAAATTTATCTTTGGGGTTTGTTCACCACAGTGGAAAAGGACGGTCTCAGTTTTTTCCTTTTTTTAAATTTCCTTTTTTTTTCTTTCTTAACAGTTAATCCAAAACATACATATGTGACATTTAGTTGACGGTTTTACCCTTGCATAATTCGTATTTACAGTGGTTCTGATTACGAGGGCTGTTTTGTCTTTTACCTCATTGCTTTCGTAAGAGTCCTGATCATATCATATTACTAGATTTGAACCCGTAGTACACCGCGGGGTAAAATGTTTTTATTTATTTTTAAATTTAATATTTCTGATATGTTGCAATTTTTATTTTAAAAAACACTCTCTCTAATCAAATCATATAAAACATTTAACAACTGCAAAATCCACTTGGAAGATCAGATTCTCAATTAATCATTTTATGCTATAGTTTGCTTCTATTATGTCAAACAAACGCGGATTCTACAGAGACTCTTAAATGTTTTAACTTTCTCATTATCAAAAATGCCTACTAAAAAGATTTGCAAAATCTCATGTTGTATATGTGTTTTGGTTTAAACACAATCTCATTTGTCTAGCTTTAGTGACTTAAATAGTGTGATCTACACCGATTACAACGAAAAGGTTTTGGTGCTTAAGACTTTGATCCCAATCTACATACCTATTGCCTCCACGAGTGCTCTATCAAACTCTTGCACTTGGTTCTTCAAATATATACCTATCTTATGGTAGCGTCGTCACGATAGCATAAGCTTAGAGGGATGATTCGTTTTGCTCTATGAATTATCAGAAATGAATGTTAAACAAATTGGTTCTTCAGAGACTCGTAGTGTATTCTCATTATCAAAATACCCTTAAAAAGGATTTACAAAATCTCATTTGTTTAGCATAGTGTAGTTATCTAAGGGTTTGGTACTTCAAACTCTGATATCAATCTAAATTATCAAAGACATGATCGATCCTCAGAGGTTTTTTCTGTCCTCATCTTCTTCTTCTTCTTCTTTTATAACTTTAAAAAGTAGAAGCAGAGGGACCTATTTAAAAAAGAGAAAAAAGTTGTGAACCAAGTTAGAGTAGGGAAGGAGCTAAAGAACCTAACATGTGTTTTGTTATCGGGATCTGTTCTCTCTTTCTCTCGCTGTATGTGCAGATTTGTATTTGTGCAAAACTCAGATGTCCTCTTAAGGTTTTTAACAGAACAATCTTCTTCTTCTCTGCAAAAACAACAATCTCGAGTGTAAAAGTCATCTCATCAAGATGTGTTTGTTGCTATACTGAACCAATAAGTACTTACGTGAAGTTGGGAATCTCGTAAACTTTGCAGCATTTCAGTTATCTCCATCTGTTTCATCACAGTGACGTGTAAAAGCTGCAACCAGTGAAAATGTTTTTGAGTCCATACAGTATATACAAGTTTGAAGGTTAAGACATTTAAGAAAAGGTACCGTACCCTTTTAGTTTTATCGAGATCAAACTCAACCGACTTGATTCTCTCTAAAGAATCCATCAACATTCTCTCCTTCTCTACAGGTATGGCAACGGGTTTGTTCCGGATATCCTCATAAGTTTTCTCAAGTTTCTGAATTCGCTCCAAACATGGAAGAATCCGGTCTTTCATTGTGGGCTGTCTAGGAGTTGGGATGAGGCTGCACCTACTCTCATCTTCTGTTGGACTTGAAGGGCTTACTGTGGTCTGGCTTCTCAGAAGCTCAAACGGGGTATAACGGAATACAGCAGCTAGTTTCAGCATTAAAGAAAGTAGCCTTTTTGCTAGGTTCTCACATTTTATCTTGTCAATTTTCCCCCTTAACTCATGAAGCCAACTAATGATGGGAGCACCTACAAGATACCAGATGGAAAATGAAATCCAAAAGGTGAGAAAATTATATAGGAAATCTGTTTGATTACAGACAAAAAGAAAAACCATATGTAATGGAATTGTTTTAGCAGTAAAGCATGAATAAGAAGTATAACCTGGTTGAGATGTTTCACATTTTAAACCGAGAGTTGTTTGATTGAGTCCGAGCATTTGGTAATGGGATGATATTTCTTGGCTTCTTCGGTTACCAGCTTTGTCAGGTACGGCAAACTTGTCATCACAACTAAAATAGCCGTTAACATCCGATGCTCTAGACTGCATAGATCACATTGTTCCGGTCAGTATGAAGATACTAGAGTAGTCTGTGATACAAATGTACCAACACAAGAACTCACTTCCTCATAAGTAAGATTCACACGAGCAGATGATGAGCACATTCTTCCAGTTGGAGAAGTAGGAACATCAGAACAAGATACCGAGTCGGCTGCTGAAGTCTCTTGCATAGCCTAGAAAATGCAAAGCTACACTGTCATACTACCGGAAAATATGTTCTACAACAAACAGAGAAAATTGGTTTGATAGAGCCATTTACCGTCGATGGATGTATACTTATGTAGGAGGAAGAATTCTGCGGGTCGCTCAGCTTCCTAGTGATTTGCCTAAAAAGTGACGATTCTCCACGGTGGATGAGCTAATCAAGGAATAGATCTAAAATGAGCTTCATGTACAAAGCTGACTCCTACTTAAAAGTTTTTTAGGGAAGAACAACAATCTCGAAAAGTAAAAGCAAAATCTGATAAGGTTTAGATTGTACCTTCATTATTTCAGGATCATTCCAGGGTCCTTTGTTAGAACGAAGACACCCTCTTCCATCACCAAAGCAAGAGCATGAACCTCCAAGGAATTCTGGCAATTGACTAAAGCACAAAGCACCAGAGCTCGTAAGTATTGGCTAGACATGATATCCTCAATTTTTCAGTTACGGTTTAAATGGGAAGAAAGCTACCTTGAATCAATGACTTCGTGCAACTTAGATAAAGATTTGGGTTCTAGCACCTGCATTGACAGTGATAAGATGAACTACACAGAGCAATAGTTGACCAAATAAAAAAACAAGACTGAAAAGCTGTACATGTATTTTTGCAATGGTCTTTGCATCAAGAAACTTCTGAGCAGCAGGCCAAAGCATCTTTTTGAAACCGGTTCCAGCATTTACTATGTACATTCTATGCAACGTCTGCAAAATAATAAAATTACTTTAATCAACCGGGAATGCATGTGAAGAAGATATGAAATCCAAAATTCAAAAACTCAAGTACCTCAGGATAGTAGCTATTGTCAATCTTTGACATGGCCGCCACAAGATTTGCAGCTGTTGGTGTAAAGTTCTTAATTCCCTGTCATTAACATGACACTGCAAAGATGAGAATCTAGAAGCACTTAGAGGGAAAAATCTACTTTAAAGCATAACAAAATGCAGAATGATTTCTAAGCTTGGTAAGAATTAAAATAACTACCAATCCTTGCACATCTAGTATTGTAGTCGTGGAACAGATTCGACGCTTTGCGGCAATTGAGCATGCAGGGAATTTTTCCAGGAGAGCTCTCTCAAACTCTTGCACATGGTGCTTTAAATATCTATCTATGGTGGTGATACGCATAAGCTTAGCGGGATGAGCTTTTCCAAGTCTTTCAATGTAGACAGGTCTTCCTTCCTTGTCAACTCCATGATAGCCTTGAGGATAGTATTGCAAAACTTCTTCAAGCTCTTCGAAATCAAAGTCCTACCATCCACATAAAAGATTAAAATTTTAGGAGCTTGATATTGAATCCATCAAGTAATTAAGAAAATGAAAAGATGTGTGCACCCAAATATCAAGAATATTGATATACTAAGTTTTTATCAGTTTCCAACCATTGTCTTTTGGTTTTAAACTAACTGTGTACCAGAAGTTACTTAGTTTATATAGGACACAACGAACAAAAGCTGTACTTGAACCATTAACTCCGTACCTCTAGTATAGTATCTGTCCCATACTCTAATCTCCATCGCAGCATTTCTTCCCACATCTGGATGGTTTTTTCAATGTTAAGATCCCTAGCTTTCAAAAACCTACATTTTCAAAATGAATAGTTGGTTAGCTTGACAGTATTAGCAACACATCATATTTGTAGCTAAAGCGACCAGAGTGTGTATGTAGCTACTAAAGAACAGACGAACCTCAGAAGAGTATGGTACTCATCATGTCTAGGAGGCAACAAATCTCTCTCGAGAAGCTTACGGCGAAATTCGAGCACAACGCTCTCCTCTTTTTCATCCCTTACATCTTCAATGGAGACAGCAGGAATCCGATAATCGATTTTCCTTTTGCCCCTCTTCTTCAAAGAATGAGTGAACTTGGTTGAAGCATTAATGGCCTTCTTCTTCAAATTCCCTATTTTTGAGCGACGTCTCTCATCTTCAGAGACTTCAAAGTCTGATCGTCTCTCCCTAAATTCGTCAAAGGTGCTGATTTCTTCAATACCTTCAATAGGAAAAATCCAAGTAAGTATCTGAAAAGTCTCAATATCTAACTGTCTCAGATTCAAGATTGATCCCCATGGCATTCAAGAAGTGTCCTCGTTTCATCCACAGGGAACCCAAAAACAGAAACTTGAGACCAGCCAAAACGTCAAACAACAAAATTTACCAGACATATCCATTCAAAGGGAAAGCTTCTTGATGCTGAACAGATTCAAAGGACATGCATGTGAGTCATACAACCATCACTTGTGGGAGACAAAGCGAACCTGGAGACACAGAAGACAAAACTGTCAAAAGCAAATTTAAAATCAAGAATCATCACATCTTTCTTGGGTTTTGAATCAAAAGCATAGAGAAGCCAATAAATCTTGCTGTGACTGCATTAAATCTCTTAAATATATATCTCATTTTACACGGCCATAAAACTTGCAAAGGTGAGATTCCCCGTGAACATATAAGAGCTAAAGCAGTATCACAAACCAAACCCACAAGATATTTGCCTCTCAGCCATTACCACGAAAACAAGAGTAGCAGAGGATTAAAGAGCATATCAAAAAACCTTTTTTGTTCTTCTCGATAAATCAACCCAGTAAAAGTTCCAGATCTGCAACTAAAGAGGGGATGAAGAATCCATCCACACGATTCCTCAGCATTAAATACTTAACTACACTGAGGTCTTGTCTTCTGTCCTAAACCAAACAAAAAAAAGAAAAAAAAAAGAAAAGGGCATTACTTTTTAGCTAGCCATAAATGCAATCTCAAAACTTTAAATGAGACAGAAACAGAGAAACCGTTAAAAAAAGAAGAAGAAGATGATGAAACAGTAGTATTAATCGTGTCTGTATCCACGCACGCTCAGTGATTCGAAAGAAACGTAAGAAATCGTAGCAATGCCGATTGAAGAAACAATACGGATCTAAAACCCACCGACAAAAAAAAAGATACTAACAGAAATGAAAACAAGACTCGGGAAAAAAGACTCTGTTATTACCTAAATGTGACGACGATGATCTCTCCGATATGCTCCAATAAATAAAATAAAAATGACCGGAAATCCAAATTCCAGGAAGATAGAGAGATTCTCAAAGACACGAAATATTTCCAGAGAAAAGTAAAAGTAACAAAAAGGGTTCTTCCTCCACGATTACACGAGGTTGCAGAAAGAAAAAAAAGAAGAGGAGATGCGAAGGAAGAGAGAGAGGAAAGATCTGAAATTTCTCGCGTGTTTATGTTCTTCTTTCTTTCTTTCTTTCTTTCTTTCTTTCTTGTTCTGCTTTTTTCTTTACTCTTTTTGAGTTTTCTCGCTACTACTTTAATAAATTACTCTCTATTTTATTTTAATTTTTAAAAAAGAAAAAAAGAGAAAATTATGTAGGTTTGATAATATACACATAGTGTGTAGTAGTAGTAGTAGTGTTGGGTCCAATGGTCCCCTATCAGTAAAAAAAAAAAAGAGGAAAACAAATTGGCAATGGGTGAAAGAAATAGAGAAAAGAGTTTCTTGCAGAAGTGAGCTTTTTGGTTTGAGCCTTTGGTCTGTCTCTAATATTGCATGCGTGTCCTTTTCTCCCCCTTCCTTCTCTTCTCTTCCCCATGACTATTTAATTATTGTGTCACACACACACACACACACACACACACACACAAAAAGCAAAATCATATTTATTTTTCTACAATTTGTAACCCCAAACTGTTTAGATGTGTAAATTCATAACATATAGTTAATATTTTGTATTAAAACAAAAAAATAACATGTAGATGAAAAGTTGGACCACAACAAACAATCACAAAAAAATGCGATTCAAAATCCGACCTTAAAGATAGTGGTTTGTTCAAGTTTATGATTTCTTTTTTAGTTTATTAACCTCATTTTAAATTAGTAGTTATCTTGGATTGATTATTTTCTAATCCATTTACGAGTTGTTTTTTTTTTAGATTGACTAGTTGCGGAACTAGCTTTATTTTTGTTTTTTTTTTTAGCAAGAGTTGTGGAACTAGCTTAGTTGTTAAAGTAAGAGTGTTCATAATAGTACAGTTGTACTTTGAGAGTAGTATCCAACACTTTTATTTGGTCACCTTTGGAGAGTATTCAACATTTACTATCCTTTTTTCCATCTAATTTGTTTTGACGATTTATCTAATTTTATAATATATTATTACTTTTTTTTGTCGTCATATTATTATTAATCAGATGAATTGTAGTAATAGATAAAAATGACATTTAATAAAAATGTTGAGAAAAAATAAAGAAGACATTTAACAAAAATGAAAAAGAGGCCGAATAAAGTAAGTAAGTAATTTGGTCAATAATTTGTAAGTTGTAACGTATACGAAATGACGATTAGTAAAGTTTCCGTAACGTTTTCTTTGTTGTTTTTAATAGAAGAAAAAAAAAAAAAAAAAAGGTGGTGGTGGGTAATTAAAATTGGAGTAAGTTGACTTTTTCCGTTATGGATGTTATGGGGGGGACACGTGTCAAGATTCCTCAGCTTGGTTAATTAAATGCATTTTGCATGGCATCAGTGTGTTGTTTTAGATTTCATACTAGGATTCTTTTGATTTATTTCTTCAAGCTTAGTATTAAATGTAATTCTATAAACATTCTCATTATTAAAATTATTAATGTGTTCTTCTCATTACAACATGGGAGTATAGTTAGTAGTAGTACCTCACAAATGTTTTATTTTCCTCCCAAAACTCCATATTGTTTTTAAGTTATATGTAATTTTATATCAATACTTTTTTTTAATAAACGAATTGTAATTTGTTTGTATATGAGAAAAAAAAAGAAAGAAAAATAGGGTCCATAGCAGCAATAAATGAGGAATGTCCCATCAAAACAGAACAGTACGTTCAACCAAAAAAATGTACAGTTTTGAACTCAGTCGGCCAAGTATAAATATACTCCATATATTACATTATTACAACATCATTATGAAATGATTTATCACCTTTTCCTATAGTAGTTTTTACCTCACTAACAAAGAGCGAATAAAAAGAAAAACGAAACAAAAACACAGTCGTTTTTGGTTTGGAGTTTGCAGCAGTGTCCAAGGGAAAACGCATCATCAAGCCATCATTCGCCATTAATTCACTTTGGGGTTGAGGATTCTTCTCAAATTCAATAGCGTGCCGACAACATAAATTCGGAGAGAGAGAGAGAGAGTTAATGTAATAAATAAAACTATCATCATCATTTAATGCTCTCTGCTTAAAGGAACTCTCTCTCTCTCTCTCTCTCTCTCTCTCTCACCAGCAATCAAATACTGTAATAATAATAATAACCCACACACACTATACTACTTATTACTTCATTATTGGTACAAGTTTTTAATTTTCTGCCGGGGAAAAATGTTTTTTTTTTTTAATTAAAATATATATTTATGCATGAGACATGAAACTAACTTCAAAGATGATTCATAGTATTTTAGTAAGTAGGAATTTTATTATTTTTAAAGTTGGGATATAATAATATATAGTAGATATGAAATGAAAAACTAGAAAAAAAAATTGGAAAAGAAAAAAAAGAAAGAATAAATATTGGAGAGAGAATCCAAAGAGTTGAGAGCAACTTGACATAGTGACAAAGAAGATAGGCAAAAATCTCCGTTTTGCAGTGCCTCCTCCTCTGCTTCTTCTTCTTCTGACCCCTAAACTCCTTTTTGAAATTCTACTCACTCTCATTACCAAAAAAAAAAACAAATTTACAAATTTATATTTTACAATTTTAAGCAAAAGAAAAAACAAAGAATCAAAGGAAATGTCACTTTCTATCACAGAGTAGAAATTGACAGCCATAATAAAATAAGTATTACAATGCCCCAAATATTCTGCAGTTATTAGTCCTTTTCCTTTCCCCTCTCTCTCTCTCTCTTCCTACTACTTTTTACATTTTTCATCTTTTCTTCTTCTCTTCCAAATACCTATACATTTTTATATAGTTGAGTTTAATTATAACTAATTATGCAACATTTTCTTATTACATACAAAATTTGCTTCCTTTCATGACGCAATTATATTGACAGTGAAGGTTTTGCTATTCAAAAATAAAGTGGAGTTATAACCTACGACTCTTGTTCATATAGTCAAAAAAAAAAAAAAATTGTATAACATGTCACATGACACATGTGGTTACTACTTAATGAAGAAACAATATTCAAACAATACTACTAGTTTGGTGAACGTATACTAGTTTTTGTCAGATTTTTTTGTATATTCTCAAAGACTTGTGTGAGATTTTTTTTTGCTTTTCCTGATTCACAAGCAATCTTCTTCTTCTTCTTTATTTCTTTTTCTTTCTATATATATTTTCTCGAATTCCAAAACCTTACAAGTAGTATTTACATATTGAGGTCAAATGCGCCATGTCTGATCTTTGTTTATAAAGAACAAAAATTGAAAAGTGCAAACTCTCTCTATCTCTGGAGAATTGGAGGGTTGATAACATATTTACACTGGTCCTACAACCGTAACTTGATGTAACAATGATTCCGACATATTTAATTTTATAGTTTCAATTATTCTTTGTAATAGTAGAAAAATACTAGTTTTAACTCTTACTATCACTGTCTTGTGTTTATAAAATAAGCACGAGACGAGAGATTATTCAATATGCCCAAAAAGATTATTCAATATGCATGAGTCACTCACCTATATTAATATATAGTGTTATTTTTTTTTTTTACTAATATACGATATCTTGACAACAATTTATTCGGTATCTACATCCAAAAGTTTGTTTATTTGTCTTTCCTAATTTAATCCTGCAACATTTTATATATTTGTAATTTACTACACCAATTTTTTTTAAAAAAACATCACTCTTTTGGTTATGTATATTTTATTTTAAAAACCGCCTATTAGAAAATACCTAAACAAACGATGAAAAGGTTCAATTTTTTTTTTCTAAAGCTGAGATTCTAAGTAGGTCAATATTGTAATGTGAATATTCCATTACTCTTCCATTAACCCTTTGCTAAAACACTTACATTTTTGTGGTATTTTAAAAAATACTTTTCTACTGCATGTTGGGGTTTTGGATCGCTTTGAGAAGAAGGCTGACACAGTCTCTTTAACCCATGGAGTCAACTCTATGCTATATATGCTTTCTTCTCCTTTTCACCTTTTCAAGTTTTCAACTCTTCTCTTCTCTTCTTCCCGTGAATGCTATGCTACTATCGATGAACATGCCACTTTTAAAATATTATACTGTAGTAGTTTTTGTTTATTTATTTACGACGGTTGATAATGTCGAACTGATTTAAATTAAAACACACTTATTCATCATGAGAACTGAGAAGATGCATGGACTAGTAGTAGTGTAGTACTAAGTCAAGACTGTAACTAATCAATCATTAAAAGTAGACTAGAGCTGGTAAAAATGTTGTGGCAACTGTTTTTAACAAACGTACTGTATTAGAGAACTATTCTTTTTTCAGACAAGAGATGGGACTCACACAAAGACACAAACGTCCCACGCAAAGTGAAAAAAAAAAAAAAAAGGATGTGAAAAAATTCACTGTATTAACTATTGGTGAAGTAACTGAATGGTGCATAGTGGTGGTACTATACAGGAATTACATTTTTTTGACTGGTGGAACCAAAAGAGATATTGAAGAAGAAGGACCAGACTAAACGACGTGTGGTTTTAGTTCTTTCTGCCTATATACATATATATATATGAACCCCACTTTGTCGTGTACGTATGTATAAGAGTGTTTATATATTTTTTGGAGGTATTGAAAACGAACGACATGCCACAGCTCATACCTTCGTTTTGCAATTGACGCAGTGTAGTAACTTGTCGTCGTCGTCGTTTTGCTTTCGTTCCCCAAAACCACGTGCATTTCTCTTTCTTGCCATTCCCCTTTTTCGCAGTACAAAAGTAGTCTTTTTTTTTTTTTTGGTATTATTATGTTTTTGACGTTTCTATGTCATTCTTTACTATAAATATTTGATCTCAACAAGTGATCAGAATAATAATAATGGATTTGCTGTTCTTTAAGAATATTGTTAACCAAAATTAACTATAATAGTCCTCTTGATTGGCTTATGTTTGATGTTATGTTTCATGTTAGTATTTCTCACCAACCTTTGGCTCTTTCTCTTTGTTTTGGAGTGAGTCTATATATCTCTCTATTGCTATACAACACGAATACTCTCTTAATGAAATTTCCATGTCTTAGTTTCTTACCACTCGATATTATATAGTCCCCAATTTTTTTTTGTTTTTAGATAACAAAGTCAAAATATTCAGCTTCAAACACTATATATCACTTCTCTAGAATGCGACTTATATACCAAGGGAAAAAAATAAGAGATTAATTATTAAACGTAGCTCAGAGCTGGCTAAACTCATCAAGAATATTGTGAGTTACACCGTATTAAGTCAGTAAAATTCAACATCTGAGATTGGCTTCTCAATTTATTATATCAAACATTCCAATCTTCCCATCATAGTTATCAACGTAAGTTTACAGATTTGTTAACCTAGCCCTACGGGTAGTACACAATGTAAGGGATGGAAACGTACGTACAAAATTAACAATTACCAGAATCATTTCTTCAATTAACCTTTTCTTTTTCCTTAAAAAAAGGTTACTATATTTTTTTTTAACATATAGTCTCTTCTTTTTTTTTAAAAAAAAGAAGGTTACTATATTTTTTTAACACTTTAAGTTTCTTATTAATCGTCTTTGTGTTGATAGCAGAACACCATAAATTTGACAAGAGTACGAAAAACGATGAATAGTTTGAAATAAAACAGAACGATGAATTTTTTCTTAAAAAAAAGAAAAAAAAAATCTGAATACACTGTGTTTGAAATTAAAATTTATAGTTTTAGTTAAAATCATGAATACATATGTTGCGCATGAAACAAACAACGAAACTAATAGGCTTAGAGATTGGGGCGTTGATGAACTCTCTAATCTCTTCACGAGGTTTTGGTTTTGGGCCTGATAGTTTGAGAAATTGAAAACTGAAAATTTAGTCCAAAATAAAGTTTCTATGGAGTAGAGCTGAAAAATGGACTGAAACTAGTAAATCCAAAAACGACTTTGTCCAATCTAAATAGTATTTTAATTGGTCTTTGATTAATGTAAACAAATTTGTTGGTCTTTAAATAAACTGTTGTATTGCGATTTGGGAAATGAAGAATGGATTTACGGTTGGAGATCTTTCCATATTTTGGAACTTGTCATCTCGATCGTAGATTTCATATTCATCTCCCATATGATGAGCAAAAGACATATTTACCTCATGAAGACAAACCTCTCCGGCTCTCCCCCAAGGATTATGTTATGTCTCTCTCGTTTGATGTTTCTTTTATTACAACTTTACAAGATATCTAGTGACACTCTTGCTGCATGTAGTTGACCTTATCGTAGCTTGAAGATGCGGAGTATAACTGTATAAGGTAATTCATCTATTCTAGTTAGCAAGTGACAGAGGTACCTTGTCTGAAACGAGTACCTTCAGTAACGACTTTGTCCAATCAAAAAAAGCAAGAATCATTATAAAAATACCGTCCACTGGACCACTGGTCTTTGATTAATGTGAAACAATTCGTCGGTCTTTAAAAATTACTAAACACTTTCATTGACAGCTAAAGCAACGAGCCTTGTATGGTGTATCCTATGATTATTCAAAGTCTTGCCTGATGCAACGAATTACAATAAATATAGGACGGAAGCTAATAAAGAAAATATGCAGATCTAGAGCTTCTTCATCACCTTCTCCTTTCAGTAGAAGAATAGATTTCACAAACAAAAAAAAAAACGAAATGGAAGAAAAGACATTGAAGTTTAGTTCTCGAGCTACACATATTTGTCGTCAGTCTGATCCATCTCAGCCGACGCACTTCCTTTCTCGAAGATATGGTCAAAGAATGTCTAAATGCCTCATATGCAGATACAAGAAACAACGCACTAAGTATCATCTCCATTGTGATACCTGCGACTACGATGTCCACAAGAATTGTTATCTCTTACCAAGATGTCGTTTATCGGATCCAACTAGGCCTCACGCCCTTCAAGAGAGATATCATTATTTCTCTAGTTGCCATACATGTGGAGGCGTCGGCTCCGGAGATGATCTGAGCTATCACTGTGCTACTTGTAAACTCTGTTTCCACAAGGTTTGCAACTTGTACCCGCCTGAGATGAGACATCCTTTTCACGCTCAACATCCTCTAAAGCTCACCTTCTCCTCAGATTCTTCTTTTTCTGATTTGAAACACTTGCCCACTTCATGGCAAGAGGAACCCTCAGATTCCGAAACAGAGCCTGATGCATCCGAATCCGATGATGTCTCTATCTAGATATCCGATTTGAGATGCAAATGCTGCCGGAGGCATCTCCAAGAGGTATACTATCACTGCTCTACTTGCAACTTCAGCCTAAACCTGACTTGTACTAGAAACCCACCACCTTTCACCATCTTTCATGTCAAGAGCCATGAGCATCCCCTTTCCATTTTCCCTAGACGAATCCCTTCCCCATGTGATGCTTGTGGCTTGTCTCTTGAAAACACCCATGACCTCGTCTATGCTTGTCTCTCATGTAACTTCATAGTTCACAGGGCATGTATCTACTTACCCCGTGTTATTAAAATCACCCGTCATCCGCACCGTTTATCTCTCTCTGCCTCTCTTCCTTCCGGATTATTCCGTTGTGGAGTCTGTCGCCGTACCATCGATGTCACCTACGGGCAGTTTTCTTGCAATAAGGGATGTCACTATGCAGTCCATTCCAGATGTGCAGTAGACGAAAGAGTATGGGACGGAAAAGATCTTGAAGGAGTTCCAGAAGAACCCGATGAAGACATCCAGCCATTCGAGAGGATTGATGACGAGACAATACAACACTTCAGCCATGACCATCAGCTACGACTCCACATGAGCGACGGAGCTTGTGATGATGATGAAAACAAGTTCTGTCAGGCATGCATCATCCCAATCTTAGTGTCTCAACTTTTTTATGGTTGTATGCAGTGCAACTTCCTTCTCCACGAAGCATGTGCGTCCTTTCCTCGTGTAAAAGACCATCCCATACACAAACACCAGCTTATACTTCATCCAATTCCTCCTGAACCACTCAAGGTTGTGCAGCTCCAGGGAGGGGGTGGCCGGTATTCGCGATATGTGGAAGGCATGTTCAAATGCGGTGGTTGTGACCAATCAGGTTATGGTTTCGTGTACATATGCAGGGAGCAAGGCTGCCAATTCCAAGTAGACGCGAGATGTGCTTCCCTTCCGGATCCTTTTATCCATGGAAGCCACTCACATCATGATCTCTTCTTCAATCACACAAAGGGAGAATGCATGGGGTGTAAAACTAGTCATTGTTCAACATTTTACCTAGAGTGTATGGAATGCAAGTCCTTCTTGGGCCTAAAATGCGCTACTTTACCGAGTAAGACACACTACAAGCACGATAAGCATCCACTCGCTCTTTGCTACGGGGAAGAAGATACAACGTCAAATGCTCAATATTGGTGCGAAATATGTGAGACAATATTAGATGAAAAAGAGTGGTTCTATACATGCAATGACTATTGCAATGTCACAGTTCATGTTAAGTGCTTACTGGGAAACCCAATCTTCTTGAAGCCCGCTTCCTTCGACCTAGGCGATGTTACGGTTTCGGTTATTCGTAACAGTGACAACACTCGAGCAGTTTGCTATAGGTGTGATGGTCGTTCCGTACAGCCCTTTTTGTTTAAGTTCGCTAATGCTTCTTCGTGTTCTTTTGATTGTCTATGGAAAAACGTATTTAAATATATTTAGTATTAAGGCTTTCATTGTGTTCTTTTTTTACTTTAAAGTTGTTGTCTTTTGATCATATCTTTCGTTTTGGTGAATGTCTTTTGATTATATATTGATCCTTGAGGTTTATTTTTTTCTTTTAAGGAAATTAATATTGACAAGAAAGCATTTTAACTTTTTAATAATTAGATGCAGAACAAATGGCAAATCCCATTTGGCCTTTGTAGCTTAAGGTTGGCAAATCCCATTTGGAACTCATCGAGCTATTTGATCGAATCATCCAAGATCCAATCTTTGCAGAAGTAATTCTGTAATCTTATGCCAAATCTGACTTATAATTTGTTTCAGTAAGACTTCACACTATAGGGAAGTGTCATCTTGTTTTTTACCATGAAATCTTGTATGAATATCAAATTCAACATACAAGGAAAACAAAGACGAGATTAAACCTATCTCAGATTTGGCTAAACTCAAAAAGAATGCGAGTTATATCGGATTAAATCGTAAAATTTAACTTCTACGGGTTGCTTTAATTTATTATAGCCGCCCATTAGGGAAAGAAGAGATATACCAATCTTCCCATCATAGTTATCAAGGTGATTTTACAGATTTGTAACCCTAAGAAGAGATACACTATGTAAGGGATGGTAAAAACCGTAAAATGGGGTTACTTTTCAAAGTGTAAGCAAAAACTCTAGAATCTCAAATGTACATGTAAGATGGTGTGTTCCTGAGATCATCAGGGTTTTAGTTTTTTTGACACAAACTGCTTCACAGATTAGATTGTGTTCTTTCTGTTTGGTTTATATATCATCTGTCAAGAAATAAGAACACAAAAACTCGTTTCAGCAGGGCTATGAGAAGACATGTTTTCTTGTTCGATATTATCAAGAACTAGCAAATTCAACACTAACCTTGATGAGGATCTTCGTGTACGAAGAAACTGGCAGCTACTATCAAATAGCAAAGAATGAGCATCAACCCTTTAAAGTAATTTGATGTCCCTTCCTGCATTGCAACAAACAAGCAGAGACCTTTAACAACTTCATGCAGATAAACTCAAGCTTGCTTTGATAATTAGCATCAAGATTAACCCACCTGGATAAAGAAAGCTACAACAATCACAGTTATAAACAGTGTAGCCGTCTCAAATAGCTGGAAATTTAGGTCCATTTGTGCACCCATCATCCATCCGATCACCACACAGAAAGGAACCTATATCCAATAGACAAAAACCGATAACTATCAGAGAGTGTTCAGTACTAGACCCACGTTCAAATTTCATATACATACCGCAAACATAGAAATCTGAATGGAGGATCCAATAGCCACTCCCAAAGACAGGTCCTGCAGAGGACAATAAATAGTTAAGAACCTAAAGAAGAGAATCATAGACATCAAAATACAAGAGAATTTGTCTGCGTACCAGCTTGTCTTTCATGGCAAACATAATTGCACCTGCATGCTCGGCCGCATTCCCAACTATAGGAAGCAAGATGACACTGATAAAAGAGATTGGTATCTTCCATGATACTGAAGCACCCTATCACAGATTGAAATACAAAAATTCAAAACCATAAGCCAAGCTCAAAATGTAGCATTGCAATGTTATCCTGATCATATGGAAATGAATAACATGCCAAGTTAATATTGTAAGATCTTCATAAGAAACAATGAAATACAAAAAAAAAAAAAAGGTAACTATTTACCTCTATGGCATCAACAAGATAGCCAGAAAGAAGAGAGACCCAAGCCGTCAAGATTGAAAGCCAGATGATGGCTTCCCACTTGGAGATCTCAGGATCTTCATCATCGTCTAAAGATTCTTCGTTCTGGGTTGTTTCCTATAATTTACAGTGTTTACCAAACAACAGAGATAAGTCCAAGTAGAAGAAAGAGGTGGAACCACAAAGTTTATTGGCCATCGATTTATAAAAAAGAAATTGGACAGAACCCGTAAAATTGGCCAGAATCATCTGTGGCCATGATCAAATGATGAAACTGGTTTAACTTGAACGAAACAATATTTGTATCTGTAGTTATCTTAATCTATTGTTTCCTGCCTTATGCGATTAAAAAGAAAATGTCATCACAGGTCAAAGGAAACAAACCTCGGTAAGAGCAGTATAAGAACTTGGCTGGCTCTTTAACTGGAAAAAGAGGTAAGCAGCATAGGCAACGAGCATTATGCAACTGCTGAATCTTGAGAGAGCAAGCTCTGATGACCCAGCATGAACCTCACTGTGCGTGTAGTGAAGAACTGCGGGGAAGAGTAGCCCCATGACAGCCATCAAAAGCAATCCTGAATTCACAACGGCGTTTCCCTGGCATTACAGAATAGAGAAGCTCAGCAACATGGTAAAGATTACAGAACCATATGAACAAATACATTGAACAGAAAGAAGAGAATAGGTGAATGATATGCCTACTTTGTCAAAGACTTGCTCTTTCTGGGAAAATACAAGCCCACCACAAAAAAAGGCGCAGCCAAGTACAAGCAACATGTTAGAAAGGATCGAGCCGAGCAGTGTCAGCTGTACAACGCGTATCATTCCAGTTTTAAGAGCGAAAATCGATATGATCAGCTCTGTCACGTTTCCAAATGTAGCATTTAGGAGGCCTCCAACTGTTAAATTGGTATACCACGTCAAAAAAATATCAGGAGAAATCGATGAGAACCCGAAATAGAATGGCTATCAGAATAAACAAAAGTCATACCAGTTGAACCCGTGTAACAAGCTAATTGCCTGTCACCAAAATAAATGGTTACTTGTAGATAAGTCGTGCTGATAGAATGATAACATGGTAACTCAAGAATTACAAGTGCGAGCAACAGCTTACTCAGTCGCATATCCGAGACGTTCAGCTAATGGTGTGATGCCTACAAGGCTCAGTAAGAAGATCCATCCCTGAGGCAGAGAAATCATTTCTTGAGACATAACATAAACAGAAGAAATGAAACTTCTAAGAATAGTAGCCGAAACTATAACTGCTCACCTTATTATCTGTCAAGTAGTGGAGTAGTATAGCTAGAGGACCGAAAGGCAACAAAAGATTGAGTTTATTGGACAAAATAACGATCTTGAAGCTCTTGAGCACACTGTTGTTAGGTGTTTTAGTTGCACGTTCTCGAAAACTTGGAGAAAGTGATCCTTGTTCCATCAAGGAAGCTGCTTTTCTTTGCGGGGAATCAGTTTCTCGTCTGAAAAGGCTTTTGTGCTCAACATCATTAACCAATCCCATCTGTACAAAGTTGTAATCTTTTCCATTAAGCTGACAATGAGGAGCCATATAACAGAGACTAGACGTGATCGATGGTGAACTATAACTTACTTCTACCTGGGCCTGAATAAGAGCCGGCACCTTACAACAACCCATATATAGACTTGTGGTAACAAAACATGAAAACGAGGATACACAACAATGTGGTCTTCTTCTAGAACCTGGAGATGGAGAAACTTCTAAAAAGATGAATCACGATGCAAAATCCCAAACCTTGGAATGCTTAGGGTATCAATGAAACACAGAATTAAATCTGAAAGCTTTAGGACAACAATTCATCAAAATATCAAAGAGCATTACTCATTCAACAGCTAATGAAACTAAAGAGGATCGAAGCTTAGAGTCTTCAAATGAAATCAGATCAGTTCATAGCCCACAATATGAAGATGTGAACTAAAGCGCATCGAAGGTGATGGAACGGGTAAAGACTAAAGAGATCCGAAAGGTTTACCTGGAAGTCAACGAAGGGTCAGAGAAGAAAGACTTGAACAAGTTGCAGCAATCAATTCAAATAAAACAAAGTAAAAAACGAAACTTTGAATTCTTCTTCTTCTTCTTCTTTCGATATGTTGGAGAAGAGGACAGCCTAATTAGTTTACTAAGTATTGATGCATCGTCGTTGGGGGTTGGTAATAGGAACAAGGGAACAGTAGAAGAGAGATTTGTTTGTGATCTGAGTGATAATAGAAGAATCTCCCAGAGAGATGTCAGGTCAGTAAAGAGCGTGAATGCGTGATCAAGGAAGGAACTTTCCTTCTTCTGCTTACTAATTTTTTTCATCAACCGATTGAAGAAGACAAGACATGTTTCAATTTCTTTTTTTTTTTTCTCTTCAATAACTCTTATAAAAAAAATTATAAACTAGTAGTACAATATATAATTAACTGAATTTAATTAGACATTTTATCTTGTTTCCAATTGTTTAGCACTTTTCTTTAATCATTCATTGTTATGAAAATTTAAATAAATGTGAAAATTGTGAATTAGTGAATCAAGAAAGGTAAAGTAAGTGGATCCCTCTAAACATGACGTGTTACCATAGTCCAGAATAATTAAATTTAAGTATCGACCGCATCACGTTATCTCCATTACCTATTTTTACTAATTCGATTACAACGTGGATATTATAATATAAACTCTTTATTATCTTCTTATTATTATTACAACAACAACAAAAAGAAGACGTATACATTAACTGATACAATTCATCATGCAGATCAATATGAATCATAATAGATCATGAGAGCACCGAGCACGATACTCGAAAGTCACAGTCGGATGACCACGTCCCAAAGATACAATTCTTTCTCTGGAACTCCTAAAGTAAACGTCACCAAACCCGATTCCGGTTCATACTCATACTCCACATCCTCTGAATCCACAGTAACAACAGTTCTTGGTCGTGGTCCAACTGACGAGGAGTAATAAACCCCAACCACACCACTCCCTCGAAGTTTCATCCTAACGACAGATCTTGTCCCATCATCATCGTATCTTAAACTCACTATGGCTCCTCCTGAATTAAACATCTCCATAAGTCCCACCGGAGCAAACTTTGTTCCATCTGAAAATTCCTTCACCGGCACCACTGTGAACACCTCGTACTCACGTGACTTCAATGTGACTGGTAATGATGTATCTTTGGGGAGATACACTAACTCTCCTGTTAACGCAAACACATGAAAACTATGAATTTTTGTGAGTAAAAAAAAAGCAGAGTATATATTTAGATTGATGTTTTGAATTTGTGTAACTACCTCTGAGATGGGAATAGACAATGGAATCGCCTGTCCACTCAAAGGCTGCTACTTTATGGATGTAATGAACATCATTGGTTCGTACATAACCAGATATTGTCCCAGGTTCTTGGTCATGGATTAAGTATCTCTTCTTCTTCTTACACCATCCAGCTCCTTGGCAATTAAAGACTCCCATCACCCCCGTGTATTCGTTCAAGTTCCATATTTTCATTAGACTTGTAAAGTTATCATGAACAACAGTTTTAGTTAAAGATCTACGCTTTCTTCTATCCAGGGGCAAGGAAAAAAACTAGAGATACCTTTTATTGTCTCTGACTGGATCACTGAAGAAGCAATCACGAGTTGGTCTTCCTGGAAGCTTTGCTCTGAGTATGGAACCGTCTCGGAGTACTAGCTTTCTTAAAAGGTTGAAGTCATGTTGTCCCGGTTTGTCGCTGTTTAACAAGTTTAGATGTCTAGAGTTAACTACTATCAGCTCATTTTACTAAGTTTGTTTGTTAAATGCTATTGAACCTTATGATGATTACCTGACGTAAATGGCACATCCTCCAACCGCGCGAGCTGCTGCATGATATTCAGCCATCGGATGCAAACTCTGCAGTTGAGAAAAATATAGATTCATTCACAAGTTCAAAATTTTTTTGTTAAAAGTTAATCTGTTGAATCAACTCAACCTACATGAAACATGTCCCAATCCGGCTGCATAAACTCTCCAAGGAACAGTGTGTTATATGCAACAGAAGCAATGTGGATTGTGTGCGATGTTGGATCTCTAGGCCAGAAATCGTCTGATGCCCTTATAACAGCCGTATTTTTTGCGCTATAAGTACCATTATAAGAAGAAAATTGTAATGGTTATGGATAAAATCTGTGAGAACAAAAGTTGCAGGTCCAGATGCTAACCTGTAGAGACCATCAGTGTTATGACTCATGCAAGAGATGATACCATTGTCAGGGAAGTTTCTTGAAATGGAAGCTTCCAAAGCCTGGTGATACTTCTTTGCAATTTTGACGCGACCGCCATGTCCAGCCCCAAGAGTTTCCAGAATGTTTTGGACGTCTACCTTGACACCATCGATCCCAACGGATGCAAGATACGAATGAAGGTCGTTATAGAAGCTAAAGACTCTCTCAGGATTCACCAAACCGAGCCCATTCTTAGTTATGCTTTCTAGACATCCACAGTGCTCGTTGGACATAACTCCTGGTGAGGAAACTGGATAGGCAACCTTTGATTCGTAGTGTTCCATACCAGCAACGCCTGGTTTGACTCCTCCCCAGTATCCTGTTATTGCATGCCAAACATAAACATATTTGAGTGAATTGTTACTCTTAATGTCTGTGATAACATGTCCAAGACTCAATGCAGGGTCGTCCACCCGGTGGCCCTCTTTGCCATTCTTTTGAAACTTGTGGTTCTCCTTAATGTGAGTTAACCGGTTTGCAAAACTGAAGGAAGCACGAAAGATGGAAACAGAGTGGCTATTAGCTAGATCATGACAAAACTACAAGACATGTTTGCAATAACTAAACCAGTCACAGGTGCTGATTGTATACTTGTAAATGGAGAGCATAATTACTTACTTGGCAGAATTATCAGCGTTAAATTCTACACTAGTCTCATCCATGCCAACAGATTGCCAACCATCATCAATTATGACAAATTTTGGGGAAACCCCACCAGCTTTGAGGCTACAGACAATAATATTTACAGCTTTGGTTAAGTTCACAGTCTAAACGTTAAAGCCAACTTCAGGAGTAACTAAAGACTGATCAGGAGTACCTCTCAAGACCTTCCTTGACGTCTTTGGCTTTTACATTGGTATAGAATGCATCCCAAGTGCACCAACCAAACCAGTTTAACATATCTGGCATCTGAACACCACTCAGAACAGGGGAAATTTGAGAATCAACTTGTGGTAAAAGGAAAAGTATGAGACAAATTTAGTGAAGACGAGTTTCCTTACTTTCTTTCTCTCCCGGTGTGAAAATGTCTGAAGATGTTGTTCAACAGCCCTATAGCATAAACCATGGAAGTACAAAGATTCTTAACACTAACCTTTTGGATAGAAAGAAAGTTTAGAGTTAAGAAACATTACATACTTGACAGCTTTGGTAATGACATCAAAAGGGTCGGAGCCAGCAGCCACAAAAACCAAATGATTCCCCTCAAATTGGTCAACACTTGGATCACCTAGACCATACACAACAAACCATATAAATCTCAAGAGATATATAATCTTACAAAAATGTTCCAACTCAAATCTAGCCATAGCCGTGTGAATTACTAAGTGGATTACTTACCGCTTTCAAGGCAAATCTCTAGCTCATTAGCCTCGTTCCCTTGCAGAACAGCCCTGAAGTCTCCTTCGAGTATAGGCAAGAATACAACGTACGAGGAAGCTGATTGTCCTTCTGCTCCTAGATCAGATCCTTGGTTTGCTTCTACGATTAGAAACTGAGTCTCGCAAGGAATCTCTTTTCCATTAGTACCCATTCTTTGAGTCATCCACCATAGTTTAAACCGGAAAACACACATAAACCTCAAGCCTCTGCCAAGAAAAGAAAAAAATCATATATTGAACACAAAACATTTACTATACCCTAAGCGTCAAGTAATTCAACAAATTAAATGTGACATTCAACAAAAGAAGTATAGGAGGAAAAGGATTGAAACAGTACTCGAGTTTGCCTAAGGAGAAGACACGGTGGCTTCCGGTTTGATCCGACGTGACTCCGATGAACGCGCCGTCGATCAACGAGTTTCCTGAAGCTGGAGTAACTAAAACATATTCTGGAACGCCGCGGAGAACACGGTTACCTAGCACCACCAGATCGGAGTCGCCGGTGACGCTGATTCCGGAACCAACGGTCATCGTCTTACTTCCTTGTAAGGAAAAAAAAGAAAGAAACCTCGAGACTCACGCTACACTCGAGAGTGACTATAAAATAAGTTGGACAAGACAAGAAGGGTATTTATAGAACGTTACCGATGACGTGTAACACTGCTCATATCTAGTGAACACGAAAATGCAAAATCTACTATATATAGTATAGTATAATAAGATATACGCTCATATGGTGGTAAAATACTATAATTTCTATTTTTTTGTAACCAGTGTTTTGATTTGAGAATATAACTTAGAGATTAGACAGTTTTATGGCATAATCCGAAACATATTTCAGAAAAAAAAAAATCATATAATCTTATGTAGCTTACGTGGACGTGATTGTAAATGCTGACCATTTTGAGATAACTCGGATATGATTCTTGACTGTGTTGATCGGGTCGAACATGATGTTATGTTTACTTATATGTTCAATCATATTTTTGGCTAACCATGGAAATACAGTACTAAAGCTAAAAAAATCATTGAAAGTGAAATTGAAAATCACTGAAATCAAGTGCAAATGACGGAAAATTCCTTGAAATTGCAGTAATTAAAAAGAACTAGAAAAAAAACATATATAAATCTAACCTAATCATACAATGCTTGTGATTTGTTAAATATAAAAGATTCTCCACCTCCAAAATATAAAAATCGAAAATGATATGAACCGAACATTTTGGAATGTTTATAATCGAAGATAATATGCGTTTTATAGTGAAAGCTAAAGTGGAAACAATAATTTACTTGGGTGAATAATAATAGCTACTATCTTTTTAACAAAAAGGAAAAAATAAATACAGTTATATATTTGCATGCGAAAAGAGGTACTAATGTATATATATACTCCAGTAGTAGTGAATTATTGATAGTGATCATTAATAATTAAATAGAGCGGCGCAGGACAGGAACTGGAACAGAGCCCACCACATGCTCATGCTCATGCACGACCATTGGACGGTTTGTTCTACGCTGCACATGATCTTATATCTATTACCAATATATATCGATCCCTGTGTCTCGCAAATAGAGTATATAACTTCAACACAAAGAATGCCTCCCCAATCCATTCATTAGGACCTTTTGGAGGAGAATATATATAGGAAAAGGGCAACGAAAAGAAGCTCAAACGAGCCAAAGTAAAATAAACCCAAAGGCCTTGGGGCCATCCATTGTGCTTGATGGATGTCATAGAATAGATAAAAAGAGAGTCTCTGTTTTCCCTTTCTTTACTTGTGCGAACTTGAATTTTGTATGTCAAGATGACTGCAGTCTTCTTGATAAGCAATGAGTCAAATTAAAGTTAATCATCGAATTCAAATTAGTATTTATTATTGAATTTCTATTTTTTATATTATGATATACAACATTTATTCTTCTGTGAGTTTGAACTTTGATAAGGCAATGGCATAGCTATAATATTGGTTGAGCTCAAACACATGAACAAGAAAATTTATGACAAAATAATATTTGTAATTGAAAAATTCACGATCTAGAAGTGGACCATCACCAAAGTTGTTGGATATATATTGGTTAACTTTAAAGCAGAAAACAACAGATCGATAAAAACGTCCACGCACCAATCTTTTTTTTTCTAACTTCGATGCCTCTCTCCCCACGTTTCTCTCCCACATTCTCACAACCAACACACTCTATATAAAACAAAACCTCTATATAGCCTTCAAATAACATTATCCAAACCTCCTCACAAGTTAAAATAGAGAGCTACATACTTAACGATCGATAGGAGATTGTAATCAACGTAGAAAGAAGAAGAAAGATGTGTTGTGGAAGGATTTGCATGTTATGCACGTGCCTGGCTTTGGTGGTGATCGCTATATGTTTGGTCCACGGTTTTGGTGTCTTCAGAACAGGATTCCACAAGATCCACGAGATTGTTCATCTAGATTGTGATCTGAGATTCGGCTGCTATGGTGGTACTCGCCGCTCTTACGGTTTCATAGCTCCTCCATAACATATTTTAGCTGAGAAGGCAGACATGCACGAATTAATTCAACCCTGCGTCTTTGTGTCTTTCTTACTCTTAGCTAGATTTTGTCTTTAATTAGTTTTATTTTTTTATCTTTCTAATTTGGATTGTTTGGTTCGTGTGATTTTGGTAATTTTCATATCCCTTTTGAAATTTATTTAAACGGAAGTCTTTCTCAACTATTCTCCCATTGTAAACATACAGTTGTAGCAACACCCTTGACCTTAATTAAACCCACTAAAGCTAATTAACTAAGTGGCTTAAGTCCCTTTGGGGAATTTTATCTACAAAACTACAAAAAAACCAATAAATCATTTAGTCGGTCGTTCAACTTTGTTTTTTTCGCAAGTGCAAAGCTTCGCATCCGCGTTATATACAAGACATCAAATTACTTAGACAAAACAAATATCTTAGAAACATCAAACTACTGATGAAACAAAAACAAAAGATTCGTTTGTCTTGAACCGCTCAACTGATGTCTTACTCTTGCATGGTGGACATGGAGCGATGGAGCTAAAGTGTGACTCAAGTGTGAGGTCATAATTAAAGTGCATGCATCTCTCTTGCACGAGCAAATAGAAAGTCATGAAATATAAGTGTTTTCTATTCAATCGACCAAAAACATTAGAATGAGAGATTTTCATTGAACTGGTTCACCAGGAGGTGGTGGCTATTGTTGACGCCAATGACTCTGCTCGCGAGTCGCGAGTGATGATCCTAAATAGCTTGGTAGCCATCTCAAATGCTCTAATTTTTGGGTTTTTTCTCTCATGTAAAATAATACTATTGTTTTCAATGTTTGGATTTTTATCTTTTTATGATCGTTTGTAATGTTCACTCGTTCGTCTCCTAACAATAAAAACGACTCATTGACAACACAAAAAGATACTATGTAAACGACTTTTTTGTATCTCAATGGTCAGACAAAAAGCAGACAAATGAAATCTCAAAAAGCACCAACTAACCGCTGATTAAACAATTTAGATCTTTCAGAGGTTTTCTTTGGTCTTCTATACATACCCGTTTGGTCTTTCGCCGCCGCTGCTCTTAGCTGTTCTTCTCTGCAGATCTGCTTCGTAGTGTTGGAACGTAGCGTCAAGAGCCTGGCAAAGAAAATCGTTTAACAATGCAAGGCTTGGTTTAGTTGTATAAACTGGATATAGATGCAATATGAGTGGGGATATATAAGACTTAACAGAGACATGGTAATACAACTCTTTCTGTACATATTGGAAGAAGCTAACCTGTTGCATTGGACGAACCAGCAGAGAAATCTGATGCCGGAGATCAGATTGCACCGACTCTTTCATTGCCTGAGTTACATCGAGTTTAGTAGTAAGGAAACCGTAAAGTGGACCATATACAATCAGATTCGAGTAAAATACTGCATCAATTTAATCTATTTTAATTTCAATTTCGAAATCGCATTGGTATGGAGAGATTAGCAACTGTACTCTTCTAACAGATTTACTCCCATTTGCTTATTCTGTCAAAAGATGAAGAAATTCAAAGCTAACCTCGAGTTTTGAATAAGTATTGGACATTGCATCCTTCAGTTTACCAACCTGCATAATAATATAACATCATAAGAAGTAAGAACCCACAAAACAGATTCGGTATAATAACTTGCTCATGGTGTATAACAAGATTGAATGTTCCACGAGAAAGCCTAGGAATGCAAACTCTGGAATTTGGGATATTTGAAAATTACAATGAATTACCTTGGTATGAAGATAAGTGGTTGTTATAGGATAAGATGACCAAAAATGTCTCAGTAATTCTTGTATTGATGTCCAATGCTGTAGATGAAAGAAGAAAGTCCTCTTATCCATAGCATTACTACCCAATCTTCACTAATCAGTACATATAGAGCTTCTTGTCACTTAGGATAGTGGAAAATGTCGGACTTACGTGTAGAACTTCATCCTTAGTGGACTTTGGTAGTCTGTCTAGAAAGCTCTCTCGTGGGTTCTTCCCAATGATATTTTTGGCAGTTGAGATAGTTCGGGTTAACGAACTGAAAACCTGAATAGGGTCAGCAATCTTTAGCTCAGGAAACAAAGCAAAAAATTATGGTTTCTTTAGTCAGCACATATTTTATTATGGGATAGATAGCACCTCGAAGGAAACTTCAGGCTTAATTAACGGATCACTTAATCCTCTAGCTCTAATCTCCACAATGGATTCTTTTAGTAATCCAAAAGCTTCATGGACATTTCTCTTCAATCCCTTTGTTCCTCTGGGTGCATTGAGAACGTTTCCTTGTTGAGATTCAAAGTAATCACGAGGATCCTGATTCCAAACAAGAAAAGGTAAGGGAATTAACGCAGCATCCATCATCAATTGTGAAAACCTTATATTGGCAGAAAGCCAAACCTTGATAGAAAGCGGGGCTAGCGGGAAGTTTTGTGGTGCTTGAAGATCCTCCATTCCTGCTACCCGGGACATCCTCTCCAATCTCTCCTGATTAGCGTCCTTGGTGGTTTCGCCATCAGCTTTGCTTACTAACAGGGGTAAAATATCAATAGCAACGTCAGATGAATTTAAAGAGTGGCATTGCCATTGATTAGCACAGGGAAAAACCAAAAAAAAACATAGCAGAGTGAAACATCAAACCTTGTTTAACCCGTGTGAGAGCCTCTGCAACAATCCTCGTATCTTCTGACTCAACATCTGGTTTTCAATTTAAAGGAATATTATTGTATATTACCACCAAGAACTAAATTCAGAAAGGCCAACATAAAAATTTACACTTCGTCAACTGTCTAACGTTATATAATGTTCAGATGAAAATATTTAAATGAGGTGCTTAGAGGTGTTTACCAATGCTTCTGCCTTCCAATACAACAGCAGCATGACGATTAAGATCTTGCAAAAGTGATCGTTTAAACTGCTCATTCTGTGGTTCAACAACATCCCTGGTTCCATCACGCTGGATCCCGTGGTCCTGTGTTACGGGAAAGTGAAGAACAATATGAGATGACATGATACAATATATAGTAAACAACCTTTCAACCGCATACAGAGAGCAAAATGTCAATATTAAGATTAATGTTTTCTATATATCAGTTTTAAGCTCCTTCTAAAACATGCTAATATTAGAGTAGTGGTCATGTGGATAAGAAAAAGCAGCTATTCAGAATTATCTGAAAGAAACTAAATCTCTTGATTGAACAATGTAAATCAGGTTCCCAGAGAATTCTAGAAAACAAAACATGTGACACATTTTGTTACGAGTTTGATTCTTAACACCATTATTCTTATCCCAGCTCTTCCCATACTATTTCTACTAGGGACATAGACAATACGTAAACACCAACACTATAAACACCGCAAATGACTTTTCTATTTGTGTGAATCTGAAAGTATTAACTGAGCATTGGAAATTTCTTTCAACAACCATTGATGTGCTATTTGGAAATTATCCAAACCTTTGCATGCACTGGTAGTTGACTTACCATAAGATGAGTGTAGTCGTCTCCCTCATCAGCCTCCATGTCAAGAGTTGGATCAACCCGTCTAATCTACAGAAATAACATTCAAATCAGATAGATATGCCACAAATATTTTTTTTTCAAACAAAATACATGGAAAACGATTAAACAATAGAAGAAAACTAACCTTTTGACGAGTTTCCCGAGCCAATATCTCATCAGGCTTCAGAAAGACAGCGAGTTCCTCATCCTCAGCAGCTTCTGCGGCAGCTACTGCTGTATTTTTTGTGCTGTAAAGATATTCTGCTCTAAAATATTTTGTCCAGAAGTCTTTTTCTGTCATCTAGCATAGACAAATAATTAGCAAAGCCAGTTAATATTCGTCGTATTTGAAGATTAAACATTTTTAAAAAGATTGTCACGGTGTGCTAGTCTTTGTTACCTTACTTGGAACATAACTGATGAATGCCTGCCTAACAGCAGGCTTCTCAGCAAAAATCTGAAAGCGTAATGAAGAAAACATAAGTGGGAAAGGACTGTAGCAGGAATGAAGAAACATTCAGTATACTTGCAATGGATTTACTGGCTAAGCTAGCACACACTATAAGTTGGCAGAAAGGCTGTTACATAATTTCATATTCCCCACATACAGTCTCACATGGGACTCTGTAAGTTAAAGCACATGATGCAACCTGAACACCTATCAATGGATTTCTGACCCAATATATCACCAACTGTGACTTCAGCTCCATAAAATATTAAAAATTTATGATGTAGACCTTTGCGGATCCAACTTGGATTTGGATTTAGAAACTAATAGAGCACTTACAAAAATGAAAAACATAGTGAACGAAAGAGCTCACCTGAAAAATTATCTCAGGTGTCAAGTTAAACGTCACTCTATTAGTCTGAAAAAAGAAAAATGAAGAAAGTGGTTGGTAAACCAGAAGAGATGTCACATGATAGTAGATATATATCAACAAATAAATGTAATTAAGCCGAACACATCAGTGTATGCTTATATAGGTGCATTGTTTCTTTCCTACAAAAGCATGTGCATGAACATGGTAACCAAAGAGGTTTTACTAACTGCCAGGAAGGATCTGAGAAAATTATACCATACCCGTCCATCAGTAGATGGTTTGATGCCAGAAACCATCATGCTCTTAAGCCCAAGCTGCTGTTTTGACTTTCGGATGGAATCTTTACCAAGTAATTTCTGCAATCAGAATAAAGTCAGTAACTATGAAGACATTGAAGAGAAGAAGAAATTTTTATAAATAAAAAAAAGCAAGGAAAAGACAAAGAACTAACCTTCCTTGTAGCCCAGAATTCATCTTCTGTCAAGACTTTACTTTCAACGAATTGCTTATGCAATCTCTGCAGCTCACTTTATATCATGTATGTTACTCACATTAGAAGGAACTTGATGAGCCAATGAAAACAGAAACTTGCAACCTCATGTTCTGGTTACATACCTATTTTCTTTAAGAAGCTTGAAACGCAGCTCCAATTCTCTAATACTAAGTTGCTCAGTAGATGCCGGGACAGCTGGTTTATTAGGCTCCTCTTCACATTTAGCAAGTGCTTTGGCTGTTTTATAGTTGAAAAAAAAGGGTACAGAAACATCGTGAAAGAAACAAGAGAAGTAGTTGCCAATCAATAAAAGCAAACCAAGGTAGATGGAGCTTACTGATGAAATCACGGCAAGCATGCATATCGGGATAATTTCCAAACTCAAAGATATGACTCCTTCCCTATAATGAAAGATGAAGAAACCTCAAAATGAACACTGAGCTTCAAAATTCAGATATCTAAATATCTTCAATAGCGAAAATGCCAAGATAAGACCTGCTTGTTTGTCAGATTGAGCCAAGCAGGTTTCTGTGATCCTTCTTTGGTATATTTTTGACCTGAGAAATAGAAGAAACACAGTGAAAATCTTATAACAAGTGTGCAGGCATCATCATAACGAAATCTATATGGGCAGCATATAGGTGCTCGAAGGGTAATGCATACTTTTGATGTTCTGAGTCTGCACTTTGAGCTTTGAATCTGATTTGGGATCATCAGGGACGAAGAGCAACATCGCTTCTTTCTGCGAATTGGAAAAGAAACAGTTAAAGAAGATTAGAGATAATCAAACTCAAATAAGAGAGAGAGAACGAAAGGGAAGGAAGGTGTTGGTAAAATAATCATACAATTCTGAGAAATCCAGAAGTTCCAGGATCCTTGACAGAGCTCTTGTATTTGACTCGCTTCTCAACTTGCCCACCAGCCATATCGAGCACGCAGCTATGTATGAATTTGGTAAAATCGGTGGATCGAGCGAAAGTGGAATCTAGGTTTATGCTCTTATCAACAAAAGATTAAAACTTGGAGACCGAGAGAAGAGAGATGGTGTCTGGTGTGGTGAGTTCCCCACTCTGCTGCTCTTGTGAAAGAGGCGTTTTGTGGAATCCCCGACTCTCAAATAGGATCCGACCCGAATCATTATTATGTGCCGCAATGCCGGTTCCCTTTTTTTAATAATAAACCGATTCGGTAAAACCTCGGTTCTACGAAAAGTAGGCGTTATTGACCCGAAATAAACTGGTACAGCGTAAAGGAACAAAACGGTGACGCATTTGTATAAATACTATTTTGTTTCCCTCTTCTTTATTTTTACCCGAACATCTTCTCTTCTTCTTCTTCCTCTGCTTTTCTTGCTTCTTGCTCCCTTCTTTCTTCCACAAAAATTTAGAGTCTTCTCCTAAGAAAAATGGCCGGAGTTCCTAGGGAACCCTTCGCGTTGAACCTCAATCCCGCTTCTATCATCACAAAAATCCGTGCATACTATCCAAAGTTCCAGTCTTTGGCATTTCTGATTGTTTCAGGGGGTTTGCTTCTGTGCTCAAACTATTTGAAAAACCATCTGGAAGAAGAAGGAAGTTACTATCTTGACATCTATCTTGTTTGCCTGGTTTTGATCATGGGTCCAAGAACAGTGATTAGAGTACGTCAAAGGTTGATGGCCAGATTGGGTGATTGGGCATTTGCTCTGATTAAGGGCGTTAGTGCTGTGGTTTCTTTCACCTTCTTCCACTGGCTAGGAAAAAAGCTAGTTGGTGAAAAAGATGTGTACATTGCCATGGCTTCAGTTTTCTTCTTTCTCTACCTCTTGTCCCTCCGTGTTATCTACGAAATCACCGACGATCTTGGGATCGCACAGGGGTTTCTCATTTCAGGATACACCTTATTGCTTCGAGACTACCCAGAACTTCCAAATAGTATCTATATCAGTTCTGCGTTTACAATTCTACTAGCCATCATGAACACGCCGCAGCCACCGCGGAACCAGAGGTATGACGAAATCCAATTGGATCCCACGGAGATGCCGCCGCTCGAGGATGATGAAGAAGAATCCGAGGTTTTACCGGCACTAGTCATTGTGCGCATCGGCAATCCCGTCCCGGCGATTCAACCAGTCCCGGCGCTTGCACCATCCAACAACAGAGCTGGACATGGCGGTTGGGCCCTACCCGAGACTTGGAGATGGCGTTTAGCCCGGCCCGATCGTACCAATTGCCACTTTAACCGGCCCAATAGTATGAGTTGGTGATTTGCTTAGCCCTTTTGAATGGGCATAGAACGAGAAGAACATTTTGTATAGCCCTATAGTAGGAACACTTTCTTTTGTATTTTTTTTTTTTTTTTTTGTGTATTGACTTCAATTGTTATATTACCAGGATCATCAATGTATTACGGCGATGACCATAGTTATTCTATATTACTAAAAGCGTTTTTCAAAAATAAAATTAAATATGTTTTTTTTTAAGTGTTTTATGATTTCATCAAAGTTCAGTAATCATATATGAAGTAAACCAAATATCTAAAAATAGAAAAAATTGAGGAAGTTAAGTTTTTTTTGATAATTAATAGTATAGATATATCTATATTTTAAAAAAATATAATTGGTGATGTGATAAATGAACAAAAATAATTAGGGGCTTTGGTAGTGCAGATTGCACAAAAACCCTATTTCTCCTATCACAACAACAACAAAGAGAGAGGGATGATGAGTCTTGAGAGGATGTGGAAAGTAGTAGCCATGTTGTCCGTATTTGCAATCTCCATATCACTCTACAGCCTCTGTCCTTCCTCGTCGTGTTCGTTATGGTATGCCGCCATCGGTGCCACAACCTTATACGTGGCGTTGCTGCTCATTTCGCACTTGTGCAGCAATATTCGCATCTACAAGGAAGAAGAGCCGCCTCTACCTGCTACACGAGCGGCCTACTCTGTTATTCTTATTGCATCTATGTTTTATTTCCCTTACTATTACTCCACCATCCATGTCTTGATTTACGTGTGCTCCATGTTTGCCTTTGGGATCGCCATATTCCAGCTCAATTCTCCTATGGACACCAAACACGCTCTTGCCACCTTATTCTTTGGTTTCCTCTCTGCTTTCCAGGGATTTGGGATTGGTAACTGGCCAGATTCAGAACGCTCCTTTTGGTGGGTGATTTTGTTTACTATCCTTTTTGCAAAACTTATTTTCCCCATTAACGGCATCTACGTTTAGTATTGTATTACTGCGGCTGTCTATTCACTCTTGTATTTATTTTTTACACATTATCGTATAATATTTTACTTAGAATTTCTTCTTCCATTTCACTTCATTCAAGATTCTTTTATATGCCTTCTTCAACTGACTAGAATTAGAGGATGGAACAACGTACCTGTTGACGATGACTATGTATAATTTGTTATTGTGATGGTTTCATTCATAGAGACAGGACTAAAGAGTCCCCATGCTCTCTCTTGTGTGCCCGCTACATATGGTGCAGAACAAGCTTTCTGGACAGGTTAAGTCATTTCTTTAGCCTATCTCATTACTGTTATGAGTCACTGATAATAAGTTTTTTCGATCGTGGTGATCACCATATCCATCCAGGATCCACACCACTCCTCTGAATTAGTGCCAATTTGGTTGAATCCAAGTTCTTGTCCTTGAACATCACAGCAAAGTTAGGGTCCAGCTCCAGTTCAAGGATCACTTTCTTTTTAAGCATAAAGAGGGTATCCTAGGATCACAGAACGACATGAGCTACTATGTAAACCTAAGCTCGGTCATCCACTTTCTACACATTTGTCACTCTTGATACCCTCCTCACAGCTGCCTGTTGGATTTAAATTGTGTCAGCCGTGGTAACAATTAGCTTCACTAGTACAGCCAGTGATACAACTATGTGTTTAAGTCGTTGAGCCCATAACCATTTGAATAACTTGATAACTAACTACATATTGTGCTCCGATCCTCTCTGGAACAAAATTTCTCAACCGGATCACTTAAGTATCTCAGGGATAAATGGCACATGGATGAATTTAAATTTGACTTAATAAGTTAAATTACGTGGATTCACTGTGTTATGGATTATGCAAACTTTCTAACAAACTAAATCATCTGCCAAACATATCAAAACCATATCACTTTTAAACAAAATCAATTTTATAGCAGATCAACACCATTGTGCTAGAGTAAGCCTTACTAGCTGGAGATCCCATGATAAGACTGCACAACGAAACCCTCGCGACTTTATTGGTGGAGACATGTCTGCAATTACAATCCTTGTCTTTGTAAAATTCTCAATATCATTCTTAGTCTTCCCTCCTTTCCCAGACAATCTCCCGTTAGCTCGGGACATATGCTCGCCTTTTAAGCGTCATCACATACTTGATCTCAAAACAATCCACATACGACTCGTCCATCCGCAAAAGAGAAATAGCATCAGGGATATCGAAACCAAGCACGAAAGCGGGTACGAAATCCGCAGACTTACATCAGGTGTATCAGCTTGGGTTTTGAGCTCGACTTTGCGGGGATTTGAGATTAATCCTTATGTCAATTTTCATTTGATGGAAGACCGGTGTGTAGATTTCTAACCAAGCTTTCTTGAGAGGAGAGTACCTGTTTGGTCGAACGGCTACTGAACCTTTCCATCAGACATCTCATGAGCCTTCAATGGCTTAAAGATTGGCTTAAGCAGCAAAATGGCTCGGGTTCACTTGGAGACTGTATCTCCATATGAGTAGATTCAGACATTGGCTTTAACACCTTCAATGATTTATCTTCAAACCTATAAAAAAGAGCATAATACATAAAGCAAAAGAACCATAAGTATGAGAGTCTCATGACTGTATCCATAAAGAAAACAGAGGAACTTGAGAGTCCATGTTTATCAGGAATCACTAATTTAACGGATATGAGATAGAAGCCTATATATAAAATCAAGTACGTTAAATCCCTAATATAACTTACAGAGGATAATAGTGACAGAAGAGAAGAAAAGATACAAATTTGAGAATTTATCAACTGAATTGACATAGACGAAAAAGACCAGAACCAGTTATAGCATCAAAAGATATAAATTTAAGGGTCTTGGAGTATTTTCAAAGCTAATTACATCACCGAAGAAGAAAAGAGTACCCCTGGATTAGTTGAGGATGGTTGTGGACAGCTGAAGAAGAAGAAGAACTAGTTCTTGTGTTTTATCCTTAGATGAAACGACGCCGTATTAACTTTTCTTGGGCCGTTGAGGCCCATTATTATATTGACGCATGTTCGTCTGCCGGGATAAAACAAAATAATTGAAAAATTCATCAAAAAGATTCACTCTCTTCAATTGTTTTCCAGAAAATCATAAAAGACCCATCCATAGCTAAGATTAGTTCATCGTAAAAGCTGCTCAGAAAATCATAAGTCGTAGTTCTTTTTGCATCCTTTAATTGTTTTCCAAGTCGATTCACTTGTCTGATTCTACTTTTTTTTTCACTTTTGTTTTTTTTCCTACACATAAAAGACCCATCCATAGCTAAGATTAGTTCATCGTTCTCCCTGCATTATAGTCCTCAATTTTATTTTTGACTGTTTTACAGTCCCAGAAATTTCCTGATTTGTGTTCGTCGTTTCTATGCAATTTCCTGTTCCTGAATTGTGGCAGATCTCATAGATCTTAGAGTATGATTGTGTTCTTCAGATGCATATTTGATTGAGTTTAGAGAGCTGTTTGTTGATTTTGATTTTTCCGGTGAAGTTGTTTAAACCATATAGTACGGATTCTAGTCTTAAAAGTGTAGAAGTATGTAGTGTTATCTTCCTTTGTTGTGTATTTTGTGATGTTAGCTAAGAAACTAGTACTAGTAGTTTGATTCTCTGAAACTACTGAACCATTCCTGTTAGAATTGCCCGTATCATGAGATGTTTTACCATATGTCACCATTCTCATAGGAAAGTATTGTTTTACCGGCACAAATTTTTGTTCTTATTTTCTATGCACTAATTCTTGTTGTGAGATAAGACTTCTTTGATTTATAAGATGAGGGGTTCGGTCGTAAAGACACTGAAATCTGTCACTAAGGAGAGGAGAAGTTACATGTATAAAATCCTATCTCTATCAATGACATATTTCAGTGTCTTTATGACCGAGCCCCCTCATCTTCTAGATCAAAGAAGTCTTATCTCACAACAAGAATTGGTGCCGAGAAAACAAGAACAAAAATTTGTGCCGGTAAAGAAGAAGAGGCAGCCCAAGAAAGGCCGGGAACCGTTTCATAAGTTACACTGGTCTTTAGCCACTGTTCCTGACAACAACACAACTCTGTTGGTATGTTTCTATTCTCTTGTTTTGGTTTTCAACTCTATGTAATTGTGTCTAATGCCAACAATGAAACAGTCTCGAACTGCGGATGGAGGAGCAGATAAAGCCTCAGCTTCAGATCACTACAGAACTTTGGTATGTTTGTCTTTCTCAGTTTACTGAATAGTGATTTTTGGTTTTGGTGTCGAATCCAATTCTGGAACAGTCTCAAACTGTGGATGGAGGAGACTCTGCCAACTCAGTTTCCACCTTCACCAACAATGACAGAACTTTGGTATGTTTGTCTTTCTCAATTTACTGAAATAGTGATTTTTGGTTTTAGTGTCTAATGCAATTCTAGAACAGTCTCAGACTGTGAATGGAGGAGACTCAACCAAATCATCTTTAAAAGATGACTCAGTTTCCACTTTCTCTAACAACAACACAACTCCTTCTGTAAGTTTCTTTCTCTTATTTTGGTTTTCAACTCTATGTGACTGTGTCTAATGCCAACTGTGAAACAGTCTCGAACTGTGGATGGAGGAGCAGATAAAGTCTCAGCTTCAAAGGATCTACAAGACTCAGTTTCCACCTCCAACAACAGAACTTTGGTATGTTTGTCTCTCTCAATTTACTGAAATAGTGATTTTTGGTTTTTTTTTGGTTTTGTTGTCTAATGCAATTCTGGAACAGTCTTAAACTGTGGATGGAGGAGCAGACAGAGCCTCAGCCAACTTAGCTAAAAATCTGGAGAATTTGAAACTTTCAGTTGAGGACTTAAAGAGACAACTAAAAAAAGCTTGAAGACATTTTGCCTAAATCCATTAATAGAGAGGATGTGGAGGATTTTCTTAAAGCTACTGGTGATCTGGCTCGTGAGCATGTAGAAGCTCCCCGGAATCGCTGTGAGGAGCTGACAGAATCTTTCTGCAATGACGCGCTGGAGGAGCTGGCCGCAGTGAAGTCGGAAATAAGATCCACCTATCCAACAGAGCTAGCGTTGATAAAGGTAAAGGAGGATAAGGAGAAGAAAGCCAAGAAAGTCAAGAAGGGGAGGGAAGATAAGAAGAATAAGAAATAAGGTTGGTCTCTAGATACTGGATTAGTACGTGATCCCATTTCAGTGTATCTGATTTGAACCAAAAACCATAAATTTATAGTAGTACAAAAACTCCATGACTTTTTTCTTTTCAAGTATGACTCTTATAAACACCACTTGTGTAAATGTCTCTTAACTTGGAATTACAGACACATAAACCCACAAGAATACATGTCTCGTCCTCCGCCCTTCTTCTTCTTCTTCTTCCTCTTTCTTGTCTTGGTCGTCCCTTTTCTTTCCCATGAAACAGGAGCAGACCAAAACGACGATGAGGCTCCCCCTGTTATGATTAGTTCTGATCTCAAATCAAAATCCTTAATCTGTGTCAAAATTGGGTGCCTTGTCATCATCTTTGTCCTCATGTTCATAAGCGGAGTATCTCGTTAATTCTTGAAATGGAGTCAAGGGTTTTTGGTTCTTCGTACACAATTCGCCGGCTGAGTGTTTTTGTTTCTTGCAACCGCCTTGATGCATTTCCTTTCCGATACTGATGAGGCTTCTCGGGATTTGTTGACGGCGGAAGGAGAGTCACGACTGTGTCCATAACGAAAACAGAGGAAGTTGTGATTCCATGCTTAATTTAACGGATATTCAAAAGAATATATATATGAATTCCTTCTGGCGGATCTCAGAGATCTTGGAGTATGATTGTCTTGTTCAGATGCATGTTTGATTGAGAGTCTAGTCTAGTCTAGTGAGCTGTTTCCTGATGTTGATTTTTCCCGGTGAAATTGTTTAAACCATCTAGTAGACTAGTACATGTCTTGGTGTAGTATAGCACAAATTCTAGCCTTAAAGAGTATATACAAGTATGTGTTATCTTCCTCTGCTGTGTATTTTGTGATGTTAGCTAAGAAACTAGTAGTTTTATTCTCTGAAACTACAGAACCATTCTTGTTGGATTTGCCCGTATCATTGAGATGTTTTAGCATATGTCACCATTCTACCTGGAACTAGCTTTGGTATAACTTTAGTATCATCTATACTAGTAGCATCCTTTATCCTGCCTGGAACCAATTATACTCTTGAATCCGGTAAAAATGTTCCAAGATGATTGTAGATTTCACTTATAACTTAAGATAACTGTTACAGTATTATAGAATTCAAAGTTGAAGCTAAAAAGCCGTTTCCAATCAAATCACGAATTTACATGTTGCTTGTTTATATCCTTTGCTAGGACAATACTTCAATCTGTACATAAAGACCAACAAATCCTTTTGCACAAAAAATCTCGTGTTCACAAATGTTCTTATATAATATAATGATAGCACACGTAGCCCATTCTGATTTCCCCTAAAATCCTTTCCAGGTACCGAGGACTTCCTGGAAGACTTCAGAAATCAAATCTCTGTCTGCGCATTGCATGAATATGTTGAACTCATCTCGGATCTCAAATACCTTACCAAACTTCACAAGATACCTCATGCAGCTAGCCTTCAGTTCAGGTAACTGATAGAGATAAGCATTCTGTAGCCTTTCCAGGACATTCTTTGTGTCGATATCGTCTAGAAGACTCAAGTGGCACGCGTCTTTTAAATCAGCAATATCATATTTATCGGCTGCTTGGAGGAGTGCCAATCTGTGTATAAGGAAGTCTTCGTTCTGGATATTGCCGTAGATATAACTGAGAAAAGCTTGGCAAGCATCAAGTGGCATGTCCAGTATGTTTATTTCTGATAGCTCTTTCTCTTTCAGGTCATGTAAAAACATGCTGCGGAAAACAGGCGAACGGGCAGCAAGAACAGCTCGGTGAGCACCAATGCTTCCACCAGCGGCATTGATCATTATGTCTGTGTAAATGCTTTCTGTCAACATACGTCCAAGGGATGTTACTGCTGTTGTTTTCGATTGATTCTCGGTTGAACCGTCTGCCCAGATAGAGTAAAATTCTCCACTCTGTCAATTCAGGTAAATATCAACAACTCAACACATATGTTCCACCAAACATATTGATTCAATTGTTGCATAGAATGGATAGTTCAAGAATAGAAAAAAAAGCTAGTCAATCTCTAAAGAAAATCTCTGAAGTGATGAGACAGACACTTACATCTTGAGACAGAACCTTCAAGTCAAGAAACTCAACGTCAATGATGATTTTTCCAGTTAAGGGAACTTCAATTGTCCAAAGAAAATCTTCGTTTGTCTTGATCCGCTTATCTATTACTTCTGCATTCGAGTAAATCATTAGTGTCAACATTTTTGTTTCATCTGTTTTGGAACAGAAACAAAAGGAAACCATAATCAGACTATTGAATCAAGCACTATTGTCTCTACCTGGATGAGATAAAGCTTTCCTATCACCAGCAGAAGAGATAACACGAAGAGCAAAGGAAGCAAGTGGTGGGTTTTCTCTGGTAAGGTTTGATACCTCTGGATACAACTTAACATTTAATAGCATCTTGCTTTTCTCCACAGACAAGTGCCTTCAAATCAAAAACCATATTTGTCAAAAATCTATCTGATTATCATTACCAAACACATCAATTACAAAAAAAGGTGTCCACTTTTCTCATCCATCAGTATCATCATGTCGGATCATAATTGAAAAAAAGAAAGAAAAAAAAAGAGAGATATACCAATTCCAGAGACCCATCTTGAAAGGATCGGACTTGCGGTAAGTGGAGGAAGAAAGATTGTGGATTCGCCATTGGGCGAGTCTAGAAATGGTGTCTACTCTGTAAGCAGAATCAGTCATCCTAGCGAAAGCCAAAGCCGCAGTGATGTCATGGATACAATCCAATATACCCTCCAGCAAATTCTCCCCTGACTTTCCCAGGTTTGCTCTTTTCTTCACTTCTTCTTACCATATATAAAAAGTTACCAATTCCTTTTTCTTTTTACCCTTTTCTTCTCCTAACAAAATCACTTTCTTTTTCCCTTCCTTATGAGATGGAGTGGTTTTTAGAACTTATGCGAGTGATCTAGGGGTTATGGAGATAGAAAAGGGGAGGATTGTGTTTGATGTGAATATTATTACATGAAGATTTTGTGCATACACTCCCATATACAAACCTATATGCATATGTGAGTGCAAGCTAACAGAATCAAAGAGAGAAGGCTTGAGATTTGGGGTTAGGGAGAGGCAAAACTCAATTCTTTAATGGAGGAATCATTGGCTTTATTTCTTGGATTGGTAAATAATAACGGGGAAGCAAAGTCAGTGTTTTTGCTTTTACGTCATTCCAAGGGTTCGTTTGCTTTTGGTTGAGGGAGAGAGAGAGTAAAGTGTTTGGTGTTATGTTCCTTGGCTTATTTCTCTATCTGGTACAATCGCATGGGGCGTGTGTCTCATTTATTGGAGACTGTAGACTTGGTCTCCACACTAATTTCAGACTTTAGGTTTATAGATACTTCCCTGTGTTAGAAGATATGGGGTTTTGAATAATTCCATTATTGATCCGTCATGCATTATCCTTTTTCTCTAAAGACAAAGACACAAAGTTGAGACTGATCTGATGATATATACAGTCTTAGTGCAGTTTATAAAGATCTTGATTGATTAAAATTCTAAGTCTAGAAATTTTTATATGTTTTTTACTTTAATTCTGTAGATTGTGAAATTAGCTGATAGGAGTGTGATGGAAGCAATTGGAAAATTTGTGCTTCTAGTGTAGGCAAAATCGACTTTTAAATAATTTTTTATACATGTAAACAAATTTTGCGTGACAGAGAAGAATTTTGGCATAGATTAATGTGAGGTATTCTTTTCAGCTCAGCCATAGATTTGCGTGCATCCTATGTCAACTTGGTTTCTTTGCCCACTCCTCTTTTCCAACTTACAACTTCCATAGGATTCTTCAACTTGAATCTCCCATACATTTTCACATATCAAAACAATAACCCTTCACTGAAAGTTAAAAACCCTTAACTACCCAATCGAATTAATCAATCATGTGTTTGGATGCTTTGAAAGAAATCTACAAAGAATGTCTTTAGTTACATATCCTTCATAGCTACTTCAACACCAGAGAATGATTAGTATATATCATCAACTCGGTTGATAAAAATATAGTTTCATACGTAGAAATTTCAAAAAGTGAAAGCAAGATTCTATCATTGTTAAGAAGAAAGGCAACAAAATGGTAGGGACTAAGTGGAATCTATGAATACCTTTACAAGAGTGCAAGTTTTGTCTAATGATCTCATCATCTTTGAAGTGCAAATTGTTCCAATTGACATACATAGGTTTAATATACAATATTTTCAAGATTAAATCTTATTTCTAAATACCAAGTTGGTGTTATAAAGGGCTTATAGTAGTAATATGTAATGAAAGCTTAGGAACAAGTGTGTGTGTGTGTAAATATATAATTGGTCCAAGTGGAGAAGAAAGGTATCTATCGTTTTGTCAGTTTGTGGGGGCATTGAATCTAGAATCTATCCAACACTAATCTTACAAGCAACCACTCTGAAATGACCTTCATTTGATCGTGATCGTACATTTGCTAAAAATATCACATATAAGATTATTATCACCAGAGTTTGACACTTGACTACTCTCATCACCTTACAATAATAAATATCTAGAATACCAAATTCATAAGAGAAATGTTGATTATTTAGTGAAGAATAAACAAAACATTATTACATCGGTTACGTTATGAATATGGTAGGTCAACGATAAAGTTGGAGTTTTAGGTAAAACAATTTTGACTAGAAAAAAAATTGGATGATAAGGCCTAAGACCATCATTATTGGGGGGATCTTAGTGCGGTTTTTGCAAAGGAAAGATCTTCCCCAATAATGATGCTCTAAGGGTCCGAGTAGATCTCCACCATTGGTTTCGTTTTCGTTGGATTTCCACAGTTTTCTACGGAGGCTAATCATGTTGTCCGTCGGTGAGACTTATTCAAAGTACCGAGGTTTCATTTGTATAAACCAAGTTGAACTGGAAAATCTCAATTAGAATACTCGTTTTCGTTGGACTTTTAAAACTTTTTTGCTTTAGAAGTGTTTTCATCTAGACCATTACGAACATAAGAAATTGGGATTTAGCATTAAGCTTATAAAACGGGCTTTAACTATTTGGACCCAAGAGAGACTCACGAGTTGGGCAGTTCTTCAACATTGTTAAAAAATTTATTTGATATTAAAAATTCTCATTGTTTTTGTTATCTCTGACTTGATAATCTCATTTTAACTCAAACAAAACAACAATCAGTTAAATCAAAATATTACACATTATATATAAATTTTGGGGATTGATTTCTATGAGGTTAACATTTTGTTAATCATCAAAGCGTTTTTGCACAGCTTAAGAAAAAGCTCGTTCCTTTGGAAAAGCTCCGCATCGTTACCGGCGCGTGACTCCAACGCGTTTCCACATGACTCGATGGCGCTGATCGCGGCGTTCAGCCAGACGTCGACATCCGCGTGCGCGTTGGCGAGCATCGCTGAGATGGAGTCGTCGAGCTGCTCCACGGCGTCTTGGTAATTCTTCTGACAGTCCTCTAGCGTGTCTTCGATCGCCGGCTCAAGATCCTCGTTACCTAGCTTATTCTTGATGTAGGCAGAGGTGGATGAAGCGTTGGCGGACGCGGCGGAGATAGCTATGATCTCGATCTGGTTGCTGGTGCCTGCGAATTCGCCTGACTCGGGACGTGAAGTAATGCTGGAGAGACAGAGTTTTGGATCGTCGGAGCGTTTGCATAGATCGGAGATCATAGCGGAATCTGCATTTCCGGCGACGCAGGAGAGGAGAACGGTGCAGAGGAAGAGAGCTCCGGCGAAGTGATTCATCTTTTGATTGAATTGGCTTTTGGATTGAGAGGATTGTTGTGTGTGTTTTAACTCTCTTTATGAGGATTGTTGTGTGTGAATTTATGTCTCTACGAAGAGAGATATTTATATTTGGAGAAAGAAAAAACAAACTGAGTTGTTTGAAGAAATCTGTTATCTCGTTTTTTGTTGTTGTCGTCGTTTGTTGAAGAATTCTGTTTTTTTCTAGTTAGTTTTCTCTTCAAAAATAGGCGGGAAATAATGCAACTGCAAAAACAGAATGCAAATATCAACCGACGTGGGCTAAAATATGATAATGGGCCTATATTGCTAGTCTTCTTTTCTTTTGGGCTCAACATTATCTTTCTTTTATTCTTTTATGTTCTTCCACAGTTTTCACTTTGCAGAGGATCATCTAATGTTGACAATAATTATTCTTTTTTTTTTTGGGTCGATAAATTATATTATTTATTTCAGTAAGTTGCATATATTTTTCTGTTTATAGTATTTTTATGTTTTTAGTTGATTCATTCAGTTTATTCGTTACAATTTTGTCTATAATATTTTTCTTAATTTAATCAGAGAAGCAGCATTAAAACAATTGAATTATTTGACAATGACATGGTAACGTAACGCTTCCCATGGTTGAGGTCTTTGGAATTTGGACATCATCTCTCTCTCTCTCTCTCTATCCATGGAACCAGTCCCCTCATCGTCGATGTCATCTAAACCAAAGTCCTTTCGACATGATCGTTGTATGTGGGTCGTGGACTTGATTTCATCACACAACTTACATTTTTATTTTATAAAAAATATAATCCACTACTGTCACAACATTTACATATTACAGCAATTAGTCAAAAACACAAACAAAACATTTACGGCACCACGAATTTTACAATATATCGTATGATCAGAATTATAAGTTCTAAAAAAAACAAAAATCGAAAACTCAACGAAAAAAAGAAAAACACTCAAAGCCTCCTCATATCACAAAATATTGCAGCTATTGGTCTCATCACGACAATAGAGCACCTGAGGAGGATACGGCGATGATACCATCTGATATGTGTGTTGACTCATAGAACAACATATCCCACAGAAACCTGAGTTTGGTATCTCACATGTACATCTTCTCGCCGGAGGCATCTGGTTGTACTGGCCCATAGGATGTGGCTGCTGCTGCCGCGGCGGCGCGGCCTGCACGGTGATGATGCTCGTGTGGCAAACTTTCCTCTTGAGCTCGCTTATTAGCTCCGCCAAGTCAATACCTTCTCCCAATAAAACTAACTGATCGTTTTGTCCCATAATCGACACCGATCTCACACCTGTAGACAGTAGATAAAAACTAAAGTTGCTGAAACGGTTCACATGACTAACTTCCTTCGCAAGTTACTTGCTAAGTACGTCATAGGGTAGAGAGATGGTTACCGGATTTTGCAGATGCGATTTTCATAGCTCTCTTCATCGATTTCTCACTGTCACTCACATCCATCTTCAGAACTATCCGTTGCTGAAGAAAGAACGATCAAAAATGACGATAAGTTTGGTGTATCGCAAGAAACTTGTTTTAAGGAGGAAACTTTTCTTCAAAAGGAACATACATAGAAGGAAATAACAGCAGTTACCTTCATCATATTGCCTGAAAAATTATCGCCGGCGAGAAGAATATGTTGATATTGGTGTGTTGTTAAGAAGAGAACCAAGATTTGCTTGAGTGTTTATCTTGTTCTATTGAATTATGATTGTGTAACTAATAAAGAACAAGGATCATCTAATCTTTATAGGATTGACATAAACATATTATAACAACAACGAGCATATATTTTTAAAATAAGGAAGTTTAAATTCAATAGATAGAAACTATTTCGTAGTAAATTCAATCATCATAATTTTATGATTTACGCGGTACTATATATATATAATAGACTCAGTCATAAGCAGATTCCTTGAAATTTAAACAGTTATATGTTATTATTATCATATATATTCTTATATTCTCACAATCTGTTTCCATGCAATTTGCTTGACATTTTCGTACTCCAATATTATAAAGTACTTATTAAATTGAAGAGTTTCTGCTGCTCGGATAGTGATTGTTGCCTTGTCGGCTAAGCTTACGTTTATGTTAGTCTACAAGATATGATAAAACCATATATTGTAAGTTGCTATATAAAAATAAAAATAAAGTGTCGTATGAAACCTTCTGGTCCAGGGTCATGTCTTTGAGTGAATCTCATTAGTACGAGAGACTGTTTGTGGGAAAAGATAATCATCTCCTTAAAGAGTTAAGACAATGCAAGCCACAATCATTTCTACCGCACGTTCTTTGAAAGTCTAATTGAATATACACAGAAAATTGGCCCAAAATATCATCTCCATATCGAGATCATCACAGTTTTGAGTTGTCAGAAGTTAACTTACTGCCATGCTAATAAACAGAACATACGATAAATTACACCATCCTTAGAGGTTCATTCGTGAGTCAGTCCAAGATTCAGTCACCTTGCTTCCATCAACGTATCCTGAGAAGTTCTTTAAAGATTAGTTAAGAACAATGATTTACCAGTGCCGTGGAGGATGAATGTTGAGGTAGCTCTGCCTAGTCAAGCTTTCTTCTTGTGATTCTCCAGTGTACGGATGAGGAAACCTGGTAGTTTACCCCATAAATTGATTTCGATTTTTTCTCACAGACAAGTCCCAAACTTACAGAGTCTTCTCACAGACAAGTCTGAGAGAAAAAGAGTCACTTGCTAAAAGTGGCATTTAAAAACCCTAAAACCTCAGACATGGAGAACTTAAGCGAAAACGAAATAAAAAACCCTAAAAAATCTGACAATGCAAGCAAATGAAGTGTTACCGTATGAATCGAGAGAGGAAGCGCAGATATTGGAAGCAGAGCCGAAGAGAGTGGCTAAGCTGTGAGAAAATGAGAAATCTCCTTCGCCGACGAGAAGTATCTGATGGTTTGACGAATAGTGTTTGACCCACACTTCTTCTTCCTCGTCCCAACCTCTCTTAACCTCCGAGAGCTCTCTCATCGCCATTGGAGCGTTAAAGGTTGATACTTTACAAAGGTTTGGTTTTTGTTTTCAAAAATAGAAGTAACGTTATTACTGTAGTAGAAGAGTAGAGAGACGGTTGAGTTTTCTCATCTATTCAAAAATGGAAGTGATGATTGGGATTTTACACCGAAAATATCATTTTATTGATTTTGTTTATTAAGCCTATTTCAGTATAAAGGTACATTTGTTGCTCATTTAGAGGTCTAGTGTTCCATGATGAAATTGATTGGAAAATGAGTTCTATTTGAGCGTTAGCGACTACAAAACACAAACGCAGAAATAAGGATAGTTACTAAATATTGTTATCCTCAAATATGAGTATTATCACTTTACCTTAATTTATTTGATTTTATTAGAATGTTGAAATTACTCGGAACAGTGGCTAAGTCTATATTAGTCATGTGTACAAGAACGGCTTAAGATCATATTATTAAGTTACTCAAAACAAATGTCTAGTTTACTACTAATAATGCGTCCTACCAAATCTTCTGGCTAATAGAGCCTATCAGACATTTATGGGATTCTCTCCTTACGAAATTTATGGGACGCAATCACCTTCAACTACATTATAAGTAAAAACCAGACAAATACACACACACAATATTATAACAAAATATCATCTCCAACCATATAAAGATCATTGCATCAGCCTAATAAACAGAAGAGAAGATATAATGCAGCTTTGTTAGTGAATCCAAGGTTTAGTAACCTTGTTTGGTTCCATCAAAGTTATCCTCAGAAGCTCCTTTGAAGTTATTAGTAGATGAGTCACCTAGAAACATTCAATACTCATTTAGCGAGTTTGTTTTCTTAATATAAGCAAAATATCAAGGATTTACCATGTTTAGAGCTTGCTCTGCCTACACATGCTTCCCTTCTCGTGATTATCCCCAATGCAGTTCCGTATTAACATTTTTCGTACTTTCCCTTTATGAATTCCATGAGAAACTCCACTGAAGCGTAGAGACCGTCTGGTGAACGGTGCTTGACTAGCTTGTACTCCAAAGTCTTGACACTGAAGGCGACATGCTTCTGGTGACTCTTTAGTGTACTGATGAGGAAAGCTCCTCCGTGTTACCATTCTTTGTAATTCTCCATTATGCATTTGTAACGAAACTCTGTTGAATCGTTTGTATTCAAGAAGTTGTTCTTTACGATGAGGTTTTGTTCCTCTGTTGTATCTGGGCAGTTCATGATGCATCGAGCTGTATTCAACACGGGCATGTTTATTATTCATTGCCCGAGTTGAAAAAGCTTGGTGACACTTTGATTCTCGTTCTTTCACTTCTCTACGTTTCATCTTTTCTGCATAAAGCTCCTTAGCCGCAAGAGAGAATTTGAATTTGAACGTACTGCACTCTCCCAAAAGGAACGGTTGGTCACATCTGAATCCATCTCCTCTCTTATTCTCATAACCAGGGTAGTTTCTCTTATCGAACGCCACACACTGAATTAGTACAAGAAAGCATCTGCTAGCGAGCTCTTCGAGCTTCCAGTGACAAAAAGGTGCTTTGGTCTTGTGAGTGACATGAATTTCTCCATTATCCTTTAGCATATGGCATGCGCCATGGAAAAATCCAAAAACCAATTCTCTATGCTTCCTACAGACAAAGAACTTGTGATAAATCGTTACAAATATCCCCCAAAGTTGCAGCATTTGGTCTAACTACAAGAAGACAGTATCTGTAGCACTAAAACGTTGTTCTTACCGTATTTGACATGGATCAGACTCTCTAGTGTGGAAACCGGTGTGCGGGAAGTTGAAGATGACACGATCAAATCTTCGGAAATGAAGATCAGGATGGCGTTGCAGTTTGGTTGCATCAACTCCATGTAATAGGAAAGCTCCAAGTCTCTTCAAAGTTTCAAGGTTTGATCTTGCCTTCTTGTACTTTCTAACTACAGTGTCTGCTTCAATTACCCACAAAACACATGAGACAACAGAGGAAATCAGATCTTGGTTTATACAAGCTATGAACAGAGAGGGAAAAATGCAGATCTTGAAAACTCAATCATTCACGGGAAGCTCAAGAAATCAGTACTGGTTCACCATAAAAGCCCTGGCAATGTAAGCAAACCAAGTGGTTACCATATGAATCGAGAGAGGAAGCATAGATATTGAGAGCAACATTATAGGGGTATCTTAAGAGTTAAGATACCCCCAAATTTTCAAAGAAAGATCTTATGCAAGATCTTTTCTTTGAAAATTTGGGGGTATCTTAACTCCTAAGATACCCCCTATAATGTTGGTCTGAAAGCAGAGCCGAAGCAAGTAGCTAAGCTACACGAGAACGAGAAATCTCCTTCGCCAAGGAGAAGTATCTGATGCTTGGATGAATAGTGTTCGACCAACTTTTCTTCACCATCGTCTCTATCTCTTTTAAGTTCCAAATACTCTCTCATCGTCAATGTAGTGATGAATGCTCTGATATTTGGGAAGTCTTTTTTCGTTTTATCTTCCTTCAGAAATATATTAACGTACCTATTTCGGCTTTGTTCATGTATAAAACTTAAGGGACGATTTAGTTTCCCTAAAAAATGGAAATCAAATGACGATTGAGTTTACCCACAAAACAAAAAGGTGATGACTGTTTTAAATTAAACCCATACAATATTCTTTTGAAAAGACAATCACTGAATATGAAAGGGCACTTGGAAGAAGAAGAAAAAAAACAACCCTTTTGCACTCCAAGTTAACAGATACATGGCACAAACGGTTTAATTTAAAATCATAAATGTGCTTCAATAGCTACCAGTCTACCACCCTAAACCAGAGATTTTCACAAATCATAAGTCACTAAAGTTTGTGTTTTGTATACAGTTTGATTATGTGTACTCAATGCCCTTAGAGAAATTGCGGGAGATTGCCCAAGAAACAAGGTTTGATTCGTCATCAACAATGATCTCTTCAACTCTGCTTGCTTTTAGAGAATTTCCGGGAGAGAATAAATAGAATTTGCATTAAAGTTTAATCGAAAACAGAGATGACAAATGGAAGCTAGCTAGAACATTTCATCAAGCTAGGAACAATATATGTACAGTAGTTTTGCTTTCTAGAAAACACAGAAGTCTTTGTTTGAAGTTCGAACACCTACCATCATCCAAAAGCAAACACAAATCCAGAAACACCGTCGCACACACCCTCTTAGCATATGTAAGAAAATGAAGAATTTAGTTCTGCAAAAACAGAGACTTTGATGGGGAAAATCGAATCTTTAAAGTAAAAAAAGAGTTGGTTTTTAACAACAAATTAAGCATCAATATCATAAACTCTGTCATAATGAGTAGCCAGGCACTAACTAGCCTGAAGGAGGAGACTCAGAAGGGGTCTTAGAGACGATAGAAAGAGCGTGCAATCCAGTATCCAGCTCTTCCCTAAGCAAATCGTAGACCAACCTATGCCTCTTCACCAAATTCATTCCTTCGAATCCTTTGGAGACGATCTTCACATTGAAATGAGTCTCTTCGTCGGTTCTACCTTTCATGCCGGCGTGACCAGCGTGCTGATACGAAACGTCTTCGATCACTAACTCCACTGGTTCGAGCTCTTTCTGAAGCTTCTCTCTCATCCTGTTCGCTCGACTCTCCATTGCTCCCGAATCCGACCCTGTTTTATCAACGCTGCTCATTGCGACGGATCTTGAACCAATTCCCGTAGAATTCGACTCGGAACTGAAGAATTTAGGTAGGGATACGAAGACGCTCAGAGAATTTACCGGCGATTTTAGGGTTAGAGTCCGGTGGAAACCAGATACGATTAACCTAATCGAAGATGAAAACATGGCGAAAGATTCAAAACCATATGGAACGCCGTCGTTTATTGGCTTATCATCTTCTTCACGAGGAATCTACCAATCAAAAAGGGCGTTATTGCATTAACGTCCAATAAACTTGAAAATATTATAACTTTATCCCACATTTATGAGAAAATTTACGAAAAGGGATCCAAGTTCAAAAAAAGTATATCGAAACATCCCCTAGTTCACATTTTTGTGAAGAATAAAATTGAAAAGTATACTCTTATTGAAAAATGTGTGTACTTGTTAAGATTAAACGATATTTTTATGAAGGTCAAAAAAGATAATTAAGAACTAACGAACATAATGTAGATGATTATGGAGTTGTTTGATTTAAGATGCAATAGTATTTGGTAGAATTTTTTGAAATGATCATGATATGATACAAATAAGATGGTAGAATGCAAAATCATACCAAAAATAATAATTATAGTCATGTCTAGAAGAAGAGACAACATCTTTGATTTGGACAAGACTCTCCCAAAATGAATTGAGTATATATACTCTAATTTAACCATATAACATGCTTTGGTTTCGGGCCTGAGGGGATGTATGAGTTTCGGCCCATAACCTCTTTGATTATTCAAAAAAAAATATATACTCTAATTTAAAATAGTTCATGCTCTTAAGGGTGAACAATAGAAATAAATACAAAATTGTGTAGTAATAGATTTTTTTTTTTTGTTGGTAAAAACGAAAATAATAATAATTGAAACGGTTGGTTGCATAATAAAATGGCGATTCATTCGACCATATCATATCACTGCGTGGGTTAGCGCGCAGCAGTAGAGAGTAGGTCCGACAGTCCTAATAGGATCTGACGTGGATCCTCCATCTGTCTTTACTTTTAAGGACCTGAAACACCCTCCAATTTACCACTACTGCCACTACCAAATTACTACGCTATCAGTGGGAAGGTCGGTTTCGTAATTAACCAACAAAAACCACTTTCCGGTTTTCGTAAGAGACCCGTCTCCGCCGCTGCATCATCCTCCTTGATCCTCCCCATTCATTCCCCCCCCCCTCTCTCTTTCACCGCATATACACAGATATTTTATTATTATTATAAATATAAATACGTATATAAATATAGATATATCTGTAACTCAGTTCTTGTCTGTGCATCAAGTTAAACAGGCAATGCTCGTCTCTCTCTCTCTGTCTATATATATATGTTTTAGTAGATCCCCTACCCCTGTTTATATGTTGGAACTGGGAAGCTCTTCGTGTCTTATTAGCTTATCCGTGATCTCGATTTCCTTTTTCTTCTTCTCTCTTTAATTTCGTAAGTTTTCCTTTCTTTTCTTTCTAACCTCTGTTTCTCAAGATTCGATTTTTTATTTTTATTTTGATGATGATTGATGAACACACACGTTTCTTCTCATTCTTTTTGCATGTATTTATCCTCAAAATTATCTACCTTTCTGATCTCCTTTTTTTCCTTCTAATTTCATTTCTTTTCCCCTGGGATAATGTTAGGATTGGCGTTACTATTATTATCTGGTCGATCACGATTGGTTCCAAGTGTTGTTCCTCTTCCTTGTTTTGTTTTAACGAGATTTGAGGCTATGGCTATCACGGCATTGCTACTTGTCCAATCTAAATATGTCTTCTTTTTAAAGTTGTTTGATTCTTTTGAGGATACATTTTTTCTTTTCTTTTCTTGACTGAAAGCAAATCAAAAACAAGTCTTCTTTTTCCGTTTCTGAATGGTGGTGACAACAAAAGGTGGTAAGCCTTATTGGCATTTTCCATGTGATCGATCTTACAGACTGTTTATTTTGTGTTGTAGAAATGGCTTCAAATTCGGCTGTTGATATGATAGAGACATCTTCAAAGGCTCATTTCTCAGGCTTTCATCAAATGGATGGTTTAGTTTCCACTATATCAGATCAAATGGCTGAGGATGAAGAACATGGGCAACCTTTTGTGATCGGTGCGAGACAGCTGGGGATTTTTATCTTTACCGGTTTCAAGATGGTTGCAATCACAAAATGCTAATTGTGAAATTTTTTTTTTTCCAGGAGTTGCTGGAGGAGCAGCATCAGGTAAAACAACTGTTTGCGATATGATTATGCAGCAACTACATGATCAGAGAGCTGTTGTTGTAAATCAGGTTCTCCATTGTCAACTATATCTTTTTTAGTTCTGATCAGTGGATGTAAGTCGAATGTATATAATACATTGAGGTTGATCCTTTTTTTTCTTTTTCTTGGCAGGATTCTTTCTACCATAATGTAAATGAAGAGGAGCTTGCAAGAGTTCATGATTACAATTTTGACCATCCTGGTTAGTAAGTCTCTGAATGGCGAGATAAAAACTAATTAATGGGACTCTTGATGTAATGCAAGACTGTTTTGTGTCGCTTTGCCTTTTAAATAACTGAACTATCTGTCATATGTTTGCTTGTACATATGAGTTTTGCTCCTTCTCTTGTAGACGCTTTCGATACGGAGCAATTATTGTCTTCCATGGAGAAGTTAAGAAAAGGACAAGCTGTAGATATTCCCAACTATGACTTTAAAAGTTACAAGAACAATGTGTTTCCACCTAGAAGAGTAAGGAGCTATTTTTAGGATCCTTACTTTCTTCTCACATAGTCACTTGGTAAATCTGCTGGTTTTGAGTTCTGAACTTTGCTTCTTATTTTTGAAGTGATTAGCTTTCTTTTTTCAGATGCATAAAGTTGTCCATCATTGCTTTTCTAAGAATATGCATATACTAATAACTCTCTGTTTGTGATATATTTTCAGGTAAACCCTTCTGATGTTATAATTCTGGAAGGGATACTCATTTTCCACGACCCTCGGGTGCGAGATTTGATGAACATGAAGATATTCGTGGATGCAGGTCTTTCCCATACTGAACCCTCTACATTTATCTAGCCAAATCTGTAGCATATATGAGATGCTGCACTTGTGCATTATATGTATCCATTCCTATGTACTCATGGTGGTAATAAATTTGGTTTCTTATTCTACATCATGGCGTTATTTATGCAGATGCTGATGTGCGTTTAGCGAGAAGGATTAAACGCGATACTGTTGAGAAGGGCAGAGATATTGCCACTGTTCTTGATCAGGTTTGTGTGGCTGTATATTCTTTTTGTGCAGAGAATTTCATTAATATCACAACAATGTCTAGCTTTCGCGCTGACTCTTCATTTGTGAAACTCCTGAGCAGTATTCAAAGTTTGTGAAACCAGCATTTGAGGATTTCATACTCCCAACAAAGAAATACGCAGATATAATAATTCCCCGGGGTGGTGATAACCATGTTGCTATTGATTTGATTGTGCAACACATCCACACGAAGCTCGGTCAACATGATCTCTGTAAAATCTATCCGAATCTTTATGTTATTCAATCAACTTTTCAGGTTTCACTTATTCTCCTTCTTCTCTTTTAATCAACAGTAATCATTTCTTGTATAATGACCAGAACGACTGATCTTTTAGCCGTTGGTTACAGATACGTGGGATGCACACTCTAATCCGAGACTCGAAAACAACAAAGCATGACTTCATCTTCTACTCCGATCGATTGATTCGTTTGGTGGGTGCCAAGTTTGATTTTTGTTTTGCATTAATTTACCATGTTTGCCTTATTAATGTCCTCTCGCCAGGTTGTTGAGCACGGCCTCGGGCACCTTCCTTTTACAGAAAAGCAAGTGGTCACTCCCACAGGTTAGCTAATGACAAATATTATATCTTACTGCAGTCTTTTGCACAGCAGAAACCTCCAACCAGAGTGAGATAAATAAACTCATGTCTTTTTTTTCTTCTGTATAATTTAGGATCTGTGTATTCGGGTGTGGACTTCTGTAAGAGGCTGTGTGGTGTCTCAGTTATCAGAAGGTAAAGAAACCAGCTCAAATCATCATACTTCAAGGAGACCGTATAATGATTCTGTCTTTGAACACAGCGGTGAGAGTATGGAGAACGCTCTTAGAGCATGCTGCAAAGGAATCAAAATTGGAAAGATTCTGATTCATAGAGAAGGGGACAACGGTCAACAGGTTGGTAACTTGTTTGTGTTCTTCCTTTGTTCATCACTTGTCCTAACTACTTTGTGGCAACCACCAGCTTATATACGAGAAGCTACCCTCAGACATTTCGGAAAGGCATGTGCTTTTGCTAGACCCAATCCTGGGGACAGGTCTGTTGTGAACTCTGTTACTGCTGATGAGCAAAAGACAAGACGTGGGAAGATAAACAAAGGAATGTTTTTTTGTTTGTTCGCAGGAAACTCGGCGGTGCAAGCTATAAGACTGCTGATAAGTAAAGGCGTGCCTGAATCCAACATCATATTTCTAAATCTCATATCAGTAAGTTTGAAAACCAAAACGTTTTGGCTTCTTCTCTGCATATATAGCTGAAGCATTCGAAATATTTGGTTTTGTCTGTCAGGCACCTCAAGGAGTAAATGTGGTTTGCAAAAAATTCCCAAGGATAAAGATTGTGACTTCTGAGATAGAACTCGGTCTAAACGATGAATACAGAGTTGTTCCCGGTATGGGGGAGTTTGGAGACCGCTATTTTGGGACGGATGATGAGTGAGAGAGGGAGAGAGCTTTTGCCTTAGCTCGAAAATTTTGATTTCTTTGTTTCAAAAGTTATACGGATTTCATGACTCGGATTCATACATATATATATATATATATATGTATACCAAAAACAAAAATTCCAAACTCGCTTAATTTTTACTTACATGAACCACTCTTATGAACCTATATGTATGTATACACAGTTTTCGGGTCCATCTCTCGTGGCCATGTGTCTCTCTCTCTAATTGGTTGGTCCATTGAAGTCAACCTTAATGATATGATGAATACATTAAAAATGTAAATTAAGCTCTATTAATATAGTAGTACTAACTGTTAAGAGAGTTTAATCCAGTACTAACCAATTCAGTTTTAAAACAAACAGAACCATGATTGAGTTGAGTTGTGTTGTGTTGTGTTGTGTTGTGCAATGAAGAGTGTTGTGACGTGAGCGTATATATATATATGAAGTTACGGATAGAGTAGTTGGGAAGCGGTACAAAACAGTAATAATAATACAATACGGAGGACTCTCTCGCTCGCTCGCTCGCGCTTCCAATTTCAATTTTGCTTTCTCTCTCCTCCCGCTTCTCTGCTTCTTCTTCTTCTTCTTCATCCCCTTGTTTTACACCATGAGCTCCCATGGCGGCTCCTCTAGGGTTTCGATTCCCCACCATCTCCGCAAAACCCTTCAGAGCATCAGAGAGATTACTGGCAAACAACACTCCGACGAGGATATCTTCGCTGTCTATAAGGATTCCTTCAATGATCCTGACGAGACCGCTCAGAAGCTCCTCTTTTTAGGTACTCTTGCTAGCTCTACTACTACTAGTCAACTCTGTCTCTCTCTCCACTTAGGGTTTCCTTGTTTCTGATGCGGCGCGCTCTCTTGTTTGTTTGGCCTCCATCGATTCGGGTTGTAGGGTTTGTATCTGTTTTGGAAGATCGTGTGTGGATGTTCTTTTTGGTTCGCTGCTGTTTTGAGTTTCTCTCTTTGGTGCCTTGAACTTTATTATAATATCAGAGATATCTCTGTTTCCTCCTCCTCGTTTGGAATTATATGCTTTTAAGCCGTTTCTTTTAAGCTGCAAGGTACTTTTTGGTTCAAGGATTCTACTAGTGGGTGGCTTATTATGGTCTAGGTACTATTTGTCTTCTGTGTTGGGATTTTGGGTTGCATAGATTAACATTGCAGCCTCTTTGGAAATTGTATTCTCATTATACTCGTCTGAATCATTGTATTTTGCTTTGGCATTGCAGATACGTTTCATGAGGTGAAAAGTAAAAAGGAGAAAAGGAAAGAGGCAAGTGTTCTTTTTCTTTTTGGATTCACAAAGCAATCCTTATGAATCACTTGCTCTTATAGCTTTCATTATCTCATATGATCACTGTCTGTCTGCAGAATATAGTGCCAATTATCCAAGCAAGTGGCAGAGGTGGTCGGAGGAACTTTGCTTCTAGTAACACTTATCAAGGTTTGTTTGTCTTCTTTTAATTATATCTTAGAAATAACAATCTTCTTGCTCTTCCCTGCTTTAAGCTCTTTGTTGACATTATGATGCAGGCAATGGAAGAAGTGCATCTTTTAAAAGGGCAAATGGAGCTAATCATGCAACAGGAGGTTCTAGAACTGCTCTACCTGCCACTAACAAAGCAAGAAACATCGCTGTACCTAGTGAAATAAAGTATGTCTACATATCATCCTCCCATTATCGATGCTTTTCATTTTTCTCTTAATTCTTTGCTAAGTATTATATGATACTTTTTGCAGGGATTCTGATGCTACTAGTCTTCCGAGTAAAGTCAGCAATCATAAAGTTCAAGATGATGTTTCTTTGATATTTGCATCTCATTGCAGTAGCCAGTTAGGTCAAGGTATATTGTTTTTTTTTTTTTTTTTTGATATCAATTTCAGTTTGCTTCAAACTCTTTCTCTTCATTGAAGTAGTTGTCAGTTTATTATGCTGTCTAGTCAAGTCAGTTATGGTGCAGCAACTATGGCCTGGTATTTGACTCAGCTTCTGGTTTCTTTTTGTAACAGTCACAGAAATTGAGACTGTGTCCAATAAAGGCATAACTCATTCGCTTCCCAAGTCAGATGCTAGCGAACGATCGCACGTAACATTTCCTTTTCACCTTCAGGATGCCAAAGCACTGCAAAATGGTCTGACATTTGGCAGTTTTGATTCCAATTTTGTGAACGAGGTACCTTCTACAAATGGTGCTAGTGGCGGAGGTGACTCAAATTTGGAGTCGTCTCATGGGACAGGGGATGGTAAGAGAGAACCTTCTCCCACTTCCAATGGTGTTCCTGGGGTTGCTTCTGCCAGGTTGGTGACTTAAGTACTTTCAATCTACATATTGTTTTCTGTAGTTTTTGATCTTCTGCAAGCTCTATCCAAACACACTACTCTAGGTTTCAGTTAAGTAGACTACTCAGATAAGCATTTTTCGGAAGGTCTTTCCTTGTGATATAGTAGTCGGGGTGTAATCTTTTTTTGTTGGCCAATCCTTTTCACTGTCAAAATTTCATGTTTGTATCTCATTACCATACCTTCTTGTGCAGAGAAGAAGCATCAACTTTTTCTGAAGATAAGGATCATGAAATTTCAAATTTGGCACCTGAAGCTGAGCTGATTGTGCACTCCGATCACAATGTCCCACCTGTAGAAGAAGTATTGAAGGAAGAAGATTTATCAAACACACAAACTCATCAAATTGCTTATGGTCAACAAGCTCCACTCAGTATGTTTGGTCTTGTCCCCTCTATATCTGCATTAGGCCAACATTTAAACACAGAAGCAGCAGAGACTCAGGTACGTGGAATATTCTTGTTACATTATATGCAGCCAAACGATCCCTTTATCTGGTGTAGTTTCTTGATAGTTGAATTTTCTTTTTCAAATTGCAGACCGGAAATTCCAATGCTGCAGCTATTGCATTGGTATCCTATCCTCCAGACCAGGGTTCCATAGCAGCAGCCTCTCAACAGGCAAATCTTTATAGGCAGCAATACCCTCCCAATTTTTTCCCTTACGGTCCATATTACTCACCGTATTATATGCCACCGCCATACATTCACCAATTTGTGAGCCCAAATGGGATCCCTCAGCAGTCTTATTTCCCACCAGGAGCTGCTCTAACAGCACCTTCTCATGTAGGACCAGTAGGCAACACCGAAAATCCTTCCCAGGCAAACCTATCCCTACACGCTTCTCCCACGGTTGCAACACAAATCCCATCTGCAACCGCCTTAAATTCTATCCATAGTGAAGAAAATGCATCACCCATGGTGAGTTTTGTTACTGTTCTTTCCTTGCAATGATATATGTGTAGACCATAAATTTTAAGAGTGGTGTACATGATACATGATGTTGTTGTTGCAGACTGAAAGTGCAGCTCCATGGATTGGGCAGGGATTTGGCAACCTGCAGGTAAATCCAATGTATAACTTAGCACTCCAAGGTCAGCCACTCAGTTTTCCAGTCGTGCAGGGTGGTCATGGGGGCCTCATGGGAATACACCAGCCAACACTGCCCATGACCGCTGCTGCTATAACTACATATCAGACCTTACCGCCAGGGCCACACACAACGTCTATGGCTGAACCCATAGGAAACCCGCACATCACTTATCAGCAACATCAAGCTGCCCTAACAAATTGGGTCAACAACTATTAGGTCAAAGGTCAAGGGAAGCAACTATAAAGTTACACATCAAACAAGTAAAAGAGATGTTAAAGTCTGGATTTTTGGGTGTAAATACTTAGGAACAATCATCCCCAGAGAAAGTTAGGTTGGCAATTACAAAAAGGAAAAAGATGTGCATCAAAATAGCAAACCTTTTGCCCTACTTTTTGTTGTTGTGAGACTATTCAGAAAATACATAAAAATGTTTGGGAATATCCCTATGGAATAGATTTGTGAAGATGGCATGGCCGCCTCTCTATATTCATGCCTCTTTTGTCTGAATTCCCGAGCTTTAAAGTTTTAACATATATGATGTGACTTAGCCGAATCAGCTTTAGGCTCTCTTTAGTAGGCGAGATCAGATCAGAAAAGTTTAACATATATGATGTGACTAAAAGTTTAACATATATGATGTGACTTAGTCGAATCAGCATTAGGCTCTCTTTGGTAGGGGAGATCAGATCAGAAAAGTTTTCATATATCTGAGAAAAAGATTACACATTCCTATAAACAAACACTTCCTCAATATTTGAAAGCACATAAACGGATGATTATCTGATTACCTTAAAACTCTACAGAAAAATGTATAATTTCATCCAACTTCATCTGCCACATGAGACATGAACTAGTTATTTCTTAAGGCTTTCGTTTTCTTTCCTGATGGCATCCAGATCGGCTTGTAGTTTCTCCAAACTCATGCCTCGAGCAGTGATGGACCCCAACTTCTTTTCATAATCGGCTGTTTCTCTTCTAAACCGATCAGTCATGAGAATTTTCTCAGAAATTTGCTCAAAAATACTGTGAATACTGGTCAGTAGCTTGTAGACCTGTCGTACCGATGGATCTTTTCTCACTTCCCTGCATAAAAAGAAAAACCTTCCTCATCATCACATTATCAGAAGTTATAAATGTTCTGTAAGCCGAGCGCATGGCAACTTTTCTTTTGGTGTATATCTGACCAGACAATTCAAATATGTCTGACAAAAGGCTCATACCTTGTAACCATTTCATCCACAACAACATATGATCGGTGCAGGCGTTCTCGGATAGAGTTACTCTCTAATTGTAGCTCCCTGGTCTCCTCTGAAATCCTCTGAATATCAGTGTCAAGTTTACGGCTATTTTTAGTTATTTCTTTAATCCCATGGATATGAGATTTCCGAGGCGCTGCTTTTGGCTGCCTCTCAAGTTCATTGTATAGGTTACACAGTTCATCTTCCCTGTAGGGAAAAGATTAACACATTGAAATGATGCGAGAGTCTAGGGAATAATAACTTGATCAAGGTGACAGGCACAGTTATACATTCAAGGCTTCAACGCCAACACCCATAGAAAAATGCTTTTAATTTTCTTCTTTATAACTTTTTTGTGTTCCACAGTTATTACCCAACCCAACAAAAGAACTTAGAAGCATATATCTCTAATAGCCAAAAGAAAAAGAGATAAAGTAACAATCAAAAGCACAAAGTAAAAAATCATAGATAGTGAAGAGCCATGTAATACGAGTTTCTGGTTACCTCTTTTGAATTTCTGATGATACAGATTGTAAGTCCAGTTCCGCCTTTCTCAACTTATGGAATTTCTCTTTAGCCTCTGGCTCCTCGACATGAAGTTGGTCCAAAAGACGTAGCTTTTTAGTTTCCAAAGTCTTCCTTACATCGTCCCTGAAGGAAGAGATGATATACTTAGTAATCATGCTATACATAGTGCTCCGCCAATGCCTCTATCTATTTATTCATACAGGGATTGTACATATATATTTCAAGTTATCAATTCCTGTGGTAGCCCATGAAGCTGAATGCATGGATGCTTTCAACTTGAAAATGATAGAATAGTGTTCATACCATTGCTTTCTAATATCCATGATATTACATCTTTTGACCACTAGTTGTTGATTGAGCTCATCGAGATATGATCCACCCGGCTGTTTGTCTTCCAATAACCTCTCCGCAACCATCTTTAATAACTCCAGCTCGCTGCCAAGTCTAAATAACTCTGAAGATCCAGATTCCATTTCCTCCAAAAGTAAACTATGTTGTTTCTGTAACTCAACAGTCTCATAACTTGTCTACAAAGCAGAAAAATAATAAGCCATCACCATTCATAAAAGTGGGTTGAAATCACGATTCCTATGTAAATGTTCAAACACATAAAAAAAAAGAAAAAGATAAGACCACAATAAGCAGGAGAAACAGTACCTCAGATGGGTCTTCATAAGAATTATCATCATATCCAGTTGACTCTCTTAAAGAACGATCTGATGGTACATCAGTAACAGAGTCATCTGTGTTTCGTGGAAAAGAGTCAGCAATGAGGGAACCATTGGTTGAGGTAATTTTTGGGCGAGAGTCTGGTGAATGGGAGATTTCAGTCCTCATTGTAAGATCTTTCAGGACAGCTTCAACCTTCTGTATATGCATATCGAAAGTCTCATCCTTGTCCTCCTTCGCCATCATCTCTTCTGAAATATCTCTGAAATTCTCCATCGTGGTGGGCCTGCTAGCTAAATCAGCAGCTAGGGAAGTTTGCAGTGCTTCATTTTTCTCGGAAAGCCTCTCAACTAGAAACCTAAGCAACCTATACGAGTCATCTTCAGATGGATGCAGAAACTGCCGCAAGCAACACATACAATCTGTTTCAGCATGATGTCACACATATAAGAAAAGCAACACGATCCAGAATGACAAGGTTCTAACGAATACCAAAGGACTATCACAGCTCTCAGGAACCCGCTGTCACAGCACCTCCACTCTCTCATGACATTGAATAATCAGAAATACAAAGAACAAGAAAACTATTGATACTTCATATCGGATAGACGAAATGGGAGCTATAACACCCACATCTAATCTATAATAAATTCCACTGTACAAGCATGTCTCTTTCAGAGATATTAAACCCCTAAAGTTAATTCCTTTAATCAAAAATACAAAAATCTCTATCAACCCAAACAAAATTCTAGAAATTGGAAGCAGCAACGCGCACAGATTCAATTAAAAGTCTTAGAATTTCGTTGTGATAAATGTATACCTTGTAATAACTCATGTCGTTAATGTAGCCTAGACTCTTCACAGAATGAGCGACATCGGTGCAGATCCTAAACCTATCGGGGAGAGAATCAGGGAGCTCATCGCAAAGCGACGACGAGGATGGGTCAATGAGATTAAGCAACTGAGCACAGATCGATACCAACGCCTCCGAGGAAAATTCGCCGACGGAAGAGAAATCTCCGGGAATGAAAATCCCAGATTCAATCAGCGTTGAGATCAGTATATCTCGCGATTCCTCCATAACTCCACCTTCTCTGCTCTTCTCTTGAAAAAGACCAAACAATGGAACAAGAAGAAAACAGGAACAACTGTTTCTGCTCAATACGACGCCGTTTTCAGAAATGATTAAAAACACCGGTAAAATGATAATAATCGATCGTATAATATATAATTCGTGATGGCAAAAAAACAAAGTCGTTATGTTTCGTTAGAGACCTTGGCTTTGATTTGGTAAACCGTAAAATTGTGTTTACTTAATTAGCATTATGCCGTTTGAATACCTCTAACCTTGAGAAAGTTTCAAGTCCTTTTATATAAGAAGATTGAGAGGACTTCAAACCCTTTAATATTTTCTTTTACTCCCCATATATATTACTCCTCCGATCAGGCGATCACCATGATCTTCCTCCGACTCTGAATAGCTAGTAATCGAAAAATGTGGAAGTCCATCCCCATGTGTGATTCTTGGAAGGAAATGTCACTTTTGATTTAAAAGAATGCATGGTCGTTTAATTTGTTACACAAGCTAACACATTGTGTATTTGTGTTATTGGCTAATATATATACTTACAGTAGAAGACTGGAAGAGAAGTCAATGTTTACAGGGCGTTTTTGAGACTCGGAAGGAGAATGATCGTAGGCAACACAAGTAATACATAGTTGGTGTTGTAGAGAAGTCAATGTTTACTGGGCGTTTTCTGAGACTTGGAAGGAGAAAGATCGTAGGCATTAGGCAACACAAGTATACTTCTTAAGTACTAGCTAGAGCCGATTGATACAGAGTCAAGGGACTCGATGTGCGTCGCACGAGAATTGATGGGGGTGATCAGTTCGTTAAATAAAGAAATATCAAGAGAAGAATAAAAATAGGGTTTTTAAGGCTAAATTGATGATTAGGTTTTGCTGAGTTGTTAAGGGTGCGTGCATGAGAGCTCTTATTAGTGAGCCGGTTCTTTGCTACTTTAACTTATGGTGCTTCTTCTCAAAGGATGCATGCATGCTATTATATATGGTTAAGGTAAATATAATCATGGTCATTTTAATTAGCATGCATTTTCCACATGGTTCCGATATTTACTAACAACTCTTAATAGAGTTGAATAGGTATATAAACTGAAAATATATATATTTAGAAAAGACAACAAAAAACAGGTTGACACATAAATTGTAAGTTTCATAAAATCGACCTTCTAGATAGTTTTAGTCTTTTAGACAATTCTAAGTTGTATTTTGTTTATATTGTATAGAATAATAAATAATAATTAACCACTTGAAAATGAATCTGTATATAATAAATTAGAAATCAGTTTTTTGAGGGGCATCAAAAGATCATGTTTAATAAAATGATACCTTCATTGAAGGGTAAAATATAGTATTAATTTCGTGTTATTGCCAACTATAAACGAGATTTAACTTATGCCACATGTTAGGTCGAGTTTCACTAATTTAGAAGCATTGTTTTGTTTTTTCTTTTTTTATCAAACCGGCCGGGAATATGTTCTGATGAATGTAAGCTAAAGTTATTGTATTATTTAAAACCGACAGAAGAAATAAGAGAGTGAGGACGATGGTGCATGTGTGATATGACTTCATATACATATTACACATACACATAATGGGGTCTTTTTAATCTTTTCTTGTGATTGAATGAGGAGAACTAACACATGGCTTATGGACATTTATGTTTCTTTACTTCTTTCTTTCTTTCTTTGAATCTCACTTCTTTGTTTACAAAAAAAAAAAAGATATTAACCAGTTCTTTTTTTTGGTTATTTTACCTTATGAGAAGAAACATTGTATGGAGCATGCATCTCATTTTCTCTTTTTTTTTTTCTTTTTTTAAGTTGCAATCTCAAGCAAACTATTAAATTATTTCTTTTTTTTTGTTTGTTGTCATAATCATAAAGAAGTATCTTAACATATATATATGTTATATTTTATTGTGGTCGAGACTTACTTTTGTAGTGCGTATGTATTGGATATCAACAATCAAGAGAATTCGAAAGAACTTGATTCCATTTTTATGGCATACTCTCTCTTATTTAATTTTAGGAGCATGTGCGTCAATTTCTTATAATTATTATGATTAACTGCCTCTAATTTTCAATACAACCAAAAAAAACAAGATCAATCATACACAATTTTTATGGAATTTAATTTACCATAAATATTGTAAAAAGTCATTAAATACACTTAGAAAATGCGAAGGAATTTGTAAAAAAGTAAAATTCAGATTCTCACTTTGACTTTTCTTTCCATATAAATATAAAAAACAATTCAATTATGAAAAAGAAAAAGGCATGCGTGATATTCGTAAAGATGTGTTAAAGAATGGAAATATAATTTTTCATTTCTCTGGTTCAATTTTATTACAAAGGAAACATCATCATGATACGATATTCATTCTAACTCTTTGGTCCTGAAGAAGAAGTAGAAGAAGAAGAGAGAAGAACTTGGTCTCTCTCTCTCTTTAAAGCTTTTTTTTTTTTTTTTTTTTAATCTTCGTGGCTCCATAAAAATCAGAAAGAAAAAAGTTTCCTTTTTTATATCTTTCTCTCACTTCTCCTCGGAGGCACACTATTGTCCGTGAGATCAGAGATTTAACCCTCTTTCGATTTTGCGCTTTTGTTTTCTTCAAATCTGAGCTGAGATCTCTATCTATCACAAGAGAGGAGAAGAAATGAGCATCACTAATGAGGAAGCTATCAAGCAATTACGTGCTTTAATGGAAGACGGTGTGTGTGTGTGTGTTTTCTTGTTTTTCAGCTTTGCTTTGTCTGAACATCGCCGACGAATTTTTAGCTGATTTCACTTAATTTGTTTTTCTTTTCTGGTATGGACAGTTGATGATTCACTGAGAGAGTCGTATCGGGTTAGTAAATTTACTAACTTTTCTCGTTTAGATTCTTTCAAAAGATTCAACTTGTTCTCAACTCTCTGCTTCTTCAACCAAAGATTGCTACTTTCGATTTGGTATCTTGTGGATTAGTTTTCTATAAATAGGATTCCAACCAAACCCAAGAAATAAAATAAAAAAATCCCTTTTTTATACCATGTCCTGTGTATTTGATTTCATTGATCTGGATCTATACTTTGCATTGGTTATTAAATAGATCCGATTTGATCCAGTGTGGTTGGATCTGTGGAGCTGTAGTTTAGAGCATTTGACTGATCTAGAGTTTTCAGTTTGTGGTTTCATATGTAACCTTGGATCTTATGTTGTCTCTAGCTTTAGACAATGCATTTGGTGGATTTATATGAGTGCTTGTGTTATGTTGCAGAACATTCATCAAGGGTATACAAAAGAGAATTTGCAACGCTTTCTTAAGGCGAGGGATTGGAATGTCCAGAAAGCTCACAAAATGGTTTTAAATATGTTTGCTTTCACCTTATCTAGATTGTCTTTGATGCTAGCTTCTTTGGGGGGATCTAGACTAATGACTGCAAGTGTTACAGCTGATCGAGTGCTTAGAATGGAGGACTCAAAACGAGATTGACAAGATACTAACAGTGAGTTTTCAGCTTTTGCCTGTCCAATTCTGTGACCCTTTGATAGCTCTCATGTGATCATTGATTTTTTGTGTGTGCAGAAACCCATTGTTCCTGTTGACCTGTACAGAGCAGTCAGAGACACACAACTTGTCGGTGTATCTGGTTACTCAAAAGAGGTACTACTATTTTGAGTCCCTTTCTTTCTTTAACTTTCTGAAATTTAAAAGCATGTTTCATCCAACTAAAACAAAATTTGTTAAATCATTTGACTTTTAGGGTCTCCCTGTCATTGCCATTGGTGTGGGGCTTAGCACATATGACAAAGCCTCCGTAAGCATCTCTATCATCTTCCACTCAGAGACTTGATACGAAGTTGAAACTCTAACTGTAGCCTTTCTTAACCCCTTTCTTCATTCAGGTCCATTACTATGTACAGTCTCATATTCAAATGAATGAGTACCGTGATCGTGTAATATTGGTAAAAGACCAAATAGATTTTTCTTCCCTACTCTTCTACATATGCTTGTCTTTTTTAATCGAATCTTGATTGTGTATTTTTATTGTCTGTAGCCATCTGCCTCAAAGAAACAGGGACGACCAATCTGCACTTGTTTGAAAATTTTGGATATGTCTGGTTTAAAGCTTTCTGCTTTAAGTCAAATTAAGGTATTAACAGTGTACTAATTGAATTTTACTGTGATTTATAACTTTGGTTCTTCTTTTGACCACATGTTTTTGTTGTTTTTCTTATCTTTCTGCAGTTGATGACTGCTATAACCACAATAGATGATTTAAACTATCCAGAGAAGACGGAGACATATTATATTGTCAATGTCCCGTACATATTTTCTGCTTGTTGGAAAACCATTAAGCCTCTGTTGCAAGAGAGAACAAAAAAGAAGATTCAAGTGCTGAAAGGCTGCGGGAAAGATGAGTTGCTAAAGGTAAGCAATTCATTTTCCCAAGGAGGAAGAAGTGTCAATCTTGTGCAAGAAGACTGAAAGTTTTTAACCTTTTGATATGCAGATAATGGACTATGAGTCTCTCCCACATTTCTGCAGAAGAGAAGGGTCTGGTTCTGGTAGGCATATCTCAAACGGAACATCAGACAACTGTTTCTCTTTGGATAACTCTTTCCACCAAGAACTTTACGAGTATGTCAAGCAACAGGCTCTGGTTAAAGGAACAGGTGCACCGATAAGACATGGTTCAGTCCACGTTATGTTCCCTGAGCCAGACTGCGAAGGCAACAAGATCTTCGATACCTTAGAAACTGAGTTCCAGAAGCTTGGGAATGACCAGAAGAAGATCTGATTACTCTTGGCCTTATAACACAAGTTGCCCATAAAAGATGATCGAAAACCGGAATTTGTCGAGCAGTATTTAAGAAAAGAATCACCTTTACTTGTATTACTAGATTTGCTTGCATCAGCTGGATGCAGGTTTTGTTTTTAAAAAGATGAAACACAACTTCCTCGGATGGATCTTCTGATCTGATAAATATATATATAGTACTCATTTCTATTTATTTATATCCTTTTGCAAATAAAGAGGCTTCTTCTTGCTCTTGTCTCTTACCTCTTTGAACAGTTTCTTTTTCACATAAACCGTATTGCAAATCTGCATTCTTCTTGATTCTTTCTCCAACGAAAGACTCCACCAGCACTTGGGCGGCCAAAAGTACTTTATTTGAATTATGTTAGTGCATTTGTCCTTTAATATCAGCATTTGTTGCAGACCCTTTAATCTCAGTTGTGAAGCTAAAGATATCATTCAACACTGGTTTTGATTCAATAATACTCTTTCACGATAGATAAGAAACCAAAATAAACTTGGCTACTCTTTGATATATCATTACCAACCATTTGCTTTAGCAGTCTTTTTGGTTGTTGATAAGATTATCATATACTCTTAACTTTAGTCTCAAAGTTAGATAAACCTTGACGCTACCTGCCATTATTTGACTGTAATAGAAACATTGTAGCTGACAGCTCCACTGACGTAAGTGAGTGTCTCGAGATCCACACTTTTTTTTTGACAATGTCCCAAACTTACAGCCTCCACAAGTTTGGTTCTTATATAAAGCCTCAACCTTTCCACTTGTCTGATACACACATCTCTCATCTTTTCATTCACACTTGTTGGCCGCTTCAGATAGATATGGGGGAAAGAAGATAATAACCGGTTTGGACCGGTTCATGATGGCGAAGGTGAACCGCTTTTTGAGACCAGGAGGAAAACCGGAAGAGTGATTGCGTACCGGATTTTCTCAGTCTCGGTTTCTCTATGTATCTGTTTGATTTGGTTCTACAGAGTGACCGTACCGGTAGAGATTGATGAAAACCGGACCGGTTTAGATCGATCGATCTGGTTGGTTATGTTGTTTGCGGAGATTTGGTTCGGTTTGTATTGGGTGGTCACACAATCTTCCCGGTGGAATCCGGTTTGGCGATTCACCTTCGCCGATAGACTCTCCCGGAGATACGGAAACAATCTCCCGAGGCTTGACGTTTTCGTTTGCACGGCGGATCCGGTGATTGAGCCGCCGTTGTTGGTGGTCAACACAGTCTTATCTGTGACGGCTCTCGATTATCCACCGGAGAAACTCGCCGTGTATCTGTCAGATGACGGTGGCTCAGAGCTGACGTTCTATGCTCTCACGGAGGCGGCTGAGTTTGCTAAAACTTGGGTTCCGTTCTGCAAAAGGTTTAAGGTTGAGCCGACATCTCCGGCAGCTTACTTGTCTTCCAAGGGAAATGGTCTTTTTGATCCTGCGGCTGAAGAGGTGGTTGAGCTGTATAGAGAAATGGCGGCCAGGATTGAAACGGCGTCAAGACTCGGACGAGTACCGGAGGAGGCACGGTTGAAGTACGGTGACGGGTTTTCACAGTGGGATGCTGACGCTACTCGAAGAAACCATGGAACCATTCTTCAAGTAAGTATAATGGCCTTTAAGTTATTACAACGATCGATAAAAGTAAACCTGAATTATGTTTTTTTTGGTTTTGTTACATGTCAGATTTTGGTAGACGGAAGAGAAGAGGATACAATAGCAATACCAACGCTGGTGTATCTATCGAGAGAGAAGAGACCTCAACATCATCATAACTTCAAGGCTGGAGCAATGAACGCATTGGTAATGGTTTCTTGCTTCATAAGTTAATTCTGATCTCTTAATGTGACTTCGTATTTTTTACTGTATTTCTCTTACAGCTGAGGGTTTCTTCCAAGATAACTTGTGGGAAAATCATACTTAACTTGGACTGTGATATGTACGCAAACAACTCAAATTCAGCACGCGATGCGCTCTGCATTCTTCTCGATGAGAAAGAGGGAAAAGAGATTGCTTTCGTGCAGTTTCCGCAGTGGTTTGACAACGTTACAATGAACGATTTGTATGGAAGCTTGATGCGAGTAGGAGTGAATGTAAGCTATAAGGAGAGAAACCACATAGATTCGTGAAATATCACTTCTCCTTTTAACTAATTCTTATGTTTTGGGATGTGGAAACTAACAAAAAAAAATATCAGGTGGAGTTTCTTGGATTGGACGGAAATGGTGGTCCGTTATACATTGGAACTGGCTGCTTTCACAGAAGAGATGTGATCTGTGGTAGAAAGTATGGAGAAGAAGAAGAAGAATCTGAGAAAATTCAAGAAATGATAGAGCCTGAGATGATTAAGGATCTCGCGAGCTGCACTTATGAGGAAAACACTCAATGGGGAAAGGAGGTAAGGCAGTGATTAATACTCACTTACTCCTGACTTTTTCTTTTACTCACGTTAAACGTTCACTATCCCTTTCCGTGGCAGATGGGTGTGAAATATGGTTGTCCGGTAGAGGATGTAATTACTGGTTTGGCGATTCAGTGTCGCGGATGGAAATCAGCGTTCTTGAACCCGAACAAGAAAGCTTTCTTAGGGGTAGCGCCGACCAATTTGCATCAAATGCTTGTGCAGCAGAGGAGATGGTCCGAGGGAGACTTTCAGATTCTACTTTCAGAGTATAGTCCAGTCTGGTATGGAAGAGGAAAGATCAGTTTAGGACTGATACTTGGTTACTGTTGCTATTGCCTTTGGGCTCCATGTTCAGTACCTGTGCTTATTTACTCTGTTTTGACTTCTCTCTGTCTCTTCAAAGGCATTCCTCTGTTCCCAAAGGTAAAAAGAAAGATTTCCTCTGTTTTTTGTTTCCGTATAAACTAGGAATCTCAGAGTAAAACCGAATTGGTATTTGAATCCAGGTCTCGAGCTGGTGGTTTATCCCGTTTGGATACGTCACTGTGGCAGCTAACGCCTATAGCTTAGCTGAATTCTTGTGGTGCGAAGGGACCTTCCGTGGATGGTGGAACGAGCAAAGGATGTGGCTTTATAGAAGAACAAGCTCGTTTCTTTTCGGATTCAAGGACACTATCATGAAGCTAGTTGGGGTTTCGGAGTCAGCGTTTGTGATAACAGCGAAAGTAGCACAAGAAGAGGCAGCAGAGAGATACAAGGATGAGGTAATGGAGTTTGGAGTGGAGTCTCCAATGTTTCTCCTCCTTGGAACACTCGCTATGCTAAATATCTTCTGCTTGGCCGCAGCGGTTATGAGATTTGCTTCTGGAGATGGTGGAGATTTAAAGACAATGGGTTTTCAATTTGTGATAACAGGAATACTTGTTGTCATAAACTGGCCTTTGTATGAAGGTATGCTGCTGAGGAAAGACAAAGGAAAAATGCCGATGAACGTGACAGTGAAATCAGTTGTTTTAGCTGTATCTGCCTGCACTTGTTTGGCGTTTGTGTAGGGAACAAAAAGAGTCTAAGAATAATGAGCAGTAGCTACTCATCTTATTTTTGCTACTAAAATGGATAGCATCAAATATTATATCATCAACTAGTAACGACTAATATTCGGGTAGTTTGCAACTATTTTAAAAAGGATTTTATTTTACAAAATCTAAAGGAGAGAGCGAGAAAACCTACTAATAAAAGACTAAGAATACTAACATATATGGACAGATAAAAATAGCCCCTTGAGTTTTCTATTCATTTCTGCGGTCTTAATCAAAAGCTCTTTCTCCTTTATCCTGTCTGAAAATCTTCGAGATCTGCCACAGAACCAAGTGAAATCTTGAGATTATTTGTTTTGTTCAAAAACTAGCAATATATGGTAAATCTACAAAATGTACAAGGGTGAAGCGTATTTACATGTACAGAGGAGTCAAAAGAATGAAGGATTGATGGGTTTTTTCCGCTGATTCTGAAGGTGATGGTTTCGATAAGGCCTTTCGTTCAAGCAAACCCAAAACCTTCACTCGCTTCATGAATGGCAAGTAGCAGGCGTTCCTGCAGTTGTTCCTTAGATTGATATTCGGGGAGGTCTAGTTGGTTAAAACTGCAACAGAATGATTTGGCAAACACTCGTAATGAGAACCATCAGGTCGAAAACTAATAATCAATTAATTAAAAAAGGTTTTGTAATGATTTCTAACCATGTATGAGCTGATGGCAGCCGCTCTGGAGCTCCATATGCTTTGTGGATTTGTAGTCTTTGAGGGCCAGAAATACCATGCAGTGCCTTGAAGCCCTCCAAAGGAACCTGAAAACAGAAACACCGCTTGTAAAACAAAAACAATTTTTCTCTTTTTATGATTTTGTGACGTTTCTAAAGGGGGAAGAGAGGAAGGAGATCGAGCTCATCAACCAATCAGGATGGTTTACCTTTGATGTTCCAGTGACAAATTGAAGAAATCTAGCCATGTCTTCTTTGCTAAAAGCTTTTACAACTTCCCAAAACCAATGAATAACTGGGGATCCTGCCGTGTAGCTGGTATACTCGGTATTGGTTTTTAGATCATCAACTAAAAAAACGACAAAATAAAGAGTGTCATAATACTAGATTGCATAAGCAAATAAGTAGATATAACAATATTGAACAATAACAATAGACTCCAACTTACAGTCAATCTCAGGCAACCCACTGATTAGGAGCTCAAGCTCTTTATCGTTGAAAATCGATACAAGTTCACGAGGTATCAGTTCATTAAAGCCCTCGAGGAAGGCATTGATTTGAGGCCGAATCGCATTGGTAAGTATGTGGCCGGCCACAAGGTCAACATATTCATGTTTTGTTTCTTCTGTTACCCGTATGTTTCGTCCTCCAGGTTTAAGCTCATAGTCCGTCACCTTTACATCAAAGATAACAAGATCAATTCGATACAGTAGGCACTTTGGGATTAAGCGCACACACAAAAAAAAAAACTCCAGCAGCACATACCTCAGTCTTTTCGTAAAGAATATGTTTTTCCTCATCTGCGTCCATACTAAATGTGAGGTCAAGTATGTCGCTCACATCATTCTGAATGAACAGAAAAAAGGGACAAATGTAAGTCTCAAAAAGCAGGATCTGACTTCAATTTTTGAGATTTGTAGTAGATTAGGTAAATAAATGCTAGGTCCTCAAACCTCTAATAGCCACTTCAAATTTTTGTAGTAATCAGGATCCACCGCCTCAATGTCATGATAGGTCACCTTCACACCGAGTATGTGTTTATAGAAGGAACGGGTAAAATAGACATCCAATAGCTGCCCATCAAACAATGCCTTGGCCACCTGCAACGACATCATAAACATATCAGAGAGACCAAAAACAAACAATCAGGTCACTGCATTGAGAGGTCCTGATATATTACCATGCGACCAACAAATTTGAAGTATGATAGATGCTCAGTTTGGTAAACAGAATTGGGATTCGGTTGGAAGGTGGCATCATTTCCAACAGTAGTGAAGAGCAATGCTCCTTTGTCAAATATAACTCTTGACAATAACTGATACCATTCTCTGGTAAGACCACCGGCATCAATACCTTCCTCACCTTGAAACTGCACATTCAGACGTCCCTTAAGATCCTGTGGGGAGCGCATACGTAACTGATTGTACGAATCTTCCAACACATAAGCACGGCGGACACTAATACGCAATGGCCCAGAAATATGTTGATCATGTTGATGCCTTATTCTTGACCTGAAGTACGCTTTCTTGTTGTCAAAATCAATCAGCCTAGGTGCCTTGAGCATCATGGAAAGGGACTTTTCCAGCAAATTCGGATTTTGCCTAACAAATGAATTCAAAAGTCGCCTATGCTTCTCCGCAAACTTTGCAAATGTAACAGAGCCATCAGACTTTTTCTGAGAATCCCCACTGGTTTTAGATGATGAACCATGAGCAGACGACTCCTTTACTTCTCCCGCTGTCACATTTGCATCCTGCTGTAACATTGACGGGGTTTGAATCTTCTCACAGAGAACAAAGAAAGCCTCAATCAGAGGCAGGAGCCTCTGCGTTCCAGGAGAAAGAGCGGACTGAGGAGAGATCCCTAGAATATGATCTCCGGGGTTAACATTTGTTGTAGTATGATCCAGCTGCAACTCTGTCATACTGATACACTGGCTAAGTTCCTGCCACAAGGGCTCTAATGCTGTGTTTAGTCTCTGCATAATGTTTTGTTCCTCCTGTTCTGCTTCCTTTTCAGTTCCCGCATTGCTATCCTCAATAGGGGAAGTTAGCGAGCTAAGCACTTGCAGAACACGGAGAATTGAAGCCCCTGCCATGGAACCAGTACTGTGACTCATCTTCTGTGTTTTGCTTAGTGTTGCCAGCTCACGAACAGTTGAGGCACTCAAACCACTCGCCAATTCTGAGAGTTCTTTTGTGAAAACCTTGCGATGAGCGACATCTACGGCAGCCAACTTTTTCAGCACCTCACCGGCTAACGAGTAAATTTTATCCGATAACCTATTACGGTAATAAAACATGTGAGTTCGTCTAAAGCAATTCAGGGAAATAATTGACCAAGGAAAAGAAAAGATCTATGTTGTGTAGACTACTATATACGTATATAAAAGAAGAAAGAGGAAGCATAAGAACGCAAAGAACTGAAGAAAGGATGGAGGATGTCTCTTACCCTTCATATCCAAGAAGAATGCAAAGATTGCAGAGGTCGGACTGTGGCAACTGCATGAATATGTTATATATTTCAGCACAATTCTTCCTTCTTGCAACAGATAGTTCAGATTCACCCACTAAATCAGATTCAGCATCTTTTTGTGTTTCACTTGAGCCCTCTTCACTGACGAGTTTGTTTTCTGATTTCTCAGGTACTCCTGATGATGGAGAATAACCCTGAATTCGGGATGCTGCTGTGTAGACAATTACTTGCAGCAAACCCATGACCTGAAATAACAACCAAAACAACTTTCATGAGATTGCCATGAGAAAATGCCTACTATTCTGAAAATCAAGCTACACATACCAGTGTTAAATGAGTTGTACTCTGCAAAAGCTGAGGCCGATTAAGCAGTTTTAAGAAGACAATCAGAGGTATCTCCAGATTCCGGGAATCTGTCCCATGAGTAACTTTCTCTTTACCCTTGCCTTCACATACAGAGGGTTTTGAGCCTGAAAACTGGGATAGAAGTGATGAATCAAAGTAAAACAACATGTCAGCAACAGCCGAATGATTTGTGGCCAAGTATGTCAAAACCTCGAGCACCCGACGGAACACTAAAGGAGGAAGACCTGTGTTAAGAAAAAATAAATTTAGTCGGTGCTATGGAAGCTGGCTAGGACAACAAACAAAGATTTTCGGCAGGAAGTATTACCATTCAACAGCTGGGATCGACCATAAACAACATTTGACTGACAGCCATAGAGTCTTTGCGGATTAGTTATAGCCAACTCGCTTGGTGATGTTTCCATCTCTGGCCTAATCATATCAAGTAAAAGTTGGACCAGGTTTGCTCTTGTACCGCTGTGAGCACATAGATTTAATAGAAGCCTCTGCAGAAGGCCTTTTCCCAACGGCTAGTACATTAAAAGAGCATCATTGTTAGAAGCACAAAAGAGTTATTGTCATATTTCAATTAAAATAGTCAATTCAGCATTCGAAAATAAGAAGGGTAAGGAAAAAGAAAGCAAGAATGCCTCTTACCTGTGCTAGTCGTAATAGCCTGATTAGTGATTTCAAAGCATCAGCATTCACAAGAGCGTCACCTTCAATCTCTTTTACTTTCAAGCCACCTGCAGAAGATGAAACAGCCCTCTGACCAATAGTGACTCCAACACCCCTGTCCATCCCTGTCAGCCTATTGTAACCCAAACCATTCCTCCGATTATTCAGCCTGTGGCTACTTCCAAAAACACTACTACGAGCCTGATAGTGACTCATAGCTCGGTCTCTGAGCATTTGCGCTTCTGCAAGTAAAGGTGAAGGCAAAGCTGCCAACACTGCTTCTGAAGAAGTTAAGAGAACCTGAAAACAGCATACTTCAGATTGTGATGACCATTTCAAATTTCAAAATTCAAATGACCTAAATTAAAATAAAGAGATACAGACCTCTTCGCGTAAATCAGCAGGTAGAGTAGCAATAATTGAAGCATTATCCATGTCAACTGGCTGTCCTTGTGACTGCTGTACCATCCTTTGTGCTCTTTGTTGAGCCAGAACTTCTGTTTGGATATCCGGGGGAAGTGCAGCCAAAAATTCAGGATCTATGTCGTCTACTGGAGGTGGTTCATAAGTTGGAGGCTGGACAGACTGAGCTTGCTGAGAAGCAAGAACTTCTGCACGCAAATCTTCAGGGAGGGCTTCCAAAAACGTAGGATCGATGGCATTCGCTTCAGGTGCCCTACCATCCAAGCTACCTTCATCAACTTGTTCATCATTCCTCACATCTTGTGTAGCTTCCATGGATGAGAGCTCATTGTTGTCACGGTCCAAAGTTGAAGGTTGCACACTTTGATTTCCCTCTGCACCATCACTACTCATATCTACATCAACACTTGGTTGAAAAGTAGAATTAGGATCATCTACTGGAGAAGGGGTCGCCGTAACAGACACATTTTGAATACTGGAAGTATCAGGTTGACCCTGGGCAGTTGAGATAAGATGCACTGCTTCGCGGTCTGCTTGCTCAATAGGTGCTCCATCACCTTCCCCAACTTCCATTCTATCAATCTCATTAGGTCTACTGTTCAACGGAAGAGGCTGCATAACTTCATGCTGCAGCAGAGTTTCACCTGCATCTCGTACAACAGGAGAAGCTAGATTAGCTTGACCTTGAGAGATACTTCCAGCCGTTTCATCAGGTGGGTTATCAACATTTAACAGTTCACGTTCTTCACTTTGTTGAGCACCTTCATCCAAAACAGTTTCGCTTCCAACCGATGGAGGAACAACTGGGTGCTGCTGCTCTTGAACTTCTGTGGTATTGGTCTCCCTTTCGACAATAGTATCTGCTGGAGCAGAAGCACGCAAGTTGGAAACAAAATGTTCTTCTATCAACTGGGCAATGGAAGCAGATAAGCTACTTGGCTGAGGATGACCTATATCAGTCCACCGACTATCACCAACCCCTCTTCTTGATGAATCCATACCAACAACAGAATAATCAGTCAACGGAGGAGGTGCCCCACCACCTCCTAAACGATCACTGAAAGGTTCAACTGGTACTTGATCAAATGGTAGAACAGGTGTATCAAACATATAAAACTGTGCTACGTCATAGCTGCCAGCTTCTGAATGCCTTGATATACTGCCAGCACTTGCTGAAACTGACGCTGTATTGACAGTTTGTGAAGGTCTTGAGAAGAGAGGATGCTGAAAACCATGTACTTCTGAGCCAGATCGATCAAAAGATGATCTGCCTGTTTGACGTCTACGCTCGAATCCCAATGGTCTCCGCATAGCATATAGGTCATCCACGTTCACACCTTCAAACGGCTCAGCTGTAAGATCATCAATAAAACCATTTCCACCACCAGATCGCCCAAGAATCTGGAAGTGATCCAGCCCATCAAGAGCTTCTCTCCACCGCACCTCTATTACACGATTCTCGTGGAAATCATCCTCGTCTTCATCAATCATGTCATCATTATATTCATCTCCAAGGCCAGTATCTTCAGGGTCTTCCACATCAGTTCCAGCAAGAGACATAACACCAGCTCCATCTTCCACTAAATCTGCGTCTTCATCATCTCCTTCATCATCCTCCCCTTCATCACCCATGTCATCATCTACATCATCGTCAGCCCTATTTTCAACATGAAAACTCATTTCAATTTGATCACCTTCAATCTCTTCTCGAATGAAATCCATCTGAATAGGTTCAGGCAGTATCGTCTCACCGCCCTCTATCCTCATCTCCTGAGGCATAGCCTGGGTTTGACTCGGACCCCTTTCACCTTCTTCGCTTTGAGAGGAAGCTTGAGGCTGCTCCTGTCCATTCTCTGCTGCATCTGTTACTTGCTGTAGGCTGCTATTATTTTGATTCAGCTCATTGACTTCAGCCTCAGCTGAAGTTCCATGAGTATCATGTCTCTCATCAGAATCTGTGCCTTTTTTCTCGTTTGGTCCTTCTGACTTTAGCTGCTCAGCAGCATTTGCAGCCCTCGTCAGTGTCTCAAGAGACTTGAGAATAAGAGTGACAAGCTTTGGAGCATCAGGGTGGTCAAGATCTATCACGTGAAGGATGCTGGTCAGACACTGGATAGTTCCCCCATCTATCATGGTCTTTGCAACGTCAGGTGAACAGCCACAACCAGGTGAATTGCTTGAAGATGAATTCTTTGTCAAGATCGAATAAACCAGGTCAGCAAAAGCAAGAACTCTTTTATCAGGTAAAAGAACACTTTTACTAGAACTCCTTCCCATGGAAGCAAATACGGATAAAACCTTTGAAAGCTCACTGATAATTCTTTTACGCCCCTCACTGGAACGACTGCACAAAACAACCAGAAACCAGGAAGCCTTTTCAGACAGTTTCTCCTTCCATTCGTTAGGTCCAACAAACTTTTCAAGAGATATAGGAAGCAATCGATGAATGACATGGTAAATTAACCCTCCATTTCCGAGTGAATCATCATGTAGATTGGATCCTCGAAGTTGAGATATTTCTGTATCCCGCCTCAGTATGACACTGGTACCATGCAAGTACATGAGAACAGTATCACTCAACAACTTCAAAATAAATGTTACCCTGGCCAATTCTTCAGATTTTTCGGATCCAAGTTCTGCTTTATCCGGATCACCAACTTTTGATTTACCCTTAACCTTCGTAATTGGCTCATCAACCTCCATCGAAATTAAATTGGTTTCATCATCTTCCTGCCTCTTCACCCTAGGAAAACTCAAGACAATGTCAATAAGCTGATCAATAACCTGGATGAAGTTGGCAGGTACCCTTCTGTGGCTTTTCGAACATTTTCCTGACCCATCATTAAGCTTACTTTCAGAGATTCCAAGGGGTTCATTCAAAGATAATCCGTGTTCATTGCCAGAAGCTTTTGGCTTTTCTTTTTCCTTCGACAGTATCACAAAGTCCCTCCCTCCTGATGATTCCAACTGGCAAGTTGACGCCACAGCTTTCATAAAAACAACTGGATCTCTTGAAATTACAGGTGCCATTGTTGTCAGGAATGTCCGAGGTAATACCCTACCTATATGTCTCTTCCCACTCAATGTCTGTCGTATTTCAGATTCCATAGCAATTTGGAGAGTTTGAGGATCTTCAACAAGATGCCGTACAATAACAGATGCAACAGTATCATACCCAGGGAAAAAACATTTTTTCGGAAGATTAAAAAGTGAAGATAAGCCTCCATTCTCCAGAAACTGGATAGCCAAAGCATGTGTTTTAGTCAATCGAGCACATAACTGAAGCACAGCCTGCATGACAATAGCAGGAACACGATGCTTTATGAGGCCACAGGCTATTAGCAAAGCTTTTTGACCCTCTTCCATAGTCAGATAGCCTGTAGATTTTCCAAAAATAGATTCCAAAGCCCTGTTTGACTCCCCTATAGCAACATCTGAAGATAACACATTCTTTAAAGCTGCTGTTGAGTATTGTGGAGAATTGCTCGGCTCTAACGATCCACCTTGGTTTCCTTCCACATATTCAGACGAGAGTCTTGTCTGTGCCTGCAGCATCATGCTCAAGACAAGAAGCAAAGCACTAATGCATTTTGGAGCTCGAATTTCAGTCTCAGATTCACTCTTAATATTGAAATCCGTCAAGATATCAATTGCTATGTTCACAATACCATCCTGTGCAGCAATTTCTCGTGTGTGATCATCTTCTGAGAGTACCAATGCTAAAATGTGAGGTATCATAGTCAAAGCACCAATATCCTTGGAGAAATCAAGTTGTACAAGCTTCAGTTGCTGAATAAGATACGTAACTATTTTTGGCCGATCTTCCCCTTTGTTTCGGTTACAAAGTGTCACAAACAAATCCACTAACGGGAAAGCCATAGAATCATCACTCTGAAATAACTTCACTGACGCAGCAATAACTTCATCGACAGGTGGTTGTTTTGGCTCTGCTTCTTCTTGCGGAACATCAACAGGCTTCTCTGTATCATCAAGTTTTGGAGTTTCAGATGAACTTCCGAGAGATAGGGCAAGTGCTTGAGCCAATTCGTCATCTTCCTGCACAGGATCCTCAGGATTGGTAAACAACCATTCCATAGCCATTTCAACACTGTTTGTTCCAACTCTTCGTAACGCGTCTTCGGCCCTTGACCTTGAAAATCCCATTTCAACAATCATACCAACAACGCCTTCGTCAGGTTGTAGAGGCAAGGCCCTTTGGTTTGTACCCCGAGTAGCACCACTCCGATTTTGCCTAGCATCCACAACACCAGAATATATATTTGTAACAAGCGAGGTAACTGAAGCAACAAAGTTAGGATTGCAATCTGGAAACATAGGGTGGTTCCATATAGGTAGTATGACATCCAGAACCTGAGACTGCAGATTTCGAACAAAAGTCTCAGGTTCCCTTGGTACAGGAAAAAGTCCAATTGACAAACCAACTGAGGCTGGCTGCACAAGAAGCTGCGTTTGAGAGGTTGGAGACAAAAGATATGTAGAGTTAACAAAATAATCCAGTGCTCGGCAATAGTTTTGCAGAGTGTCTACCAGCCACGTACTGTGAGACCATATATTCCTTTCACCTGGCTTCTCATTCTCAGTACTAGATGCAGGAACAGAAAACGGCACAGTCCATAGCAACTGGCTTGTTGCTTCAAATGTGGTGAGAAGTTCCTTAAATGTTCCATGGACATAAAAACTATTCACCATAGATGTAAAACAGACCCTCCTTCGAGTATCAAATGTCAGGGAAGTGATGTCATCTACCACTTTTCCAAGGTATCGACACTTCACTGACAGAGAGATGTCATGCCCAGCAGTAGCACCATACCCCTGGAAGTTCAAAGCTTCAACAAATACTTTAGCTAGGGCGGTACCAAGAGTCTTAGATGCTGAACTTAATGATGCTCCATCAATCCTACGACGATTAGCAGAGGTAAATCCTTTCACAAGGGCTGTGAAGAAAAAACGTAATGTACAATTCAGCTTGTTTAAAATTTCAACAATGAGAACTTCAGTGCTTTTCTTTTTCAGCTCATGGGAAGATGTCGTTTCTGGTAGATCAGCTGGAATTTCAGAATCAAAATTAAAAGACTCCAGGTGCCGACGAGTTCTCCCACCCCTCATCCGTGCTATTGCATGTCGTGTACGACCATGAATACCTTCGCCAGAACGCACAATAGACACAAATTCACGATCCCCACCCCAAATAGACTGAGAGCTAGTGCTTCTAATGGATACAGGGTTTGTGTATCTGACTGCAGAAGCATTGTTTGAATCCTCATCACTTTCTCTTTCAACAGTACTCGATGAAGCTGAAACTGAATGATCAGATACTCGATCTACACTTTTCTTTTCTTCTTCCTTGGTATCATTACACAAGGCCATCTGCCAAATAGTTTGCTTGTATGTTATACCAAGTTCTTTCAGTACATCAGCATCAGCAGCACTCAATTCTGAGATAACTGACGCTGTTCCTTTTAACAAAAAGTTGGAGAGGGACAACATGCCTTCTAGGCATGAGAGAGATCTCAGAATCTTCGTCTGGACCACAGACTCTAATTTAAGAAGCTGAGTGCCTTTAATGGAAACCAAAAGGTCATTTGTCTTCTTCAGATGTTCTCTTAAGTAGCAGCAGACTATCCGGGCTAGAGCAACCGAATGCTGAGGGGAGAAGTTCTTGAAAGCAACAGAAAAACTTTGCCCAAGAGAGTTTGTTAGAGGCATAAGAGGTAAAGAGAATAGCTGCAAAACAGCATCAATTCCTTTCTTCTCAACAAACAGGGAGCATACTTCCGCGTTCTGAAGAACTGTTTCAAAGAGACGAGCAACATTACACACACAATCTGGAAGAAACAGCTCAATGCTTGCTGGAGAAGTGTCAGAAGATGGTTCTGCCTCATCCAAAACTGCCAAGCTCTTCTCATCAACGTCAATTTCCATAGGAACAGGAGCAGCATCAGTAGGCAAATCTGCTGACTTAGAGGTGGTGGCCTCCATCCCAGATCCTATAACCAACATGGAATTGAGGATTTCAATGAACATATCAACTCCACAAGTGCGCAATGAAGATTGATGTCTTAAGAGTTCATCAAGCCCACTTGACAAAGAACCAGGTGTATCGCCAGTAAGAGCCCGTAGATAAGAGGAAGACGTAAATATTTTCACAAAACATCTCAAGGCATTTCGGTCCTTTACAGCTTGAAGACCGCTATTGTTGAGACACAGAGCATCCAAACACTGTGGAATACATGTTATGGCTTCTGAAGAGCAGATGACCTCATCAGATATAGCATCAAGAAAGGCAGACGTTAAACCAGCTGAATCTAAAGCATTGAAACAAGTGGGATCTTTATGAATGAGATCACTCATGACAGTGGCAGCAAGCGAGAATACTCCACCCCCGAAATCTTTTGCCCTTCGAAAGATAATGCATAAGCATTCAGGCAACAAGCTCTCCTCGGAACCATAGATGTTACTGTTACCAGGAGCATAAGTTCCAAGAGATAGTGCACGTAACAAAGCTTTTAACAACAACCTCCTGTGATACGAAATTAACGCTTCAGAATAGGGAAGCTGTTCAGTATCAGGCCCATTACTATCAGAACTGCAATTTTTTTCTTTCACATTGTCTTCAGTACGAGAGACTTCTAGTTTCAACCGAAAGATAGTATCATCTAAGCCACCCAAATCTCTGAACAAAGCAGCAGCTGGATTGCTGTAATCCATGAAGGCTTCTAATATATGCACAGCTGTACTGACCAAATGCAAGTGCTGGGGATCTGTATCTTTAATAAGAGGCACTAAGGTCTGAATCAGACCAGCTTCTCGCATTGCTGAACATCCAGACGATGACGAAACCAGTACAGTAACAAGGGATAACAAGGCTTCTGCAAAATCCAGAGACCACTTGGACGTATTACAAATAACAGAATCAATAGCTTTCTGCATTAGGCCAGATAGCAAACCACGATTCCCCCCAGAGGTGACAGCAGTTAAAACAGCTGGCTGCCGAGTTCGATCTTGCGATAGTGCAACCAAGGAAAGTAAGCATAGTATCCTTATTTTCTCTGGAACAGTATCCTCACAGCCCACCAGCGTAACTAACTCATTTACAAACTCTGGCTCGCCATTAAAGAAAGAAACAACATTCTCAGTGTCACCAGTTGCTTGAACCAAAACAATGAAAGCATATAAACGAATGCATGTATACTGCTGCCGGATATCCAAAGACGAGAAGGCCCTTGCAAATCTCAATCTCGTCAACAACGCAAATCTTAAACTGGGAGGAACACTGTGATCAATGACTAATTTGTTCAGAAGTTCTAGGTCAGACTCTGAACGCAAGCTGACATCTGGTACATGGATAACTTGTAAACCGCCAGGAAGCTCAGTTGATGATTCATTAGAAGCATAAAACTCAAAATGAAGAGTAGAACCTAGCTGGTGAGAAACCTGATCACAACTATTTTCTGTGGCACATGACATCAAGCCAAGGCCTTCCTCTTTTCCCCCCCAGCCTTGTGCAAGGGAAAATAGTTTTGAATTCAGGGAAGCATCTCTTATGGAGTATTTTCCGATTTGCCTTTTCAAAAAGGCAGCCAATGTCTGCAGACAGGCTTCAACAACATCTGGATCAGTAGATGCGAGCAGGAGAGAAAGATGCTGCTGCAGTTACGAAGGAAAAAAAGTGTGTGAGATTGTGCAGGTAGACTCTTAGTATATAGAGCAATCTATCTAGCGGAACAGCCAGAAATCAACATCACTCATACACTGTGGCACCAATTAGAAAGAAACCGTGCAAAAATCAATAATATTTAGGGGGATTCTGGCACAGAATTTTACCTCATAAGAACTATAAAAATGTTTGTTAGTGCAATTCTCTACGACAACTCTGATAACTCGGAGAACTTGCAGAACAGCATCCTTTGGGAAAGGTGGATCAGACTCCTCAAAGTTATCCTCAATATGCAGATCCTTACTTACTTTAACGTGCTTCTCAAAAAATGTGTCAAAGTAATTGAAGAGGTCCACCCAGTGATGAAAGTCACCCTATATAAGAGAAAAAGAACAAACAAAACAGCCATACATCAAAACGAGAGTAGACAGGACAAAAGGAAAAGAGATTGACAGACTGGACTTTTTAAGTTACCTTGTCGAATTCCCAGCGAAAACATGCAAGGGGTTCTTGTATTTGCTCGAGTGGAACAGCAGTAACACTACTGATGAAAGATTTGATTTTGGGAGGCTGGTAGAGATGAATAAGAGAAGGGTTAACACAAGAAATATATACAACACAAAATAGAATAGAAACGTACACAATAAAAGGTATGAAACCCCCATTAAAAACCATTTACAAAACGCCTCAAAGCTTAAGAACTCAAACCACATTGTACAAATCAAAAGATTGAATCAACGATCATATCAATAACCAAGAGACAAACAGAAGAAAAGATAGAAAAAAACTAGACTCCCAGACCACGATGACGTGTTTATCGAGTGAAAAAGAAATACATGCTAGTACCACGAAAGCCTGAGAACAAATATATAAATCAAAAGCAAGTAGCAGAAAAGTAAAAGAGTAATCTAGAAAGAGCATAAACACGCAAATGCAAAGACAGAGGGAGTAATATAAAATGATCAAGGGTTTAATTACGTGGTTTAGGAACACTCACCACTTCCGAAGCCCTTCTCCTTCTAAGCTTCATGATTTAGAGACAGGGGGGCATATCCTTAACAAACTATAAGGATTGAGCACTGATCAAATCCTCAACACGAGAGTGAATTGATCAATACACCGCCGATGGAAGACTCGTAATCACTAGTGGAATCGAATCAGAAATATCAACGGGAGGGTGATCCGCTCCAATACTTGGATTGATGGCGATCGGGTGAGGCAGACGAAGGAGAAAGAGAAGAGGGGAGAAGAATTGAGGATCCTCGGAGATAATCGCAAGTGTGGAGCGATCCAAAACTAGGGTTTTGAAGAGGATCGCGTAATAGAGAGAAGAAGAGGGATTTGATAGGGAGAGAGAAAGACGGTGAGAAAGAGAGAGAGAGAGAGAAGTGGAGAAGATTTCTAATAAGAAGCTAAGGCGCTTTGTGTTTTATACACCTCCAGAAATTTTTTCTCCAATGCCGGTTTACTCTTTATTTTTTTTCATTATTTCTTTCTCCAATTTTCTATTTGATTGACACTACTATTATTATTTTATGTATTGACTACGATATTGTACTAAAATTCAAGCCAAACAAAAAAATGTATTTGAAAATTTGTAAAAATACATTATTTCATTTATTATATTTTGATACATAAGAAAATGTTGTGATATAGCCATATATATTTCATCTGATGTAGCTTGTAGGCAAGTTACTTGGTCAAGGTAATTTAATATTTTGCTTTGGAAATAATTTATGATATTGATATAGTCATCATATAATACTGTATCTATCTTATTTATATAAAGCATCTTTTTAATTCTTAAACGAGTTTGATTAGAAAGTAAATAAAGAGAATCCTTGAAAAAAAAGAGTAGAAGCAAAAGCTAAAGACAATTCTCTGATTCTTTTCTTCACATCTAATGCCTTTTTATTTTTTCTTCCCTCATGGTTTCTAATAATACGAAACACAGAATCATCAAACTTACTAATATATTTACAAAATATTTGCCAAAAAAGAATCATCATCACTTGCACAATCTATCTACTACACAAAGCTACTTTTTGTGCAGTTAGGCATTAAGTAAGGGAGAGCTTAATCAAAAAGACTCAATCCTCATAGTCTGGTACTTCAAACACCAGAAATTTTGTAGCAGAACTGACTGTCTTACCATCTAGAGTCTTGCTTCTGAATATAGATGATGACAATGAAGACATATGACTCTTCCCGTGCATTCTGATGTTGTTTGCAGCCACCGTTACTTTCTTTCCCATCATTTCGCTCATATCCACAGAGTCTCCACGTTTCCTCTCTGGCGTTTTTGCTATGAAGCTCTTGAAACATTCAGAGTTTTTCATCTCAGCAGATCTTGCTATTGGTGATGAAGATCTTATGGTTTCAAGTTCAGATGTGGAAGGACCAAGAAACTCTCTCTTGTCATGGCAAGTTTGTCCAGGTGCAAGATTTTTTTTATTTGGTTTCGCCCGAGATTTCTTTATCTTCTTGTTTTCACCTTGGATCAACGCAGTGACTCCTTCAATGCTGTTAGATATGGAGATGCCCTGTCTAATTTGGGCCTTGTCAATGCTGTTAGAAATGCTTGGCTCTTCTGATCCGTTTACAACCTTAGCTTCTGCATGGATAAACCAGGGCTTTTGGTCATCCCGGAAGATGTACTTCATAGGCACAGACTCAACAAGGTAATAAAACCGAGACTTTCGTTTAACCTGTACCATAAAAGAAGCAAAAGTTAGAATGACTCTACAAGCAATGAATTGAAAATGGAATTGCCAGCTTAGTTTCATTACCATCAGACCATGAACTCGTATCTCCCCTAAACTCGATAAGCAACTTGCATGTGTCTTCTCGAGTTTTCCTGCAAAAGAAGACACTTTTCATTGATACATGCTCTGATATTCTTAAATAAAAAATGGTAAGAAGATAGGTATTGAAATAGGTGCAACACAAACAAAAAGATGATCAACCTTCAATTTGAAGGCACAAGACAAAACAGGGAAAACAGAAGAATACATGAACAATCTCATCTCATGTTTAACAAAGAGACGCAATCAAAAGAACTGAGAAAGGCACTGTGCAGGTCCTCAAGTGTGTGAGAGACAGAACATCAAAAGAAAGACAAACACCAATGATGCAGACGACAATGTGAAGGAACACTTGTTATATTGCTCATCATAGGAATCATAACCTTGAAAATTATCTGTGTAACATACATCCAGCAAAAATTTCATCCCAAAATGTGCATGCATTATCAGTTTCCTCATAGGTTCCAGAAACATTTAATAGAAGAATCCTACCAGTAAACCTATAAGCGAAGTTTCGAAATTAGGAATCCCCAGAGGAGAAAGACCAAAACTTTATAGAAACAGTAGCTACCGGAAAACAAAATCAAAAGAGAAAAAGAGGGTTTTTAATTAAAGGTGGTCTCGAGCATACTCTTGAAACCTGCAGCTGTGATATCCAGTGGAACCGTCATGACGATTCCAGTTCCCAAGTTAGTCTCAGTAAAGACAGCCACTTCTTCTGTAAAAGCCATTGTGTGCAACAGCGGTGGCGAATTTTGGTTTGGTTCCGTTTTGTTCATCGGAAAAATAAATAAAAAACAAAACACGCCGTTTCAAGCCATGTAAAGACAAATGTTTGCAGTTTTACTGATGTAGAAACGGCAGATTGTGTAAGTGTATATTTCAAAAGACTTATATTCCTAAAACGGCAGCGTTTCATTATCGGAATCTTCTCTTCCACCGGTGAGCTAAAAACCTAAAAATGGTCGTTTGATTCTCTCTCTCTGTTCAAACATGCGCCGGCTCAAGCAATGGCCTTTGAGGCCTCTTGTCTACAGCTTCTGCTCTTCGGCGGCAGAGGCAGTTAGTAGTTCAACGGCTGCAGCGGCGACGGCGGCTTTTCCGTTGAAGCATGTGACGAGGTCGAACTTCGAGACGACGCTGAATGATCTGCGTGCACTCGTGAAGGCAGCAGATTTCGTGGCGATTGACCTTGAGATGACTGGCGTGACGAGCGCTCCGTGGCGAGACTCCTTAGAGTTCGACCGCTACGACGTCAGATACCTCAAAGTCAAAGACTCCGCCGAGAAATTCGCCGTCGTTCAATTCGGCGTCTGTCCCTTTCGTTGGGATTCTCAAACTCACTCATTCCTTTCCCACCCGTTAGTGTCCTCTCCCTCTCTCGTTCTCTTTCTCCAGCTTCAGTTGTGTTACTCCTCTTCAATACTGGCTCATTTTTGCAGGCACAATTTCTTTGTATTTCCGCGGCAAGAGCTCACATTTGATCCACCAGCTCATGAATTTCTCTGCCAGACGACATCCATGGACTTTCTTGCCAAGTATCAATTTGATTTCAACACTTGCATACATGAAGGTGCCTCCTTTCTCCTTTTCATTTGATCCTGATGTCTGCATTTGCTTTTACATACCATATTTTGATGTCTCCGTGATGAAAATTGTTTAGCTAGCAAGCCTGTGTCCTTTCTCCTTCTCATCTGATCCGTATGCTTTTACATACCATATTTGGATGTCCTGAAGACAAAACATAATTTAGCAATATCAAGTCTGTATTGAAAGTGTAGAAGTCCCCGAGGAATTCACATATTTGAATAATCCCAGGAATATCTTATTTGTCCAGACGACAAGAGGAAGAGGCAATTCAGCGTTTGGAAAGGTTATACGGCGAGGAGAGGAATGATTCATCAGGTGAAACAGAGGATTTAAAGTTGGTGCGATTGGCGGATGTTCTATTCGCTGAAAGGATGAAGAACATGCTGAATGAATGGCGGTCTGGCTTGTTACATGGCGGGAATGTATCTTCTGAGTCTCTGAAGATCTCAAATGGATCGACTCAGAGTACTGAAACTGTGTTTCACCACATGCGTCCAGCTCTCAGCCTCAAGGGTTTCACTTCTCATCAGCTCAAAGTTATTAACTCGGTAAATGCTCTTTCTCTAAGATTGATCTCTGTTTTTTCATCTTTTCGTCGGACTGTTTTTTTTTAAAAAATTCTGTTGGCTTTTGATTTGGCTTTGCAGGTCTTAGGAAAGCATTTTGGAGATCTTGTCTACATACATTCAAATGATAAAAATTCATGTTCACAAGACTTTGTCGTATACACTGAATCACAATCAGACAAGGAAAATCTCATGGTAAGGTAGCATTGACATTGCTGGAGAGATATGTTTTTTGTATTTAAAACCCTTCTTTAATTTAGATTTCATTATTTTGTGTCTTTTAACAGAAGGAAGCAAAGGAAGAACGCAAGAGAGTGGGGGAAAGAAAAATACAATCTGCAATCGGGTTCCGTCTAGTGATTGATCTACTTGCTTCAGAGCAGAAGTTGATCGTTGGTCACAATTGTTTCCTCGGTATGCAAGCAAGTTACTTCTCATACATCTCTGAAGATTTTGTAACTTAATGATGCCTCGCTCTAACCATTTTGTTCTTCTGACACAGATATTGCACATGTGTACAGCAAATTTGTTGGTCCTCTTCCTTCAACAGCTGAGAAGTTCGTCGCCTCCATTAACAGTCACTTTCCTTACATTGTTGACACCAAAATACTCTTAAATGTGAATCCAATGCTGCATCAGCGGATGAAGAAGTCCAGTACATCACTATCCTCTGCATTTTCTTCGTTATGTCCGCAAATCGAGTTTTCTTCAAGATCCTCGGACTCGTTTCTTCAGCAGCGTGTCAAGATTGATGTTGAAGTAGACAACATTAGGTTTGTTCCTTTCATTATTCTTGGCATGAAAACTTGACTGTGTTCTGATATAAACTGTTGTCTCTCTGCTTCAGGTGTTCTAACTGGAATGCCGGAGGAAAACATGAAGCCGGTTATGATGCTTTCATGACAGGTTGCATCTTTGCGCAGGCATGCAATCATCTAGGGTTTGACTTCAAACAGCATTCGCAATCAGATAACTTGTCCCGGAATGAAAAACTTGAGAAGTACATCAACCGCCTTTATCTCAGCTGGACAAGAGGCGATATCATCGACCTTGGAACAGGCCATAGTAATGCAGATAACTGGCGAGTCTCAAAGTTTAAATACGAGAACATTGTCCTCATCTGGAACTTCCCACGAAAACTGAAGGCTAGAGAGATCAAAGAATGCATCTGCAAAACCTTTGGCTCGGCTTCTGTCATCTCTGTCTACCACATTGATGACTCTGCGGTTTTTGTCTTGTTCAAGAATTCAGAACTTGTCTGGGACTTCCTAACGCTTAAGCGGCAGCTGGAGTCAAGCGATGGTCCAGTTTCGGTTCTTCACCCATTATCCAAGATCCTCGAAGGAGGAAACACTGGAGCTGCAGACTACGAAGCATATAAAGAGATTTGCAGCTCACACATCTCAAAGATCCTATTCTCTGACCAAGCTGAAACAGTTGGTGTGAAATTAAGAACAAGACCCAACCCACAAGATGAGACTGATAGAAGAGAAGAGAGCACAGACGCTGTGACTCACAAAGCATCGGATTTGATTGATGCTTTTTTGGCCGATAGAGTTGAAGTCGATACTGCTACGCCTACTTAACTAAGCCATCTAACCTTTTCTCTGTCAACGTGAAACGCAATACTTTAAATCTTTAATACAATATGATTTGAGTTTGCGTGACCAAAACTTTGAGAAAAAAAAAACATGTGAAATAAAATGCGAATTATCAGTGGTAAATCTTAAACAATTGATCCAATTGAGATGTCAATCTCAATCAAGTTATCTTCTGCTTCAATTTCCTCCCATATCTCCATGATCATCATCTCCTCATAATACTCTTCTTTACTCATTAAACGTTTCTTCACACTCTCCAACTTCTTTTCCCTTTCTTTCCCCACAAGAGATATTTCTATCAAACCATCTTCCTCTTCATGTAGATTGGTTCTGGTTTCCTGACCTTCAGGCCCCTCTTGATCATGAAGGTAAGATTTTGTTTTCGTGTTGAACAAGTCACTTGCGTGGAAAATGTCAGAGAGAAACAAGATTGGGATAGTTATGAGAATGCAAAGATTCTTAAAGAAAGAAAGTGACGAGATCAATAGTTTCTTGTTGACTCCATTTCTTGCCATTGTTGGGGACATCAGACCTTACATAAACCGACTTATATGTGGAAGGATTTGGATATCTATGTTTATAAGAACTCTTGAGTTTCTAGTAGAATGCATTGAACACAGACAATATCTAATGGATACAAAGACAAAATCTGATAACATGTTCCCCATAATCTTGTAATGATGGAGCCCATTAGGTGAGGACTTGTGGTCAATTGAGGAGACAGGTGTTAAATGCAGTTATGGGAGTTTCAGAGGTCAGACACATGTATTGTTGCTTTGACTTTCTCCCGTCGATTCCAGACATAGCTATTGTCTAATAATCTTGAGTCCTACAAAGAATATCTCACCATCCTGTGAACAAACCCGCTTGATGAATATGAAGCTACTGTAACAGATAGATAGTTTCACTTTATGCCGAGGAACTCTAGTCTGATAGAGGTTGGACTCAACCCATATTGATCCAAGTACTTAGGGTCGTGAAACTTGCTTAGATGTCTCATTCCGCTATCACAAAGAATGGTGACAATTGTGTGACCAGGACCAAGGGTTTGAGCCACCCTCACTGCCCCAACACAGTTCATAGCTGAGGAACTTCCAACAAACAGCCCATCATTCTTCAGAAGAAACCTAAGAACATAAATTAAGAAAGATATCAAGATCCCAACTTCTACAAAATCTTTATCAGTACTATCTAAAACAGGTATGTAGAAACATATACATAATGAGCACTACCTTGACATCTCAACCGCTTCTTTATCAGTACCACGAAAACCATCATCAAGTTTTGCCATCAGGAAATTTTTAGTAAGCCTGTTAATCCCTATCCCTTCTGTTATTGTATCAAATGGGTTTTTTAGTCGACGCCCTTCAGCTTCCTCTCTTGTGTACATCACTCCTCGTGTTACTTTATTGTACAGACCAGATCCAGGAGGATCGATCAGGAAGCATTTAACTCTTTCATTCTTTTCCTGTTTATAAGCAGAAGAAATTTATGAGCTTTTTCTGTTTATAAGTTAAATGAATTATCATAGATCTGTGTTTAGTATAAGCCCTGATGAACCATACTTGCAGAAACCTTGAAACGCCAGCTAAAGTACCGCCGGTACCCGCAGCAGCAACAAAGGCGTCGATGTTACCATGAGTCTGGTGCCAGATTTCAGGGCCAGTACCTTCATAATGAGCCCTATAATTTGCCAAGTTTTCAAATTGATCTGCAAAGAAGCCACCTGTAACGGAATCTGAGAATAAGGAAGGCTCTTTCTCTTCCTCAACTATGCAACCATTAGTTTTCTCCTGGTGTTTGCCATTTGATTCGCTTCTTAGTCTTCTCTTTGATGCTAATTTATTCGCTTCCTCAGCCCGTCGCCTCGCAATGTTGACAAAGTGATCTTTGTGAGTTATTGACACTGGCCTCACCCTCTCAACAGTAGCTCCAAGGGCTTCAATTATTTGAGACTAAAAAAGTCCAGCACAATACAAATTTGAGTGTATATATATAATGCATACAAGAAAATGTGTATTATTTAAGTGTTTGAAAGATAAAACCTTTTCAATAGCAGCATCATCAGGTATAACAACATGACATTTACATCCGTATGCCGGAGCAACCGTAGCAAGACTAATGGCAGTACTCCCCGCACTACCCTCTGTTACAACTCCTCCCGGGAACAGCTTACCAGATTCCAAAGCCTAAACAAAGAAACAAGAAAAAATCAGGGTTCTCGGACTTTTGGATTTCATTTATACCATAGTAACTGGAAGTTAAATTGCAAAACACTAATATGAATAAGCCAAGCTGATGATTCAATCACTGACATTGTTATGAAGTGCAAGACGCAATTAAACGCAAAGCTGTCTTTCTAACTAATTAGCTGAGAGAATACGGAAAAGTTTGAGCTAATAGTATACCTCTTGAATGATCTTCACAACAACTCTATCTTTGACGCTACCTCCGGGATTCAAAAACTCGCATTTCCCAAGAATCTGAACACCAGAAGACACAAGTAGTTTAAGAAAAAATTGCAACTTTAAACTCATAATTTACTCTATAGTAAGACCAAATCGATACTAGATAAGAAAAATCGAGAAAAACCTCACATCCAGTAGCCTCGGAGAGACTATTTATACGAATCAGAGGAGTGTTGCCAATGGCATCGACGATCCCGTTTCCCATACTCACATTCTCCTTCCTCTTCTTCTTCTCGGAGAGGCGGGAGAAAAAGCTCCAATAACAGTAAGATGAGAGCATAACCACCGCCGCTGCAGCAACAACAGCGCCAGATACCTTAACAGGCGCCATTGAAGTTTCCCTCCTCCTCCGTGATCAAACCGGTGAAGTAATGTAATTAGGTCGTCGGCAAAGCAACTCTCTTTCAGTTATTTTTTATTTAACCCTAGTATGTCTGCAAAGTTAAAAAATACGGCACTAATGTTTTTAAATTATCAAATCCATCCTTCTTTGTTAGTTCTTAAACCCGTCACCTGAAAGGCTGAAACCCTTTGCTGTTTGCACACACTCGAAACGATGTCGTCTCTATCTCGTTTTCTCCGTGGCACCTTTAACATCTCTACGATCCGCCGTTTTTCCTCCGCCGCCACCGTAGCCTCTGAAACCACCGCAACATCGGCAGTCTCGGCTGCAATCTCGCCACCTCAAAAGTCACTTGCCAGTATCGTAAATGGCGAACGAAACCCCAAACAAATCGTGGAGAAGTTCAAGAAGGCATGTGAGTCGGAGCGGTTCCGGAATAACATAGCCGTGTACGATAGAACCGTGCGTCGTCTCGTCGCAGCAAAGAGATTACACTTTGTCGAAGAGATTTTGGAGGAGCAGAAGAAGTACCGCGACATGTCAAAAGAGGGATTCGCGGCGAGGATCATTTCTCTCTACGGGAAAGCTGGTCTGTTTGAAAACGCACAGAAGGTGTTCGACGAAATGCCTGACAGAAACTGCAAAAGGTCAGTGTTGTCCTTCAATGCCTTGCTTAGTGCATATCGGCTTTCCAAGAAATTCGATGTGGTTGAAGAACTTTTCAATGAGTTACCAGGAAAGTTATCAATCAAACCAGATATTGTATCTTACAACACATTGATCAAGGCACTGTGTGAGAAGGATTCTTTACCCGAAGCTGTTGCATTGCTTGATGAGATTGAGAACAAGGGTTTGAAACCTGATATAGTTACATTCAACACAGTTTTACTCTCGTCGTATTTGAAGGGACAGTTTGAGCTAGGAGAAGAGATATGGACCAAAATGGTGGAGAAGAATGTAACGATAGACATCAGGACTTACAATGCCCGGTTGCTTGGATTAGCCTATGAGGTGAGGTCAAAAGAGCTACTTAGTCTCTTTGAAGAACTGCAGTCTAGTGGGATCAAACCTGATGTCTACAGTTTCAATGCTATGATTAGAGGGTCTATCAATGAAGGAAAAATGGATGATGCTGAATCGTGGTACAAAGAAATTATGAAGCACGGGTATCGTCCTGATAAAGCTACATTTGCTCTATTGCTTCCTGCTATGTGCAAAGCTGGCGACTTTGAGTCTGCGATTGAGCTCTGCAAGGAGACATTCAGTAAGCGCTATCTTGTCGGTCAAGCGACTTTGCAGAAGGTAGTTGATGAATTGGTGAAAGGATCCAAGAGAGAAGAAGCTGAGGAGATTGCGGAGATTGCAAAGACCAATGATTTCTTAAAGTTCAATCTAAATTTGCCGTCCCAGGAAGAGTAAGTGGTTCATTTGTTACTCTAGTATTGTGTGAGCGCCCCTTAGGCTATATGTATTTGTGGATGCTACCCGGTTTGTAGCTTTTCTACTTGTTTGAACTTTCCTCTCTTGTTTCTTTTTCTGTAGCTCGGTTATTTAAGTTTGACAAAGAAAACGGCATGTAGTCGAGGTTTAGGCAGATGAAATGCTACGAATTTTAATAAATTTTAGTTATTTTGGAAAAATTGGTTACACAATTTTGGTTTTTGGATAACAGTTTTACATTTTCCTTGATATAAGTGATCTAAAATAGTAAAATACTTCATTTAATTAGTTATTTAAATCTCGAAAATATATACATATCATAATTACAACATTTAATTAAAAATCTTGGTAAACAAGCAAAATAGACAAATCAGTATGGGTTGGACAAAGAATATCGGAGTTAAAATAAACCGACTTCCAAACAGTCGATAAGAGTCTTTAAACGAGGCCATAAAACCTGTTTCCAAACACTGTTATTGTTTAGTTTCCTTTTCTCCGATCACAATTCAAAACCCTACTTCAACCCTTGCTGCGATTTACAGAGCTTGGAGAAAACGCCGAAATCGGAAATGGCGTCTATTGCTCTTCGATCTCGTCTTTTGCCAAATTTAGCGAAGCTTAGATCTCGTCATCTGAGATTATTCTCTGCGGAAGCTGCTTCTTCTTCGAATTCTTCCGCCAGGGTTCAAGGAATCTCCTCTGGCCAGTCCATGTTTTCTGATTTTCCACCGCCGAATCAGCCGCCACCTCCTCCTCCTCCTCAAGCGGAAGCTGCAGCCGCGGCAGCCACGGGAAAGGAACGCAAAGGTCTTAAGTATCTTGGTTACGCATTCCTTTGGGCACTCACTGGTGCTACCGCTGCTACTGGTTACGCAAGTTTTGGTAAGTATCTGTACTAGCATTCCCTTCAATCCATTGCTCTTTCTGTGAAATGCGAGTAAATTGTGTTGTGGATTAATCGTGGCATTGCGTTCCTGTTTGTTATGTGTCTATTTTGAATTCAGTGTTCTTCACTTGGTCTAACTGTGATTTTCTTAGTTATGTTGGTTGAAGCGTGGAACACTTGACGTTAGCTCTTTTAGTTCTGATTATCCTTCTTTGTTTTGTTATGCAGCTTACACCATAGATGAAGTGAACGAAAAGACTAAGGCATTCCGAGAATCAGCTACGCAGACACCAGTTATTAATTCTACTGGCATTGATGTGATTGATGTGAGTAGCTTGATAAAAACATTGTGTCGCTGTCAAATTAATGTTGACTAAAACCATGGATTCTGTATTGACTAGTTGACTTTCATCCTTATTTTTGAGAAGCCAATCTAATTTCTTTAGTCATTGGTTTTGAATCTGTATCTCAATTACTACTTAACCCGTGTGCTGCCATGTTTCGTTGTTTTAAGGGATATGTTTGTAAGCTCCTCTGAATTAATTCTTTGTGAACTCATCTCTTTGCAGAAATATCAAACTATGTTGTACTCTACTGTGATGACAGGTATAGCTCTCTTGCCTATGTCATCATAACTAATAATAGTATGTCTTTAATTAGACATAGCATGAGTTGGTATGCTTGAATTCTGATCAGGTTCTGCTAAAGCCATTGATAAGTATTTGGAGCTCAGGGAAATTGTGGAGGAACAAGTGAAAGTATGTCCTCTAACTGAAACACAAATATTGCTTCTCTTGCATCTTTTTTTTCTCTTCAAATTTCTGTAATCCTTATTTTCTGACTGGTTTGTTGTAGGGCTTCACGGAACCTCTCTCAGAAAAGCTTCTTCCAGATTTGCACCCTGCAGAACAGAATGCCTTTACTCTAGTTCTTGATTTGAACGAGACACTGCTGTACACAGACTGGAAGGTAGCAATTTCATTGTTATACTGATCATCAAATACTTGCATCATAAATGTGAATATGTTACTCAGAGTATCTATGTGAATATGTGACTCAGTGATTTACTGGTTTGTTTCTTAAGCAACGCAGCATTTAACCTTTTCTACCTTTTTCCTTTACAAAAATGTTTAGCGAGAAAGAGGGTGGAGGACATTCAAAAGACCAGGTGTGGATGCATTCTTGGAGCATCTTGCAAAATTCTATGAGATTGTTGTGTATTCTGATCAGATGGATTTGGTAAAAGTCCCCGTTACTCTGTTTTGGTTTTTGCTTGTAATGTGAGAGTAATGCGGCAACTAACACTTGATTCATTGCTTCTAGTACGTTAATCCAGTCTGTGAGAAGTTAGACCCGAATAACTACATACGTTATAAGCTGGCAAGAGGCTGTACTAAATATGAGAATGGAAAGCACTATAGGGTACGTAAGCAGCTAGCTTATCTCTGTCAAATAATATTTTCATACTTGCCACAGTAGCTGTTTCTCAACTGGCTATTAAAATTTCTACTGCAGGATCTGTCAAAGCTGAACAGAGATCCGAGAAAGATTCTGTATGTTAGCGCAAATGCCTTTGAAACAACTCTTCAGCCAGAGAATGGTGTGCCAATAAAGCCTTACAAACTCGAATCTGATGACACGGCCCTGCTTGACCTGATACCCTTTCTTGAATGTAGGCATTTTCAACTGTGGAACAACATAAGTTCTATTTCAGTATTGTGAACTACCTTTTATCAGGGTTGTCTGGTTGATTCCTCCTGTTTGGGTTATGCAGATGTAGCACGTAACGGTCCAGCTGATATCAGACCAGTTCTAGCGTCTTACGAGAGAAAAGATGTTGCCAAAGAGTTCCTTGACAGGTCCATAGAGTATCAAAAGTGAGTCGAGCACAACTGTTTCTTCACCCAAGCGTATTGTATCAATTCAAAATATGTTGCTAGTGTCCCATTGTTAAGACTGTTATATCTCTATGCAGGCGAATGCAAGAACAACGGGGACAAGGCCGGTTCTGGAGGCGTTAAAGGATCTAATATTTCATGTATACCGAGAGACAATTATATCATCATTGATGCTGCACACTATAAAATAGGAACAAGAATACTGTTCATCGCTATGGGGTTTAGGTAAAATCCAAACTAAAATGGTGCCTTTCTCACCAAAGAGTTGTTATGTTTTCGCCAAATTTTCCTCGCCTTCATCTCTGCTTTCCATTGGAAACTACTTATGAACGAAAAAGAAATTATCATATCAAAGGTTCATTTTTCGTTGTCTAACATATACAGTTTTTTTTTCCTGTGATTTATTTTTGCTCTGTTTAACAAATGATTTATGATTATGAATTTTTGAGAAAATTATTGGTTGAAACGTCTGTTTTGTATGTATTGTTTTAAAAAGAGTAATTTACCTTTTATAGTACGCTAGGATCTGTCTGTTCCAATGCGTGTCTTAAGGTGCAATAATATTAGCTGAGGTCTACAATTAGGTCAATCAACCTCTCCTTTAGAAAATTATTTTTATTAATCAGCTATACACTTATCTTCTTAAAAATCTGAACCAAATTATTGAAATTTTTTCCTTCGAAAGATGGTCCAGGTCTGACAGCCAATTGCAAAGTTCCTTCACCCGTAATCCTTTTTCAATGTGATATGTGTAGTAGTAATCAACCAACCAAAAACCATAAATTTTATAATAGTACAAAAACACCATGACTTTTTAGTACGACTCTTATAAACACCACTTGATATAAATTACACGACATATCTCTTAACTTGGAGTAATCACAGACACATAAACCATGTCTCGTCCTCTTCTCTTCTTCTTCTTCTTCTTCTTCTTCTTCTTCTTCCTCTTTCTTGTCTTGGTCGTCCCTTGTCTCTCCCATGGAACCGGAGCAGACCACGACGACGATGAGGCCCCACCCGTTAAGAGTAGCTCTGACCTCAAATCAAAATCCTTAATCTCTGTCAAAATCGGGTGCCTCGTCATCATCTTTGTCCTCACATTCATAAGCGGAGTATCTCCTTATTTCTTGAAATGGAGTCAAGGGTTCTTGGTTCTTGGTACACAATTCGCCGGAGGCGTGTTTCTTGCAACCGCCTTGATGCATTTCCTTTCCGATGCTGACGAGACGTTTCGTGATTTGTTGACGGCGGAAGGAGAGTCGGAGCCGTCTCCGGCTTACCCATTTGCTTATATGTTGGCTTGTGCTGGTTTTATGCTGACCATGCTTGCTGATTCTGTCATCGCTCATATCTACTCAAAGAAGGGACAAAGGGATTTGGAGCTTCAAGGTACCAAAAGTTTCAAACTTGTGAATCTCAATCGAGAATTAGAAACGGTTAGTTAGTGTTGAAAGTTTGGTGCTTTATATCTTGTTTCAGGAGAAGACAAATCGAATCAGACGTCAGCAACGACTGAAACATCGGTTGGAGATAGCATTCTGTTGATCGTAGCTCTCTGTTTCCACTCTGTTTTCGAAGGCATAGCAATTGGGATATCAGAGACTAAATCAGATGCTTGGAGAGCTCTATGGACAATAACACTCCACAAGATATTTGCAGCTATTGCCATGGGAATTGCTCTTCTCCGTATGATCCCTGACCGTCCTTTGTTCTCATCAATCACTTATTCTTTCGCATTCGCCATCTCGAGCCCAATAGGTGTAGCGATCGGGATAGTCATCAATGCAACGACACAAGGGTCGGTCGCAGATTGGATATTCGCAGTGTCTATGAGCTTGGCGTGTGGGGTGTTTGTGTATGTGTCTGTGAACCATTTGTTGGCAAAAGGGTATACACCAAACAAGAAGGTTCATGTAGATGACCCTCGTTATAAGTTTTTGGCTGTGTTGTTAGGAGTTGTTGTCATCGCCATTGTTATGATATGGGACACTTGAGAAAGAACGAAAAAACAACCACTTGTCTGAAAAGATTTGATTACACACAATATGTTTGGTTCTGCTGGTCTGTAAAGAAACAAAGGTTGATTTTGGATGATAATTCATGTAGAAATTCTCGTTTTGTACTTTGTTTGTACAAGCCAAACAATTAGACATGTTTTTCTCTCTTGGACCATTGGTGATTTTGGTGTTGTTCCTTGTGTTTGTTTATGAAACAGTAATTGTTTGAATAATGATGGGCCTGTAGTTATTTATTTGGGCTTGTAGTGGCCCATTTGTGTTGAGAAGAATAATCGTGTCAATGACGTCTCACATTTCAAAACTTGCAAAACTTTTAGAGTCGCCTTCTCCGTCTCCAATTCCTGGAATAGAAGATCGGAATTGTCTGGGTTTGAATTGAATCATCAAGGCGGGTATTTGCGAAATCGTGAAGGGTTCAATGAATTTGGGAGATTTGAACAAGGTCTGGGAAATTAAGGCATTGAAGAAGAAGCCTAGAGGAGATGAAGCAAGGAAGATTCTGGAGAAGATAGCTAATCAGGTTCAGCCGATTATGAATAGAAGGAAATGGCGTGTCAAGCTTCTCTCTGAATTCTGGTATTTTAAGGTTTATTTATTGTCACTTCCGTCTTTTCTTATCATTTACATTGATGCTTTTTCTTATGATATCTTTCTCTGCCATCTTATTAAGTTCCATTTTATTCGAAAAAGGTGTTAAATGATGATTGAAGGTAATGATATTTAGGGTTCATCGTGATGGTAGCTCTTTCTTTTGAAAATGCAGCCCAACAAATCCAAGGCTATTGGGGGTGAATGTAAATAGAGGCGTGCAAGTGAAACTGAGGCTTCGGAGGGTAAACCATGATGAGGACTTCTTACCATACCATGAAATTCTCGACACCATGCTCCACGAGCTTTGCCACAACGCCCATGGTCCCCATAACGCAAGTTTTTATAAGCTTTGGGATGAACTGCGAAAGGTATTGTCTTCATCTTTCTTTACCACTTGCATCATTGGAGGTGATGTTTAGGAAGTTAAAAGTACATTCTCAACTTACTAATATGTGATTGTATTAGTTTAACTAATATATTTCAAAGGGTATAACAGGGACAGGGCAAGGATTTGATATTCCTGGGAAGCGTTTGGGTGGAATTTCTCGTCAGCCTCCTCTCACATCTCTCCGAGCAACTGCAGCTACAGCAGCAGAAAAAAGAGTGCGTGCAAATACTCTTTTACCCTCAGGACCTCATCGTCTTGGTGGTGATAGCAGCATTATGTCAGATCTTAGTCCAATTCAGGCTGCTGCAATGGCTGCAGAAAGGCGTTTATTTGATGATATTTGGTGTGGTTCCCAATCCGCAGAGGGTTTTGAAGACGAAGACAATGATAGTGAAACTTGTAAGGAGCCCTTTTCTGTAAGAGTAGATTGCACAAGCTTGAATGAAAAATCAGCAAAAAGATGTAGTAGCTGGTCTAATGCCAGTTCTGGCCCTCAGTGTGGATCAGATGTCATTGATTTGACAGAGGAAGCTTCTGAAACAAGATGTCCTAAAAGAAGTTGCAGCTCAGGCGATCAAGGTCCTTCTTGCTCAAAATATGCACCAAACTCTGGTTTCATGAAGTCGCCAGTAACTTTTCCGTCGACCAGCCACGATGCAAACCACAACAGAGAAGAATCTTCTATGTGGGAGTGTGCAGAGTGCACCTTATTGAACCCGGTAAGTCTTCCTCAGAGAGTGTATGTTTTCTGAGTTTAAATGTGAAGCTTTTTGTTTATCTCTCTTCCGTTTTTCATTATTTGTCTTGTGTTCTCTTACCAGTCATTGGCTCCAATATGTGAGCTATGCACTGCCACAAAGCCAAAGGAAAAGGAGATGAAGCACAAAGTCTGGTCTTGTAAATTCTGCACTCTGGAAAACGAGGTGAAGTTAGAGAAATGTGAGGCTTGCGGTCAGTGGAGATACTCGTATGGAGCACCATTGTCGACGGGTGCTCCTAATGTTGGCACTTGAGGGTGTAACAAGTCCTCTACAAGACTAAAAGTCGAACTCTTAGCCATTTTTGGTAGCCAACAAACAAGATTCTCCAAGTTCTGTAAATTGAGTCCAAACTTGGGCTTGTGGCTACGTTATGTTATGTAGAGAAGGCTTTTTAACTTTATTAGGTGGAAGGTATTTTTGATTTTTCAATCACTCAAACTAAATTAGATGAGTAAGGGCAATGGTGACAAAAAATTGGGAAAGGTTTCTTCTTTGAGTAACATTTTTGAGGAAGCTGAATGAAAAAGATATTGATGGTGATTTTGTAATTCTGACGTTTACAGCTTTAGAGGGTCTCTTTGTTCTCGTTGCTTTCATTTTATATCTATTGCAGTTTCAGTTTCTGGTCCCTTAAACTACCGCTTTCCTCACCAAGTCCTGAAACCTTGGACCTATTGCCTAAAGTTTATTGAAAACTCTTCTGTGAGGCTTCTGAGCTAGGTATGCTTTTCTTCTTAACCATTCTCAGAACCTGTATTGTTTGATTTCTAAAATGTTATACTTTTTTATTAAGCCTGCTTTGCAGAACCATTAGCTTACCTAGAATTGTGTTTTTTCCTTTCTATCTTTGTGCTATGCTAAGCTTTCTGAACTTCCCAGTTCGACTTATATTTGAATTGTTTAAATATCCTGTGCGTTTATGTCCATGCTCGTGAATAGATTTCCTAGTTTTCACTAGGCCTTGTTAGTATTGTAAAACTTGAAAAACGGCTCTTTTTGTTTGGCTATGGTGAGGCTTTTTTTAACATTCTGGCTTATTAACTTGCTGGAGCATTAGAGTGTTGATGAATATGAGTTTCTCGGAAGTAGATAGTATCTTCAGTTCCCTTAAACGTGATGTTGTGTTTTTTGTTAGCAGATGGAACCAAAGCAAAAGCTTAAGGATCATAATGCATGGGTACCTGTTATAGAGGATTCATGCAAGCAGATAGTTTATGCCGCTCGAAATGCCAATTCAAAGACAATGGGATCTTGTACCATGCCAACCAAGAAGCTTATATACTTGCTTATGCTAAGTTTCATTCTGAAACCAGGAGACACCAACGCATGATATACATTCTCTACCTGACTATTCAAACTATCGACTTGATACAACTTGATCTTCCTGCTGGTTTTGGATGAAAATAAATTCATAGGTAACAGTGGTAAAACTCCCATTTAAATGTTGTTGTGGTTCAGTCTTAGCTCCCTCTTGTCCTACTAATGTTCCATAGGACTTGTTTTTAGTTATATTATAGTTAAATTGAAATATGTTGGGCCAATTTGATAGTTGTCACAAACGTTGAAAAGGTAATGCTCCCACGCCCATTCCAAATACTGTTTTGTTTGTTGTTGTTATATAAGGTTTATTCTAGAGATATTCGACATTTTCAAATATGGAAAAAAAAAAAAACTTGATTGTAAATAGTGCTCTCGTTGTGAACCAAATCAAATTCTCCAAGGGGAATAGTGTGTTAAGAATTTTTGAGTGTGTTTTCAAGATTTTGAAGAGCCAAATCTTACTTGACTGGTTGAAATTGAGAAGAAAATCTAATAATGGGGCAATGAAAAGGATAGATTGGGTCCTCAAACAATAGATACCACTACAACTAATATTTCACTACTGCCATTTTAAAAATAATTAGATATATATATTTTTTTTTGATTTGTTGTTGTCTTTCTGATGTCAAACACCCAGAAAATTCCAACCAGATAAAGATAATTGATATGCAGTAAGAAGAATGAAAGATAAATTTATTTATCTCATCCATGATATAAGAAAAAGTGGATTACCCAACCAAATACTTTGTCACATACGATCCACTAAACAAACTTTAGAGACATATGACAATGTCACGTAATTAGTATATTGAATAGAAAGAAAGTTAGTTATCTTGGACCATAATACAATAGTCTTCTTGTTGTCAAACAATCTTTTTCATCTTTATGATGCCAATGGAGTGTGTGTGTGTGTAGTATTAGAGTAACTAATTTCCCTTTTATTGGTTATGAGATTGTTAATTATTTAGAAGATAGCAAGTTAAACCAAATTAATAAATTAATAAAAGTATAAACTATGATTAGATTCAGACAACCTACGATGCAGGTAGGAAAGTCAAAGGGGGAACGGCTTCACGCAACTTCAGACAAACATAACATAGACGTCCGTCATTACAAACGTCACCTTTTTTTTTTACTCATAGTAACCTCCTCTTAGCAAATTTGCAAACAGGTCCAAATTTCTTTATTTTCCCCCAATTAAGCACCAAACTATAAAGAAATTAGCTAGAAGACATTCAAAAACCATTAAGGTGGTTGATGAATCCTATTGTTATGCAAAAGTAGGTGACACAAAAAAAACAAGTGATGCCTCATGAGTGATGGACTGATGGGCCTTATATAGAGTTAGTTTTATGTGTGTAAGCTAGCTAACCAGAGTAGTAACCATGCATAAATAAAAACAAAACCGTTAACATCCTATATGTCTTGTCAATCATTCTATTAACATCGAATGGTTATTAATCTCATCTCACTAACTAGATTACATATTAAAGAATTACAAAAAATAAAAACAGTTTAGAGAGTGCTAATTTTGTAATTAAGATGTTTTGGGTCAGAGTCAAAGGTCACGGCCATATCTCTCTCTCTGGCTATATATATAAACAAGCTCTGTTTATCTTCTCCACTCAACCATTCTCTCTTCCCAACCCACAAAAGGCAAAACCATGGCGACGTGCATCGACACATGCCGAACCGGAAATAACCAAGAAGACGATTGCCGGTTCTATTGCATCAAGAATTTCCGCCGACCCGGTTACTCTCTAAACCGGAAGATCCACACCCAAACCGAAGATGACGTCTGGACCAAGATGCTTGAAGAAGCCAAATCCGATGTGGAGCAAGAACCCATTTTGTCAGACTACTACTACGCTTCCATCACATCTCATCCATCATTAGATTCTGCTTTAGCTCACCTCCTCTCCGTAAAGCTCTGTAGTTCGAACCTCCCGAGCAACACTCTCTTCGAACTCTTCATCAGCGTTTTAGAGGAAAGCCCCGAGATCATCGAATCGACGAAGCAAGATCTGATTGCAGTTAGAGAAAGAGACCCGGCTTGCATAAGCTACGTTCACTGCTTCTTGGGTTTCAAAGGCTTCCTCGCTTGTCAAGCTCATCGCATAGCTCACGCGCTCTGGAAGCAGAGGAGAAAAATCGTTGCTTTATTGGTCCAGAACAGAGTATCCGAAGCTTTCGCCGTCGATGTTCACCCCGGAGCCGAGATCGGAAAAGGGATTCTGTTAGACCACGCGACGGGCGTTGTGATCGGAGAGACGGCGGTGGTTGGTGACAACGTTTCGATTCTACACGGCGTGACGTTGGGAGGAACAGGGAAACAGAGCGGTGATCGGCACCCGAAGATCGGCGACGGAGTACTGATCGGAGCTGGGACTTGTATATTGGGGAATATTACGATCGGAGAGGGGGCTAAGATAGGATCAGGGTCGGTGGTGGTTAAGGACGTGCCGCCGCGTACGACGGCCGTTGGGAACCCGGCGAGACTGATTGGTGGGAAAGAGAATCCGAGAAAACTTGATAAGGTACCTGGTTTGACCATGGACCAGACATCGCATGTGTCTGATTATGTCATCTAACCAAAGTGTGTTGTTGTATTAGCTTCTGCTGTTTCTTCTTATTAACCAAAGTCGTGTGTAATGTAATTGATGAAGAATCAAATCAGACTAATTATTATCACACTTCCGTCTTGGTATACTTTATGCAATTTGATTTCGTCTCCCGGTTTAATGTCTTGTTAACCGGTTGAGTAATTTAGGGTTTTCAACTAATCAATCAAGAACATTCATATTTATTCTTCACCGTAAGTGTAACCTTCATCACACGAACACAGAGAGGATCGGAGGAGGTGATCTTTCTCGTTCTTCGAATCCTATGATAGACTGAGATTTCTTGATTGGGAATTACTGAAACATCTTCTGCCATGGAAAGTCATCTGCCAGTTGACCTTGTTATTGATATATTGTCTAGAGTCTCTGCAAAGTCTATAGATAGGTTTCGTTGCGTATCCAAATTATGGGAATCCATACTTGGCCATCCTCATTTTAAGGAGCTTTTCCTGACTCAGTCGTTAGCTCGTCCACGGCTCTTGTTCACCTTCAAAGCTAACGAAGAGTTATTTGTTTTCTCTTCGCCTCAACCTCAAAATCCACGTGAAAACTCTACTCTTGTAGCCACCCCTTATAAGTGTTTTCCAAAATATTTCCCAACTGATATATGTACCTCACACCGTGGATTGGTCTTTCTCCAGAGAGGGAAAACAGGGCGGGTGGTTTTTAACCCGGTTACGGGGGAGTCCATAACCTTACCCAAAGTGAAAGCGACAAGTATTAAAATAAGCTATCTTGGCTTTGATCCCATCAGCAAACAGTTCAAAGTGTTGTGTATGACTCGGTCACGTTATGGAACACCCGATACTCATCGGATTTTGACATTAATGGAGACAGGAAAAGGACGTCGTCTATGGAGGACGATCCAAGACTCAAGAAATTGCTATGCTTTCACGGGTGATCTTGGAATATGCATAAATGGTGTTTTGTATTACAAAACCTATATTCTAGGTGACTATTTTAAGATAGTTTGCTTCGACTTTAGGCTTGAGAAATTCGGCTTTATTAAATATGATAAAGACATGAAACCTTATTTGATGTTAACTTTGTTCAACTACAAAGGTAAATTAGGTGTACATCAAAAGTTGATGAATGAAAGAAAATCTATCTTGTGGGTTCTAGAAGAAGATGCTGCTGGAGAACATATATGGTCCAAACAACGTATATGCATACTACCATCCATAGTCTACCCCCACAAATTTGTTGGGATGACCGGTACTGGAGAGATTGTCTTTTCGCCGCACACGTGCTGCTACCCTTTCTACCTTTTCTTCTACAATATCGAGAGCAGTACTGCTACAAGATTCCATTTTCATGGATTTGAAGAGCTTAAGCATCATCCAACTTCCGTTCAGACCAGTTTAGACTTTGTAGAGGATGTCCAAGCTAAGTGGGTTCAAACTTCAAAGTCTTCATAGCTTGAGACTTTACATTTTGATTTTCAAGCTCTTTATGATTTTCTTGTTCCTCTTTAAGATTGTTTGGAATTTTTTATCTTAAAAAACAGAGATTTGCAAGGAGTTCTTATGATTCTATGTCTTCTAAGATTTCAACTCTTGTGTACGTAGAGCTTTGCGTATAGTTTACGTCTTTCAATTGTGTACAGAGCTAATTAAGTTTCCGTTGTTGTGTATCGAAGCTCTGCAGGCCATGCAAGAGTTTTGTTATTCTCCATCAAAATAATAATTTTAACTGCTCAAACTCGTTAGCTTGTCCGGTAAGTAATTTGGAGGCTAGTAGTCCAGCTGAAGAGAAGAAGAGCTCAAAAAAGATCACATTGATCAATATGAAATCAGTATGGTTAGAACAAAACTCTTAACGAGATATGAATGCAAGCTAAGCTGCATAATTATGGGTTACTCCAGGAAATGTGAGGGAAGCTTGCTTGCTTACCCATGTGAAATAACCAGTGCCAACGTTACATTTAAACAGTGATAGTCCGACGACTGTAGTTTCTTAGTTTGGGTACTGAATATTAGAATACGTAATTGAGATCCCAAGATCTACGTGAATAGAGATCATAGAGTATATTAGTTGTGCTAATATATTAGATGAAAAATGATAAATAGTTTTACCTTATTACGCTAGTGATATTTGAATTAGAAAAGAAATATATACCAAATTATAACTAAATTGCCATCAAATTAAGTTTAGGCCATATATAAGCAAAGGAATCTTATTAAATAAGAAGAGCAGCTTGCATTTGAATGGTCAGTTAAACAAAAGGTTAAATTGAATAGAGGTTGAGAGCTTGCGTACAGTATGTGACCAACAGAGCTAGCTACCTCCTCATGCATGAACGAGAGATACCTCGTGACCAACCACAGTTTCATCATATTCTCTCATTTTATATAAGTGTTTCACTTCACATGCACCCCTCAAAGAAATATAATAGAGAAAAATATATAATTGGCATGATGATCAAGTTTGTCCTGTTAGCTCTTCTAGTGGTGATCATCTCTCCGGTTTGGGCCGAGAAGGACCTGATGATAACTGAATGCCACAATGCACAAGTACCGACCACATGCATGCAGTGTCTTGAATCCGACCCAACCTCCCTTCAAGCTGACCCTGTTGGTATCGCCGGCATCGTCATACACTGTCTCGACTCTCGCCTCCGTATCATCACCAAGCAAGTTTTCTCACTTCTAGCTAGCTAGCTAATAACCATATACTATATTTAATCTATGACTAATGTATATTGGTTTTGCATTTTGGTGTAGCAACATAACGGATCTGTTGTCAAAAGAAGACGAAGCACAAGTAAAGAAAGTTTTGAAGGCTTGCAAAGAGAACTTGTTGAAGGAGGTACCTAGGAAACTGTCGGAAGCCAAAACGAATCTAGGAACCCGTCATTACGACAAAGCCGCTGAATCGATAAAGCTTGCACTTGGCTACCCTTGGAGCTGTCGTTCCAGTATCCAAAATGTCAAGTTTGATGAGTCTTTGTTTGGAGAGTCTTTGGAAGTAATAAGCCAAATCAATATATATGCACAACTCTCTGATGCTGCTATGAGGATCATTGATCGCTTCTAATTATCGCTTCTGTTTCCTCCATATATGTATGTAACGCTTACCCGGCCCTATTAAAATAAATAATTCCCTCTTTTATATTATACGAGAGATGTGTTCGTGTCTATATATATTTTGAATGCATAAAAGCTGGTAAACAAATAACTGAAAATTCATAAATAAATGAGACATTAAAACTTATTAAAGAGAATGATACTCGAAAATGTATTAAGTTTTAACAAAACGAAATTCGAATTTTCCCGGGAAAAAAAGAAAAGAAAAGAACAATATAGGGTAGTGTAAATTTGGGCCTAGTGAATTGTAAAATGGGCCTTAAATTACCCTTTAAGAAGTAGTGTATGTTATCTCTGTTTTGGGATAGTGTTATTGACAAAAAGAAACCAAGTTAACCGGTCCGGTATAGCTGCTCAACGGTTCTGAACTCTCTCATTTTAACCATCTCTCTTCTCTCTGTGTATCACCTGCTCGGCGGAGGGAAAGACGCTGCCTTTCTTCTTCTCTGCAAACATTCCAGGCACGACTCTGTCTCATATAATCAATCTTAGTATTGAGTTTCGATCAACATCCAACATCTTCTTTTGGCGTATCAAGTTACTCGAGAATTATAAATTAAAAAAAGGAGAAGAATTTGGTTACACTCTTTATCTCCAGAGAGATTGTGGTTAATCCTATTCATATGGAACTTGATTTATCTGTTCGAGGTCCTTCTTTCATTTCCACCAAGAGGAACTCAAGTTTCACGCAACTATGTATCCAAAGATCCATTTTTTCAGTAAGATTTCTTCAGAGAAAAAAGAAGAAGCAGCCCGCGCTCTGTGTCTTGTCTAGTCCCTCTAGTTCCAGTTTTATTAGGTTCCGTAAGAGATGTGAATTTAGCCATAGAAATCAGTTTGTTGTGTTGAGTGTGAGTGAACATCATGTGGGTACTAGTCAGAAACATTCCGATTCCACCGAACAGCTCGATTCGATTCAGATTTTGCTCAAACGGGGAATCGTTTTAGGAGCAGTGCTGTGTGGCTTTTGGTTGTATGGATGTGGGAAAGTATTAGCATCGACGAATGTGATGGATGTGGCTTTGAGTCAGAGCAAATTGTTGTTGACGAATGCTTGGCCGAAAACTTCTCTGGTTCTTAAGGTTCTTAGAGAGCAAGGTTTGATATTAGCTGTGCTTCTCGGTCTTTCAGCATTCTTCTCCATGGCAGAGACATCCATCACCACTCTCTGGCCTTGGAAGGTATTAACTCATATCTTCTTTCAGCTTCTTTTTTGTGCTCTATACATATGTTCATGCTCCTGTCTCTGGCATGCTTCTTCAAATGTGGTGATGTTATGTGTTTTGTCTCAGGTGCGCGAGCTGGCTGAAAAAGAGCCTGAAAATGGCGTTTTCAGGATGCTCCGCAGTGATGTTACCAGATTCTTGACAACCATACTTATTGGAACAACGTAATGCTTTTTCGTGCGAACTTGGAATGTTGTTTTTGGGATGTTTGCTTGATTTTTATTTTGTTCTTAACTTTTTCGGTTGTTATTTAGTGTTGTGAATATTGCGGCAACTGCCTTGGTCACTGAAGCGGCAACAGCTATTTTTGGTGAAGCTGGTGTTAGTGCAGCAACTGGATTGATGACGGTACAGATAAATTTTACTTATTCCTCTAGGCCGAGATAGCTATAGAAGTTTTGAGTCTTGAATGATTATAGGTAGCCATATTACTTCTGACTGAAATAACTCCAAAAAGTGTAGCGGTTCACAATGCTCAAGAGGTTGCAAGGATTGTGGTAAGTTTGAATTAGTTATCATCAGCAAAGGCTTGACAAACAAAATATGCTCATGTGATAATAGAGATAGTCTGATTTATGTTGACTTATTATGCATCTAGGTCAGACCAGTGGCATGGCTTTCCTTGATACTATATCCTGTTGGAAGAGTTGTGACATATCTTTCGATGGGAATTCTAAAAATTCTTGGTTTGAAAGGACGGAGGTATGCATCAGATTGGAGTTGTCTGTCCAAATCAAAATATATAATTGTGCCTCTTTCCATAAGACAACTTACCCATAGTCTTTTGTTCTTTATGTGCTAGTGAGCCATATGTTACTGAAGATGAATTGAAACTAATGCTACGTGGTGCAGAGTTAAGTGGGGCCATAGAAGAGGAAGAACAGGTATGAGTTTGTTATGGACGTTCAATGAGTATGTATGAATTACCTAGACTTGTGATAATTTAAATGACACACGTTGCAGGATATGATTGAAAATGTGTTAGAGATTAAGGATACCCATGTCCGAGAGGTGATGACTCCACTTGTCGATGTAGTTGCAATAGATGGCAGCGGCAGCCTAGTTGATTTTCATGACTTTTGGGTTACCCATCAGTACTCAAGGTTTATAAATTTTGACAGCTTTTTGAAGAACATTTTTTTTTCTTCTTAGGATTATTTGTTGTGCTCAAAGGTTTTCATCACAGGGTGCCTGTTTTTGAGCAGAGGATTGACAACATAGTTGGTATTGCATATGCTATGGATCTCCTAGATTATGTTCCAAAGGTCTGGCTGCTGCTTCTTTTTCTCTTTCTTGTATTTGTTTTCATTTCACTGATGGCGAGTGAGGACACCATAGTTGTGCACTTATGGAGGTTTTTTTATTTCTATTCTATATGTATGTTTTCAAGGGTAAATTGCTTGAAAGTACTACTGTGGTGGACATGGCACATAAACCTGCATTCTTTGTCCCTGGTAATCTTCGATGCATTAGTTCTTTTAGTTTTATACCTAAACCTTAGGCATTATACGCTCACTCGCAATAAATTTTGATGTGATGTCAAAATTTGCAGATTCGATGTCAGTTTGGAATCTTCTTAGAGAGTTTAGAATAAGAAAGGTTCACATGGCAGTTGTTCTTAATGAATACGGTGGAACCATTGGAGTATGTTGCTGGTTGTCCTCTTCTTTACTTTATTTTTCTCTACTGTTCTCCTTGAAAAGTTGTCTAATTTCTCTCCATGCAGATAATAACTCTTGAAGATGTGGTCGAAGAGATTGTTGGTGAAATATTTGATGAAAATGATTCAAAGGTAAGTCCATCCTAGTTTCAACTTCTTCTTCTTCTTCACGGTTTGGGTCTATTTTCTTCACTTTGTTTCTCATTTCCATTGTTTTGTGCTGAATAGGAGGAGATTCAGAAGAAAACGGGTTATATCGTGATGAGAGCGGAGGGGATATATGATGTTGATGCCAACACTTCGATTGACCAGTTATCTGAAGAACTCAACATAAAGATGCCAGAGGTAATACACTCTACTTTAGTGTGTCCCTCTAAAAAGCAGAACTGATCTTTAAGATTGTTTGTTCCCCTTTTCACAGGGCCATCAGTATGAGACTGTCTCAGGTTTTGTGTGTGAGGCCTTTGGGTATATCCCAAAGACAGGTGAGAGTGTGACAGTCGTTCTTGAAAAGGAGAACTGGGAAGAGAATGATGAACAAGAGGAGGGTAAACACGAGCGTCAAGATCAGAAGGAAAAGCACCAAGTTCATAGATTAGAGGTACATAGACTCATAATAGCACTCCCCTATGCCATTCTGCAAAACGCTTATTTTATTCTCTAACTACCTTTGGGGACAGATACTAGCAGGGAATGCCAGAAAAGTGAGCGCAGTCCGGTTCGAACGAGTTAATGATATGGATGAAGTGTCAGAGGCGCGAGATGTAAAAAACATGGTCCCCAAGTTTGTAAGAAAATGGAGTAGTGAGGAAGATTCCGATGGTAATCTCCAAGCCAAGAATGCCGTCTTTGATGAGCATCTAATTGCTGAAACCGAAAGTATGAAGAAAGAATAATGATGAAAGGGGAAGAGGCTGAGGAGTATGAACATTACTGTTGTAAATTTTCTAACTGAGAGAAGATTAGTTTCTTCTTACATTCATCATTTGTTTTACCAATGGTGAGGTATGTATCCACAAAGGCATAAACACTAAAAAAGACTTGAATAGTGATGAGACGAGCTTTTAGGGATTTTCGGAGATACTTATGCGTATCGGCTTGGAAAATCGAAGTAAGGGTGCTCGAATGATATCATATTTCTCGATCAAAGAGAAGTCATACTTTGTGACTAGGTGATGAATAAATATAGCCATCTGAAGCCTAGCAAACTCTGCTCCTGCACAGAGTCTTGCACCACCACCAAACGCCATGAACGTTTTAGAGCCAGAAAGCAATTCTTTCCCTTCCCATCTCCATGGATTAAACTCACATGGTTGTTCATAGATTTGAGGGTCATAATGAAGAAGAGATGGAATAACCAATACAATCCATCCTGCTGGTATTGTATACCCTGCAACCAAAACAAGCTTTTAAATTAGATTATTGGTAACAAATTTGTAGTTATATCATGATGCAAAAGAGAGAATCTAACTTGCCTTTGATCTCCACATCACTCACCGCCTTTCTGAACATAGCTGGTGACAAACTCCCTAAACGAAGAGACTCATTGATAACCTGCAATTGCAACAATCAACTAAATGAAAACCTGCAATTGTAACAGTCAACTATTGTACTAACAAGTATAAAAACAGAAAGCCACCACGTGGGTAAAACTCATCATGGATCTGTATTCTTTCCAAGTAATTTCAGACTCTTTAGCAACTCTGTTTTGGAGGATGGTCTCATGCTCTCTCTGTTCAACATAGTTAAGCGTAAAGCATATGATTCAAGCTTTTTAACAACACTTATTCACTTCAGAGATCTTTGAGTAAGACTTACCTTCAACTCCATAAGCACTTTGGGGTTTTCAGCTATGAATTTCACAGTTATTGCCGTCATAGTGGAAGTAGTTTCATAAGATGCAATCAGTAAACTCAATATTAGCTCTACAGATCTTTCATCGTTCACAGTATCACCTTCTTTCTCCACCTCATCTATCATTGTCTCCATGAAATCTCCATATTTTAACTCATCCGATCTTGCTTCTTCTCTCCTCTCTTTGAACAATATTTTTATCATCTTCATCACATTTTTGCGTGCCTTAACATAGGAAAGTGGAGGCAGGGTGTTAATATATATAACCAGAAAATTTATTGCGCTAACAAGTTATGGACAAGAGATCTTACCATAAGACCATTGTAAAGAGTTTTCCAAAAAGAAGGATCAAAAGGGGACCTAAGCAAATCAAAGCTGAAATCTCTAAAGTTTTCTATAAGTTTGCTCTTAGTCTCAGGTTTGATGTCACTTATGATCATCTGGATCATTTGTTCCAATATCAACTGCAATACAACAACAACACCAAAAAGAAAACTCATTAAAACAAACAAGTGAGTAAGATAGACATGTGACCTCTAAAAATAGATGGAGCTAGGGCTTATTATACTCTTCCAACAGTATCTTTGATGTCTAAGACGCCTTGGAAGGAGACGACGACAGATTTGAGATGTTCGCGTGTTTCTTGGTCAATTTTTTTGTATAAATCTCTGCTTCAAAATCGCAGGACCAAGAAGCTGCAGAGCAATTTGTCTCATGTACCTGTGGAAGTCGTTTCCTTGCTTGAAGAATAAGTTATCTTTCCCAAAGATTCTAACAACAGCTTCTGGATAGCTCATGATGAAACACCTGTTGTCTTGTTTGAGAATCTCAAAGTTCACTTCCGGGTCTGACGAAACAATCGTTTTAGAGCCGAGGATATTTGTCCGGAACAACGAACCACCGTACCTAAAGTAACAATCCCCAGAGAGAGACAGAGATCAGCCAAGAATTAAGAGAAATGAGACAGAATCTTGAAACTTAATAAAAACCAACTTTGACATTCTTTTCTTGACAAATGGAGGGACTTCGTTGAAACTGTATGGTTTGAAGAACTCAACGGTTTCTCCTATCACCGGAAACCCCATTGAACCCGGAGGTAGCTTACCGGAGAAGTTAGGGTTAGCACATCTATAAAGCCAGACACTGATCTTGATGACTACTAAAGCTATTATAACACTCAGTGCAACACCCCACATTTCTTTCCTATTGTCTTAGGAGTGTTATTGGTTTATGATTTAAATAGAGTTTTAATAATTTTACATGTTACATAGAATCTGTTATTATTCAAAAAGTTATTCAAAATCTTAATAAATTTGAAGTTATTGGATTCAAAATTTTATAAAGTCTTTTTGTGTTGTTCATCTAAAACAAAAGAATCTAGGATTCTTAATGAATTATATTGTTATGTTAATGGTTTATAACTTTATACATCTTTCTTCACAAAATAAAATCATGGAAAGTATCATTAAAATATAGAGATTTTTTTGGGTGACTTTACAAGATTATAGAAAACTTAAAAACAAGACTATAGAAATACTTTAGAAGTCTTTTTTAGTTATTCACTTTTCTATGATATCACTGAAGTCATCAAATTCTTTAGAATCCAATAACATGCCCTTGATTAATTGGTAAAATAAACCGATATGAAAGAAACCAATAACATACCATTGATTAATTGGTAAAATAATCCAATACATATAGATTCATATATATCATGACGAAGCAATATGAAAGAAACCAAATCTTACAAGTTACTACCGTAAATCGATATTAATTGTTTTGAAATTTTTATAAGCTATAAAAACACACAATTTAACAGCTCACATTTCCTGTGAAGTTATTAGTAAACACTGATCGATTTTGAGGAAGCAATTTGCAAGAAAACCAAGTTTTATTATTCTCCTACTTTTGATGCTTGTCATTTTTTTTTTTCTATTAGATTGAAGTATTATATAATCTCACAGAGAGTTACAAAGAATGATATAACCTTACGCATGTATATTTTATAAGTCATCTGGGAGATTTTTCCTTGTTTGGACCAGTCGGGTCCTTTCAATCCAACCTCATAAACTCAGTCTAGACAGAGAGGTAGATGTAGTAAATGTAAAAGACTTATATCAAAAGAGAGTGCTCATAAACTGAAACAAGAAAAACAAACGATTCATTCTTTAAATTATCAAGTCAACAAGAAATGGCACCAGAGGTAGAATTAAAGGGATTAATTCAAGTCTCCAGGTAGAGGATGCTCTCACTATGGTCCATAAACATCAAGTCAATATCTACGCTAGCTTTGTCCTTACTAAACCAGTGGTCCGGTATACCTTTGATTTCGATCTTTCTCATATCATTGCTTTGCAGATCATAGCAGAGAACGTGAAAGGGAGAAATAAGTTCTTGTGGTACCAGGAGAACCTTGCCATTTTGGGATGTACCTCTTACATTGAGTATAATGTTATTGACCAGATGGAGCTGAGAAGGCTGCAAAACGAGAGTCTTCCTAGACCATTTCTTGTTCGCGGCATCTTCCACAACCCATAGATCCACCAAACCCTTGTCTCTAAGATTGGTTTTGTCAAATAAAGTTGCTTTTCCACGGTACTCTATAAGAGTCAAATTCTCGGCCACCAGTCCAGGCAGCTGATATACGTTCTTGCAAGGTAACTGCAGCATTGCCATGAACTTTTGGGACCTAGTGTCGAAACTCACAACGGTAGATTTGAGCACATCAGTCCAAGCCAGGTAATATATAAACCCATTGATAGACAGTCCTCGTGAGATCGCAATGTGAGGAAAAAAGTCTGGTGGAGTTGGAGCCACCTTTTTCCAGGAACCTCTTTTTCCAGGTTTGAGGACAAAGACCCTATGCTCAGAGCTATACTCTTTCGAATCTTCCAAGTATACACCAAAGGAGCAGACCACTTTGTAGCGGTTGTTAGAAGGGTCTAGTCCGAAAAAACAATAAGAATAACAGGAGCTACTACCTTCTTCTGGAGGAAGTTTGAAGATGTATTTTTCTATGGAGGGTAAGGTCACAAGTTGTCTGGTGACAGGGTTAAAGAGGCGCGGCTTACCCGAAAAGCAGTAGCACATGAAGCCACCAAGATTTTGCAAGACGTGGCTTTCCATCCGTGATATATTCCGGTTGTGGTCAACTACAAAGGTTGACGGAGCAGCAGTGTCTGGAGACAACGTAAGTATCATACAGTTACGGTATTCAGTGAGATCCCGCAAAGACATGTAAAGACGAGGAGGGGATGGGACAGTTAGGAAACGGTTTCTCATGTAGCGAGAACTGATGAGCGATGACCAAAGCTTTGAGACGCACTTTAATCTCATCAGTAAGTTAGCAGGTAGTCTCGTAAGGATCTCCGCCATCACCACATCCATAGGAATCTCCGCTTGTCTTCTTCTTCTTCTTCTTCTTACTCCCACGTTGCATCACCGCTAGACGAAAAGACGAACCCATCTCGCACGCACAATCTTGGAGAGGAAGTAATCTCCGAATCCGATACAGAGAGATATATAACTCGCTACGGAGTAATTAGGGTTTCAAGACTGATGCTCGAGTATAATTACTTTAAGGAAAAGTTCCATAGAGACGCACCAAATATATATATTTTGTTTTCTATAAAGATACAAAGAGCTAGCTTGAGGAGATCATTCAAAATTATCATTACCTTCCAAGCCAAACTCCTCAAAATATTTATTATACATGTGTCATCAACAAGTAAAAATGTATAAGAGAATCAAAATATGAATGATAAGAGTCAGTCAGTTTTTACGGAACATATATATGTGCATGGTATCAAGAAGTAGAACGTAAGATATATAATTCATGCACATATATATACATAATCGAAATTACAGCCATCTTTTCCTGTTAAACAGAGACAGCTGACCAGCCAAGTGCATGAATTAAATAGAGGAGATAAGAAATTTCTCATAAGGGACTCTGAAACATAAGGCCAACATCAAAAGAAAACTTCACTTTTTGGGCAACAGAACAGATCAAAATCTATCCTTTACAATAAGGAATGTAAAAAACTGAAATAGAAACGCAACTAATCAAAAAGGATAAAAACCTTATAGACAGCTTACAAGAAATATAACCTTAGGCTTGTATGTTTATAACGTGAGCTTTTACATTGATACGGAACACCGGAAAGCAATATTTTTCCGCTAGTGGTACAACATTTTGAAGACCAAAATCTACCAGAGTTTATGACTATGTGTGGTCAGAGCGTTTCTCCACCACAATGATAATGATATATTTACTTAAATCATGGTTTTCTAGGTGGTCTGCTTGAGAGAAGTTCCACGTTTGTTCAGCTTAGTCAAGAGGTAAGCCAATGCGACTTTAGCACTTAAGGCGGAGTGACCACGGGACAAGCAGATTGCACCTCCCACGAGTACCAGGCCTTTTGCTATCAGTTTCTTTGATGGTTTTCTCAATGTCTTGCTTTGTTTGGCTACAACATGAGTCAACAGTCCTTCACCACTAATTGTTGCCATCGAGACTGTGATATCATCTGTCTGAGTTTCTAACTCTGATGGAACCTGCAGGAACATCCATGTCAGTGAAAACCAAATCGGTTGCTTCATGCACATTCGGTTTCAGGACAGTGAAATCCACTTTACAGAGCAGATGTTTGATATGAACCTCACCTTTTTTATTAAGGTCACAGCAGATAAGATGGACCCTTGGGTTCCATGACTGGTTGCCATGTATTTGCACAGAGCTTTTTCCATCTTACAAACATAACTCCATATGCCTTTTGAGAAGGCAAGCTTCGCCATCTCAACATTTAAACCAGCATTCTCCTGATGAAACATTTTGATCTCACAAGCATTTCTACCGGGAACTGCAGCAAGTGTAAAGGTTAACAGTTAGATAGATATCAAGAAATGGAAAATGACGACAACACAAACGCCTTACACACTATGATCACTCGATGTCTGATTATATGGTATTCAAACAACACTGAATATAATTTTTTGGGAGAATAATTGATAAGCAAACCACTTGCCTTTCCTGATTCGCCAACCAGATCTAAAATAGCTTACACGTACGTACTTCCTCTGTTGTGGTACCATATTGTGATCACATTCCTAATAATAACCAAAGAACAAAAAATAAGCTAAGCAACAACAAGCAGAGACATAGAGAGAAGTTTCAGTTGATTTTTTTACCTTTGTGAAACAGTAGAACTTATCCTTTCCTTCCCACAATCTCCAAGCTAGTACATACTCTCTTGATGTCAACAAGGGAAACTTTTTAATCGTGCGACCAATCTCAATTCCGCTATAACTGTCAACCTGCAACTGCTCATGATCAACCACAGTCTTGTCCCATTGTTTCCTATAATCATTGTCCATGTAAAAGTCCCTCAAAATCTCTGCAGAGCAATCCTCAAAGACTGTGACACTAAGGTACTTCATAGGACCACCATCCTAAAGAAGAGGCAAAAGCTTGTTTATAAGCTCAGTAATCAAAACAAGGACTAAAAAAGGCACAATGAAAAGTGAAGATATACACAAAATGATTCAAGTAAGTACCTTGGGTTTGCAGCGTTTAGCAGTGTATGAAATGCGATCGTTGCTTCTGTGAATAACATCTTCCCATATCTCATCAGACTCATTTCTTTCCTCCAAATTATCAATAAGAAATTTCAAATCTTCATCAGAGACTACTCTGGATATCCTGCAAAAAGTATATAGAGAGGAAACTAGTCTCAATGAAAAAAAAAATACACACATAAAAACCTAAAGATAAGAGAACCGTCTTCAAGCAGAATCCTTCAAAGGTTTGAAAGCAACACACTTTAAGCAAAAAAAAGGAGCAGTTTTTTCAATTAGCCCAAGTGAGTAATCAAAAACTTAATTGGCAAAAATCAAACCTTTATTTACCTTGATTGAGATTTCACGGCATGAGAAACTGGGTCGGTAGGGGAAGAAGTAGAAGCAGAACTGAAGAAGCGAAATTTACTGGAAAGGAAGATATGAAAGAGAAGGATTACGAGAAGCGAAATCGCGGTGGCACAGATATAACCATCAGAAACAGCTAGCCGGGAAAGTTCGTCGGAGAAGACAGACAAAGCCCAGTTAGGTACGCTCTTCATCGAATTTCAAATCTTTACACAGAGATTTCTAAATCACTCATTCATCGTGGCGTGTGTTTTTGTTCCAGTTGCAGAAGGCAACGGATGCGGGACTCTGCTTTCTTCTCTTTTTATTTTATGGGTTTAACCCTCAAACTTTTGTATTATTCTTTTCTGACCCCTTTGCTTTCTATTCTTAAATCTTGCCCTCTTCGTGATCAGTCCAATGGGTGTTATATACAAAAACATGAGTCACTATTGACAGGTCAGACTCGATCTGTGAATTAGAACCATTGAATTGAGGCAAGCCACATAATAAAATTGAAAGAATCTGTCCTTGTAATTCATGTAAAATATATGGAAGAAATGAAGTGTCACAGAATCTTGATTCTCAAATGGATAAGAGCCATAAGGCAACAATTGTTTCTGTGACGATCACAATCACAAGACTTGTAAAAGCTTGATATGTGGAGAAACACACAAAGAAACAAAATATATAATACATGAGGGCCAACTTGCTTTTACATATCGATAGGTGCATTTTTTTCTTTTTGGTTATATGAAACTGAAAATAAGACATGATGTCTTTACAATAGCTCATCTCCACTGTTAGCTGTGGACACAAGAAACAAAGTTAGGGAATAAGAGAGAAATGAATCCAGATTGACCATATTAGTGATTGAGTTTAGATTTACATCTATACCCATTGTTAGGAGACATTAACCATATGACTAAGTACCGGATCCACTAGTCTTAAACCAAACTATCAATTTCTCCTTATTCTTCTTCTGAGCAATCCATGTGATTGAGGAGGCTGCTCATTGCTTACTCTTCCTAGAGCAGCTTGTTCTGAGCTAGACTTTGGCTGTCCTAATGGGAAATTCTCCTTATCAGAACAATGGAATTGCAGCTTCTGTCTGATGAGCTTTGATTGAGTTAGCCATCATATGTATTTGAAAACTTGGAGTAACACTAATGTAGACATACGGATTGATATTACTCATGAGACTCTTCAGAGTTAGTTTCTCTCCTTAGATTTTGTTAGCTTTTTGGTTTGATTAATACAAGAGATATTAACAAGTTAATCCTGGCCAAGACTGTGTTCCTGCAGAACTGTCTCCAGGATGTTAACCACAACAAGCCAAGAATGAGATGGATTACTGATGTTTATTTATCAGTCAATTCTTAGTCTAAAGCCCTACGTTGTGCTACTAGTGGAATTTGTTGAGATTTCAAGGACGATGTAGGCCGGTCCAGCAAAATGTGAGGCCCAATACAAAAAAAAAAATTTTACTGAATTTTATAAGACCAAATCTAAAAAATTTATAAACTATGGTCTGTTTTTTGCAATACCAAATTAATAAAAATAAAAAAGTGAAAAACAATCTTAAACATTCACAAAATTTGGGGTCTATATTTACAATATAATCTATTTTTGGGGCCTAATTTTGTTAGTAAAAAAAATTCAAAAAACTGTAGGCCCAATACCAATGTATCAAAAAAATGGGTCGCGGGCCGGGCCTATGTACTACTCCTAACTTTTGACTTTTGAATTCTCTCTTCGACACTTTACTTGACTATAATCAGCAAATGAAATTGCATACATATAAGCTATAATCCTCTTAACGTTGAACTATTGTGAAGATGCAAGGGAATAGTGAGATGAATGAATATTAAGATTTAAGACAACAAGCTTAGAGATGTCACAAAATGTTCTGCCTTTAGCCACAGCCGATAATGATACGCAGAAAAAGAGAGATTGAATTTATGTTTGACACATTTGATCAAAAGAAAGGTACTACTAACGAGGACTACTACTAAGTACATCGAGAAACATACGGTTTATTGAAGGCAACCTCATTTGCTGCTCCTGCACTCTCCTTCTCTTGAGCAAAGGCTCTGGAGACGATGATGATGATGACACTGAAGTAGTAGAGACAACCCACGAGCCATTTGAACTGTCATCAAAGTCAAATACACCGCTTGGACTGTCCTGATCAGGCCAATTCATCTTCCTCTTCTTGCTTGGATTGTGCTCCAACAACAGGTCATAGCATTCATTTACTTTATTCTGTGAAATTCAATGCAGAATCAGATTTTGATTCTTAACAGTACAGTTGGACTAAATTACAAAGTCTTTTTTTAAAGCACAGACCTGATTTACTTTGAGTAGAGTCAGTGTTTGAGATTGGTATTTTAACTTGATCACATGGTTTCAATTCCTTGATGACATAAATCATTATTGCAGTAGCTAACACCGAAGGGATGTAACTCATAAACCTCGTATCTGCAAACCAAGATCCATAATTTAGCACCATCACCAAAGAATCCAATCTAAGACGTCAAGAAAAAGGTTTTGAAATGGAAACCTCACCAGCAACAACGGAGATCAGAAGAAGCTCACACTTCCTAAAGAACTCCAATTGCTGGAGACGTTCAGAGCCAAATCGCCTAATAATGTGATCAAAGAAAGAGATTGGAGTGACAGGGTGCATTCTCCATTGGAGTGAAAGAAACTGGATTATTACTAATTCTTGGCTTGAGGATCTAGCTGTTGGTTTGAGGTCTATTTGTTGTAAATGCAGTATACTTGTGTTTACTTTATGATCCAATGAAAGAAATATATTGCCAAAATACTTTAGTTATTTACAAAAAGATTTAATCAATAAATGATAAAGATATGGAACTTTGCAGCCAATACAAAGAATGTTGAAAGAGAACTCAAATGAAATATCCACCAGAACCTACATCTCATATTTGGCATATATGTAAAAACCTTCCTATGCACCTCCTCTAATCCTAAATTTGTAGTAATTAGCTGCTGAAGAGACGAAAAAATTCCTCTGTTTGCTTCTAGTCTTCCTTTAATTTACACAATAGTCTACAAAAGAATCTCTTCTTTTTTAAATCGCCTCCAGAGATGTTGTTGAGAATGCAGCGAGCATGTCTTTTTATCAGATAAGTCAGCGAGTGCGGGAGGCTTCAGCGGCCCTTTCCCGCATCATCTCCATTACAGCAGCTCTACGCCTTTTGTCTGACTGCTGCTGCTGCCTACTACTAATATCTCTGAGCTCTCTGTTAAAAGGAGATGCAACACCAATGAGTTAGATATACATATATATATAGCAAGTTGGTTTAATCAGTTTTAAAGCATGTGAAACTTTCTCTATCTTTCTCTCGCTATGTACCTGCATTTGGTGACAGTGCACTGGGAATCTCTACAGCTACGGGCATGTAGTCTGAGGATACTCCAAAATCTCTTACAATAAGGGCAACCTCCAGGACCAGTCTTACATGCTAAAGAATGTCTGGAGAGCAACTTCATCTTACGACAACTATGATACTTGCACAGTGTTGTAGAGCGGCATGCAGCCATATGTAGCAGCAGATCTTTTACCTGAAAATATCAACAACCCGAGATTTATTAATCTGTTTCTATAAGCTACACACACACAGAGAAACAGTCTAAATATAGTTAAATGGCTTATCAGAAAAATACCTTCTTCATAACGGCTTGATAGTTTTGATTAGTTTGCCTGTTGTGCTGTACAGCACTAGTATCCGTAGAAGATGAACGACTTATCAGTTTATGTGAATGGTTGATAGACGCATTAGAGTAACAGGCACTGCAGACATCATAGTTTGGACAAACTTCACAGTGCCATCCCTGAGAGCTTTCAACTTCTTGTTGGCAGATCGTGCAAAAGGTGGCAAATGCAGGGGCAGTTGGGTTGTGAAGATGATAGAGAATCATCATGGAAGAGTGTTTCGCCCGCCTTAGAGTGTCGTACTGATAGTTATTTCCTTGGCAAAGATTCAGGAAAGATTGTCTATTATCAAAGAACTCGCTCTCGAGGTTGTCGTCTTTGTCCTTAATCTCTGCGGGAACGTCCTCGATGGCCATCTGCAAAGATTTTCACCTCATTAGTTTCCAAGATATAAAAAAAATTAAAGAGGGAGAATGACACTTTAAAAAGCTCTAACCACCAAAGAAACTTACAGGGAATAGCGTGTGTTTCTCTTTATGATTTATGGGATGTCTCTCTTTCTCTATGCGGTTCTGTTCCACTTCATTACACCTGCGGTTGAAAGAGATTGGTTTAATTGAACAATTTGAAGAAGTATTCGATAACCTGAATATGATCATATTATATCAGAGCTCTTACTTGTCACATATCTGAAAATTCTTGCACTGATTGCACACCCACCGGTTTCCAGATACCATGAGAGTGCTACAATGCTTGCAGCAATGTTGCAGATGAACCATTATAAAATCTTCCTTCATCGGACAAATGGTCTCACCGAGCTACATAAAGCAGAACAAAAGAAATGAAGCATGAGCTAAAGACGTGAGGCATCATCCGATGAAACAACATATAGTGGAATAGAGAATGAGAAGAAGTTACTTTTTGCATCATCAGTCGATCCTTTGAGGCGTTAACAGAAAGGTCCAACTGGCCAAAAGCTCTAAGAGCTCTTTTCGATATGAGCTTTTTGGTCAATCCTTTTCTATTTGGGACCGCACCATCACCTTCTTGGTTCATTTGACGTATTAAATCCTCAGCAGCACCTGGCCAGTAGTCTCCATCAAAATATGGCAACCTTGCAGCAGTTACATTAGCTCTACATTCGCCAGATTGGACAAAGAAATGATCGTAGAAGTTTGTGCATTCGACGACCACATCTTCTTTTGCAGCCTTCCTTAACATTGCTAAATACCTGTAAATTAAGGTAGGAATGTGATAAGTGCCAACACATATTGTAAATCACACTTGACAAACAAGTAAAACAAGAACGGACAGGTCTCATACCATTCCCTTAGTTTATCATTCTTTGGCGTCTTCTGGATTTCAGGATGACAATAAAGAATATAATCTTCACCCTTTATTGGGGGGCATGCCCATATATAGCAGCTTGTAAAACCGCGTTTCTTGCAATAGTCGAGATAACCAATCTGCAAATTCAGAACAAGTCCATGGTGATAAGGCTCATGTACTGTAACCTCAAAAGAAGCTGTGGGAATAGAGGAAAAGTGGCTTACCAGAATTTCATGGTACACAAACGTGCGGAGGGCTTCTCCAGACACTGTTCGAACCTCAGGTCTGAAATACTTAACTGAGTCCAGATACGAAAGGTAGACCCGCCTTTGATTGGGAGGTCCACACTCTGTTCCAAATTCCTGGACGAACATTCCAAATAAGCACACTTCCACATTTTCAATCTCCTGAAACAACAATATGACCTGAAATATAACACATTTAGAGATGTGTAAGTGCCAAACAGACATTATGAAAGTGAATAAAAAGAACCAATCATGAAACCATTGCTACCTTGGACTTATATGGGAATTCAGAAGGATAATTTTCTTCTCGGAAAATCTCAAGGAAACTTTCCTTTACTTCTACTACTCTGTCAACCGATGCCACAACTCTGACAGTAAGTGATTCGGCTCCAGGGACCTGACATGTCAATAACAAAGGTATATGATTATCATCATAACTGTTCTGTAAATAAAAGTTGCTCCAAGTTGTTCAAGTAACCCTATAACTTAGACATAAAAGCTGCAGTAATGTCTAATAGTACTCTAGATAAGCTTCATCATACTCAAAATAGAACAAAAGCATAAAACAGTTGGCAGCCTTTAGCAGAAACAGAAGATTCATCAAAAGAGTTAGAGAGATCACCTCCTCAAAAAATTTCCCTTGAAGTCTAGCCCTCTCCTGTCTTTCCTCCTTCAACTTTTTGAATAAGCGCTCCTCTATATGGTTGCTAAGAGCAGTAACTGGTAAATCTTTTGCTCCCGGAATGGCACTCGGTGGTAATGGTCTTCTTTCGCCTTGTTCCAGCTCTTGTATATAGCAATTAGGGCAAGTGTACTTGGTGGCCTCGCCATGATTTCTTCTGCTGTTGAACAAAGCACATATTTGATGCTGCCAGGCTTCACACTTGTCACATTGCACCCACTGCATATAAAACCATTAGTTCAGACGTGGAAAAAAAAGAAACAAAAGAAGCAAATTTTAGTAATCCTACAAGTGATGAGGCATATATACATACCCCTTCTCCAACTTGTTCATCATTTTTCTTTTTCTCAAGACTTGCTTTCGGTATAGAAGTTCCATCAAGAGAAACCAAGTTTTCATGCGCTTCATTGTAGCAAGGTGAACAGACATAATGCCTTGACTCACCAGCCACAACACAATAATAGTGCAAGGCATTTTTCTTGATGCGTACACCACATGGCGAGCAGTAAACAGGTATTGGCTCAAATACAAGCCTCTCAACAGCACACAACTGGCAAGAATTCTCAGACATGGTGCACCCCATTGCTTTGTTTTTGTCTGCCTTCGTTTTACTCTGAAAATAGACAAAGGAAAAAACTAGAATCATCCACCGTTGATGTATAGCCATGTGCATTCTTAGTTAATTTAGACCAAAAGAGGATGCAAAAACAGAACAAGAATGAACTCAAACAAGAACTGAAGTATTAAAATCTGACAGTTTACCTGGCCTACCCACTGACGAAGACTGCGGATATGCCCCTTTACTTGCTCTGGAGTAAATAACTCAACGAGTGATGAGATTTCCATTTTAGAAGCATCTACAACGTCCACAGACTGTTTCACATTCTCTTCTTCCTTTGGTGCACTCACTTCATTCATACATTTGGATTTCCCTTCTTCCTTTGATGCACTCACTTCATTTATACATTTGGATTTCCCTTGTGCCAGTAAGCAACTAGTTTTGTCATCCTTTGTGAAACCACCATAATTTATACCCTTGGGAATATCTTCAGCAACATGCTTCTCCAGTTCCCGGGTAACGGGAATGCCACAAGCATCAGGAACATCTATGTCCATAGGCATAACCACAGGTCTGACACTTTTGCAGTCATCACTTTTCAAACCATTTTTCTTTTGCATATTCATTGAGGAATGAGGTTTACATACAACACCACTTCCTGTCACTGAAATGCTCTTCGTCACGGGAATGGCATTTTGGGAGGGTCGCTGTACCTTGCGGCGCTTCACTGAGGGTTGCAGATGAGCATCAACAGATGGAGCTTCAGCACCTCCTTTCTTGCATGCTTGCCTGGATTTTGAGGATTTCCTAGGTTGACATTTTGAACTACCTAAGCTACACTTAGCTCTACGGAGAGCTACACTTATTTCTTTGTTCTTTTCCTTGTAGGTTTTGACATATCCACAGACAGTGCATGATTTTTGTCCGCACTTCTTGTAATGATGAATCCATTTCCGAGTTGGAAGACAATAGCTATATGTGCAATCAGGGAGCTTGCAGAAGCATATATGTTTCCACATCTTTTTGCCTTGGAAGCAATACTTGGTGGCACACTTATCTTTTCTTGCCTTGCACTTACGTACATGGATCATAAACACAAGCCACCGCTGCACGTTCTTATGCGTTTGACCACAATCTCCGTTTACCGGTGTTGTACCGTGTCCATCCCCAAGATGTTTGCTCTCAACTGTGTTCCTAGGAGAAACAGTTTGGCTGCTTATATGCGGTATTGGAGATGATAAACGATGAACAGGTTCAGGCTGCATAGCACTACTTTGACATAAGTTCACCACAGTATGTCCTCTCTGTCCATCATAGTTTTCTGATATTCCAGTTGATTTCTGTAGAGATGGCTGCCTCCTCTGAACCGGGACTGATGCCGACTGCTGTTGTTGAGGATGTGGTTGGAAAAATGGAGAAGAATTCATCTGACTACCATGGACAGATGCACTTTGAGCACCAATATAGTGGTCTTTAACAGCAGCCTGTTGGCACTGCAACTTGGAAGGTTTGAAACCATTTGTAGTAACCTGTCTGTGAAGAGCTTCTTCGTATGAATCCAAGCTTGGTCCATTATTAATGACAGGAGCAGCTAAACCCATAGCTTGCTGAGTGAGATAAGCATCCTTGTCAAGTTGACCAGAGTAAAGGTTTTGAGAATGTTGTCCTTGGTGGTTAATATCAGGAGCTTGCTGGTGAAACCCGTGAGCCAAATGATCTTGATTAGTGGGAGCAGATTGGAACTGATTATTCCACAGAGCCTGATGCAGTTGACGTTTGGGCAATGGATACTGTTGCATTCCTTGCAGATTACTTGTGACGGTGGAGTCAACTCCCTGAAGCATAAGATTGGAGTTCCATGGAACTGAATGCTGAGAAACTGCCATCGATACAGAAGGCATAACAACTCCATAGGGATTGGTTGTCCCAAAAGAAGCAACGTTGCTCATTGAGTATCCTTCACATGGAAGAAAACAACTGGTAAGAAACATAGATACACCAACAACAATTCAAGAGAACATTGGAAACAGAATAAACAGAGAGAGAGAGAGAGAGAGAGAGAGAGAGATTTACTATGCATGTTTGACTGATCAGGAGGTTGAGGAAAAGGTTGAGACAAAGTTGACAAATGGGTAGGAGTACTGAAGAGCTCTTGAGAAGCCATAGGCCCATTAGGAAGCGGTACACCACAGTTGCTGCTAAAACCTGCGCCAGTAATCAGAGGGCTAGAGATCCCACGAGTGAACTGGTTCACATTTGGCGTATAAACATCAACCATGTGGTGATTAAAGTTATTTGCACCAGCAGAAGCAGAATATTGCTGCATCTGCATGTGATCAGTCCCAAAAGAAAACCCTGCAGAAACTGTTTTCGAAAGAGTCATGAGCAGGATATATATACACATAGATCAAAAAAACTGCACTAAGATATAACTAATGAATGTACCTCCGTTGGTGCAAGTAACTGGCGGTGGGCATCCGGATTGAAAAGTATCGAGAGGGCGGGTGGCTGTAACACATCCATTCATCATGGCAACAGAACTTGGAGTAGCAGCATTAGGAGGAGGGCGCAGCAAACAGCGTCTGACCACATTATCACAACGGGCTTTAAGAGTATTTTGATCGGCGTAGTCCTTCAATGATTGGGCATTGCTCCAGAGTATATCATCTACAAAAACTGTGTATTGTTTGGCACGCTTTTGGTAGTTGGCGGCTTTATCAGACTCTGAACCAGTTGGTTTTATCCTCGGTGCTAAGAAAGCCAAACTGTTTGTTTGTACACAAATATTGAGGATAGAGAGAAATCAATCTCATAGGTTTTTTATTATTTAGCAATCACATAACAAAAAAAAAATAAACAAAGAGAAGAAGATGTCATACATCTTTAATCGCATAACATTACGCAACTTGCTCAAGTCACTAGTAGCCAGCTGCTGAGGAGCCGATGCCGATACGGCAACAGAGCTCTGAGGAATCGTCTTCATATCTTTTCAACAGAGCATGTGAAGAAAGCTTCTTAATTGACCTGAACAAAAAGTGCAATAAACCAATCCCAAATTACTACGAATTTAATAAGTCAAAACCAAGGTCAACAAAACCCTTGATGTAGTACTAAATAGGGATATAATCGTCAAATCCAAACACGAAGAGATGCAAGCGATCGAGAGTCAAAAACCAACCCTAACGTAAAAACAACATAAGGCAAGGCAAGAAAACCCTAAAAACCTGAGGGAATTGAGTTTGGGGCAGATTGTCGAAGCCTTGTAAAACAGTCAACAAACGAGAGACGACCGAACAAGGATGGAACGTTGACTCCTGGTCCAAGACTGATGACGATGACGATGACGATGACGATGATCGATGATGACACACACACACGCACGTGCGATTGTGACGGGAACAATGGACGCATAAAGAGAGGAGGATGATGAGATTTATTTGGGTTCTGTCTTTATATCCAAACATATCCCTTTGTATTTATTTTAGCTCACAACAAAAATATTATTTAATTATTTTTCACTTGTTTTTTTTTTTTTAACAAGTTTGACTAGGAAAAACCAAATCCATGTCATGTTTTCGAGTTGTCATCATTACTTTAAAATTTTTAAAATCACGAGACCCTAAAATTACAAAAATATATATACATATTGCAAAGTTACTATACTAACAATAAACAACCCACTTTAAATAAACTAAGGTTAAAAATTAAACGACATATCTCAATAAAACAACTCCTCCTCCTGTGACGGCGGCATTGACACTTGTTTTCTTTTTTCTTCTCTTCTTAATTGTGAGAGTGACAGAGTAATCTAGCTTTCAATCGTCAATATTCCCAAGTTTTCAAGCCTATGAATCCATGCACCGTACGTATCCCTGAATTGTCTATATATGATCTCTAAGCTGAATTGCATATTTTGTGTCTTGGGTTTATGTGTAACCAAATATATGTAATATGAAACGTGTGTGTATTATATATATATATATATATATATATATATTATAAGTTTCTGTTTTGTATTTCAGAGAAAATCTCAAAATATATATATAGGAAGCTCAATTGGTGCGTGCTTGCGCTTTCGTACGTGAAAGAATCATCTCTCACTCCTCTCTTTTCCTTCCATGGATTCAAGAAAAAGGAACGCCTCTACTCCGAGGTATCTTAATATCCTCTTCTAAGCTTATGTTTATATAGTTTTGTATTCTCTTTTTTTTCTTTTTTCTTTTTTAACTTATCTTCTTCTTCTAATCAATGCAAAAAATGGAGCAAATGAAGAAAATTCTCGAGAAGATTTGGGAACAAATTAACGAGTTAAACAAGAAGTTGCTAACTATTACAGACAAAAGACTCTTTATTCTCTTCTCAAGGTACAAGAATGATCTGGAAATTTATAATTGTATGACATATTTTGATATTGGTCTGTTATGTTTAGTCCTATTTGGATGTTGGTGAAATATTCTCTAATCTTGGAGATTCAAGAGGTCCATTTTAGTTGGTGGTCTTATGATCATTCAAATGAAAGTTTTGTCGTTCTTCAAAATGATTATGTCATATATGTATCTCTACTAGTATTTAACGTTTCCAATAAAACCAATGATTTAAATGAACTAAACTTGTTTATTCGTTGAAAAATTCAGACGATATTCATTCGAGCTTATGATCTTGTATTTAAACATATACTTAACTTTTTTCTGGCAGTTTTCTATCCAAGCGTCATTGATGTCCAGGTGGTAATGCATTATGAGAGTTAGAGTTAAATAACCTTTCATAACTGGTCGTGATATTTTTTGTGTATGATTTGTATTATGAAACTTGTTTTAATTAAATACATATAATTCACATTACATTACATATAAATTCTCCAAAGCAGTCAGTTTTGTGAAATAAATATATATTATTTTTTCAAATATCGATCATTGTATAGCTTAATTATACTTAGGCTATATTTTGAATGAAATAACTACTAAACGAGCTGTCGTTTTTAGTAACTGAAACGGGACGCAGTTGCATAGCCAAAATAGTAAACGAGACTTCGTTCTTTCTGGAAGGACGAGGCAGAGTGCAGACGATGGCAGCCACAACAATTTCGCCGGCGATTCGGAAGCAACTGAGCAGCGTTGCCGTCGCAATGAAGGTCGCCATTATCGGCGGCGGAAGTGGGTTTTCTCAATTTTCTTCTTAGATTTCTATTTTAGGTTCCATTCATGAAAATAACTTTTCAATTGTTCATATCGGAGCAGTTTCCGGAGCTGTGTGCGCATCGACTCTGGCAAGGAATGGCGTCTCCGTCACTATCTTCGACTCGGGTCGTGGACCTGGTGGACGCATGTCTCAAAGAAGGTTCCTTTTTTCCCTAATTATATGCTCCAGTCTTTTGATAGAGTCGGTGATCTATAGCATAGAGTTTGCTTCTTTGTGAAACTTGAAAAGTGTTAAACTTCGAATGATGTTTCGTTTAAACAGAGAGATTGGAGAAGATGGGAAGGATTTGATGTTCGATCATGGAGCTCCATATTTCTGTGTGAGCAACTCTGATGCAATGGCTCTTGTTCATGAGTGGGAGTCCAGAGGTTTTGTTTCTGAATGGAAACAACTTTTTGGGAGCTTCGATTGTGCCTCCAATAAGTTTCTTGGCATCCAACAGGTTTTAAATCTCCAGTCTTTGTGCTTATTTGAAAACTTTAGTCGATTATGAAGTTGCCGCCTCTGCGGTTGTAAGATACTTGATACTAGGATTGATTGATCCCCAAGTAGTCAATAATTTTCCTTTTATTATTCATCTTGGAGCTTGAGGCTTTCTTATTTGAATGTGTCTACTATCTAGGAAGGGGATGCAAAGAAGTATGTGGGTGTTCCGGGCATGAACTCTATATCTAAGGCCTTGTGTCATGAATCTGGTACTTTCTTTAATCTTTATAGTCGAGAGATTTAACTCAAATTTCTGAAATATCAGTCTCTGTAATCAACTCTGTGATCAACATTTGTAGGTGTTAAATGTATGTTTGGAACTGGTATTGCCAAGCTGGAATGGTTGGAAGAAGAGATACCATGGTTGTTGACAGATTCAAAAGGAGAAAATTTGGGTCGTTTTGATGGAGTGGTTGCATCAGATAAAAACATTGTTTCTCCAAGATTTACTCAAGTCACCCGACTCCCACCGCCACTGGGTAAGACTTGCATGAATTCAGTCTTCCTACAGTTTTTGTTTCAATAAATATATCACATTTATCTCTATTCACTTTTATTTGTTTTCCTATCACAGACTTACGTCTAGTCCCGGAGTTGGCAGCTAAACTGCAACCCATTCCTGTTCTACCATGCTTCTCTCTTATGCTAGCTTTCAAGGAGCCATTGTCTTTGGTAAGATTTTTTCCTTTCCATTCTGTAATCAATCTGTTAGCCAGAGTATTTGGGTTCATTTACATAAGTTTGCAGAAAACAGTAATTTAGTGAAAGCCATAGCTAATTTCTGTCGTTTTCCATATTCTATGATTCTTCATTCTTGAATCAGATGCCAGTAAAAGGCTTATCTTTCAAGAATTCTGAGATTTTGAGCTGGGCGCACTGTGATAGCACTAAGCCAGGACGGTCTACTGATAGGTATATCACTTCACTAACCAAAACAAAAATTGTGAAATCACGTTATGATTTGATTTTTTCCAATTTCAAAAGTGAGATTGACCCGACCAAGTAGTAGTGTACAGTATATGAGCTGTTGCAAACAAATATATGGGGTAAGATTGTTTCAGTTTTCTAAAAGTTTTGGGTTCTTTCTTGACTTTTTAGTGAAAGATGGATATTGCATTCGACTCCAGACTATGCCAATGGTGTTATTGCGAGAACCGGCCTCCAGAAGCTATCAAATGAAACACTAAACAAAATAGCTGAAGAGATGTTCAAAGAGTTTCAGTGCTCAGGCCTCGTTAGTTCCCTCCCCTTTTTCATGAAAGCCCACAGATGGTAAGCACCCGGACTCCTAGCCCTTCTGTAATTGCTTGTCAGCTTAATGATCTGTTGTCTCTAGGGGAAGTGCGTTTCCAGCCAAAAGTATAGCAGTAGAGGAGAGGTGCCTCTGGGATAGAAACAGGAATTTAGCAATCTGTGGGGATTTCTGTGTCAGCCCAAATGTTGAAGGTGCCATACTCAGTGGCTTAGCTGCAGCGTCAAAGCTTTTGCAGACTTCCAGCAGCTTATAGGTACCTATTGAGTGTATCCCCAATACCTCTAAACAGAGTAACATATACATAATACATTTATATAAATATTCTACTAGAATCATGTAAAATAACCACGACATTCTTCCTCGTTAACTCTATTCACCGATGAAACAAATACATATCAGAATATTATGTGGTATTCCAAAAATTTTACTTTATCTCTTGAGAAATGACAGCAAGTGTAGTTCTATCTGTGAAAGTACCATTCGCAGTACTTATAAATGGTTTCGATTGGCGACATCTATGAAAGTAAGCAACCTAAATTAACTTGACAGTTTCTACTAAGTTGATGTATGAACCAGACAATGCCTTTGCGTTGATGAATCCATGTACATTGGTAGTCTCAAAGGATTCAATATATGTTCCTACTGAGAAAACTCGTTATTCTTAGGTTTTTGTTCTGGAAATTGATTCTGATCATTCAAATTCTGTTTCAGGAATCACTTGCCTTGGATATGCAATCATGAATTCTATAATGTCCACAGGTAGTGTTCCATAGTATCTTTTTTATTAATCCTTCTACAGAAGTCCCTGAAAAGCAGACCTTTACCTTGAAACAAATGGAACTAGGGTGAAATATATATGTATAACGTCTTAAGTGGTATTTTACATGAATCTACTGGGTACAAGAGTGAGGAAATGTTTGTACAATCAGATACGCACACATGATTTCCCCCTGAAGAATTGTTCCAATCATGGATATGAATATAGCAATAATAACTCTCGTTACATTATCAGCACTTCCAAGCAGTGCTTGGAATACCGATGTCGGTCAAGAGGCTCTCCGAGCTACCTTCTCCATAAATCTGTGATTCTTTATCCCCGAGGCTTCCGTCGATCTTAGTGAGCTGACTGAGAAGAGCTCTGAGAACCATCTGATCTGAGGAACAGAAGGAGTCAAGGCCTGTGAGCGTGGCTGGGGATGAAGCACCGGTAAACAAGGGGTTAGGGTTCTTGCAAGGAGTCTTGAGTTCAGAGACTGAGCTGGTTAGGTTTAAAGTTTGGTTCTGTGACAAATTGGAGAAGCAGGGTACGTGCTCATTGATGATGAAGTGCTGATCATCACTGAGGTAAGAGGAGGGTTCTTGGTCAAAGTTGATGTAAGGATCCATCAAAGGAGGAAGAGATGCAGAGGCTGTCTCATCAAAACAGCTTCCCGTGTTGTCTCTGCATATAAGTCCTTCAGTATTCTTATGGAACACTCTACACAAGACCCAGTCTTCCTGTTTCCCTCAACAACAACACATGAGGAACATATACTATTTACTCTTTTGCTCAAAAGAGAGATAAAATGATGATCTAATAAACTGGGGTATACATACCTTTGGAGAAGTCAGAGACTGATCGGGAGGGTGATAAGATCCATGGAGGCGAAATTCGTGCATGACCCAGTCAGTTTTACGACCACGAGGAGCTCGACCTTGGTAAAACACCAACGTCTTCCTCATCCCAACAAGCTTACCTTTTCTTAGAATGGCTCTGTCTTTGCCTGTGGCTTTCCAGTATCCGGTGGCCGTAGCTCGGTTTGTTCTCAGCCCGGTCGCGTATTTGCGGTCTCTTTGGCTATAGAAATACCAATCCTTGCCTCCCACGCATGCCAGTTCTGATCATTTGAAAATGTTCATACACAACCATTAGAACGAACGAGCTCATATGATTAATGTTAGGAGCCAATTCCATAATAGTAATTCTCTATCTTTTTGTTTGCTAAATCACAACTCGGTGAATCAACACACACAAAATGATTTAGTTGACAATAATACAAAAATACAGTTTGAGACATAATTTTTTTTTTTTTGGCTATATTTAAAATATTGGATGTTCAAATATATCGGCTTGGCCATAATAAGAATAAAAAATATAAAGAAGAATAGAGATCCGTGAGGGGATTGAACTAAAGAGCAATGTCAAACATGTTGATTCTTCAACCACAAACCAACGCGTGTGAATGAGACTAATCTATCTATAGAGGATTTATTCGTTTTTTATTTCCATTTTTTTTTTGTGTTGGTTTTTGGATTAAAGAAAAATATCTTAGAGAGATCATCAAATGAAGTGACGACGACGACTAAGCAAATTCAATAATATGAACATGAATATGATTAAGCAGTTGAAATGTCAATTTTTATCTTTTTTGATTTGAAAACTAAAATCACAGGATGGACGGACCCTATTAGAGGCGTAAGCGCAAAGGTGTGTGTGTGAGAGAGAGAGAATAACAAAATAAATAAACAATACTACAAAGTATGATCAAACCAAACGCATTTTTATTTTTTTTACTTTCATTCTTTTTCTTTTGCAACTTTTATTAGCAAATGTCACACTCAAAGGCCGCTAGCTATTATATATAGATTATAAAACATACAAAACAAATCGAGAATTTGACTTTTTTTGTCCGTTACTAGTAGCTATCTTTATTTGTATTTTATCCAAATCTTTTCTTCTTAATTTCTTTTAAAGAATTTTGGTTGAGGATAACGCCAAGAGTGTCAACTTCTCATATATATATTTATATAGCTAGTCTCTCGAAATTTCCAAAATTATTACGTAATACATATCTACTCTTTGTTTACATCATATATATAAGCATATGTGATCAAAAGAGAAGACTTATATAAAGTTACAAATTAAAAGTATGTATATATGTTTGTGTTTTACCCCATTAATCCCGTAACAAAGAGATGCATATATCGACCAATTTTGTTATATGTTTTGAATAAGGGTTGTATTTATATGTTATATATTAAGAGTACATTGTACGTATAAATTGAAAGTAAAATAAGCGAGGTGAAACGTACGATATCGATCCAACTTTTCTACTAGTTAATACTATGGATTAACCACCATATTCAAGCGTTGTTTCTATAATATATCAAACCATATATGAACACACAAAAGAAGAGCATAATAACTCATATTAATTGATGACATATAACTTGATCATATGTAAAAAAAACTAGTAAAAGTAAAAGACATATGGATTAATAAAGATTTACTATGAATGATATATCAAGATCTCAAGAATGAAATGGAAAGAAAGACGTACTTGGGATGTCCCAAGGCTCACACTTGTTGAGATCGACTTGGATCAAGACGAGAGGTGGTTTGTGATGAAGCGACGACGACGATCGTCTCATCAGGTAATCGCAGACAAGCTCATCGTCCTTTGGGTGAAATCTGAATCCCGGCGGTAACTTTGCTTCCACCATGCTTATACTACTTTCTTTCATCTCTTCTTCCGTCTCCATATTAACTTAAACCTCTCTCTTTTGATTTTTAGGTTATATTTTGATTAAGAAGAAAAAAAGAATAATAAAAGAGAAGAGAGAGAGAGAGAAGAATAATTATTGGGATCATTTGGGGTGTGTCCGAGGAGCAAGACCCGTGGGTTTAAGTAGTGTAATTGCCGTCAACTTCTCTACTTATTTTAATTTCTCTAATCATCTGTTTAGTATATATGTTTCCATTTCCAATCAATTATTTAACTCTAATATTGTAAAATAACCATTTCATATCAAAATCACATATTTTTGCCTATGAAAATGAAAAGGATATAAAAGTTGAAGATAGTACATATGAATAATAGTATTAAAAAGGTGATATCCTCTGTGATTTATACTTTTGTTGCGAAAAGAAAACATAAAGAGGATAATGAAAAAGTCTAGGGTTAGTTACTTAGTTGTTTACCTTGAAACTATATGTCAAGATATTTTCCTCATGTATTAGATGATATATAGAATAATAATTTATTTGTTAATTATATAATACACTAACATATATATACTCTAAATATTTGATGCACACAACTATAATAGTATATATGAACTTGCAAGTTTAGAACACTAAGATATTATAATGGATTTTCAGAATCCTCAGGTTATAAGAAAAAAAGATATGTTTTAATAAGTCAAATTGGTTTTATCCTTTAATCATGCATAATGCTCTCTGTATACATAAACAGTGTGAAGGCTGCCATGAAACAGGAGACAACCTTTAAAGAATCCATTTGATTCATTTCTTATTACAAATGGTTTAATTTATTTTTCCCCCCCTGCAGTCTGAATGGTTATGATTATTTGGAAATAGTATTATTTAGTAGTTTTATACTATACAATGAAACACATGTCAGATTTTTCCTAATTATTATTTGCTTTGGTCATTTGGAAATTGGTATTGGCATTGTAATCTCCGTCGTTAATACGCCAATTGTATAATCATTTGTCGTAGTCATAGACACATTTGCTTCGTTTTATTTAAAGAAAATATAATAGAAAAACAAAACATAATATAATCCGAGTAAATCAAATGAATAATTCATGTGAACAGCTGGATTTGAAAGGCCCATAGACGTGGACCATTCATCCATCCATCCATCTTTACCCCTATTGCTAAATTCCACAAATTTTATATTTTTAATACAAATCGGTGAATAGAGTATAGTAGTAATTAATTAGCCAAAAAAAATGGTCATTACATGGATTTTATAGATATAAACACTCAAAAAACTTTGCCCCTTTAATTGTGGATATGTCTATATCATAGCCATGCGACGTGTATAAACAAAGACAGTGTCATTTTCCCCATTACATCAGATCATCATATGTTTACATTACATACTAGCTAGTAGTCGTTTAATAACAATTAGCCATTACAAATAACGATATTCTAAAGACCAAATGAGATTATTATCGAATAATGAATGAATTAGAGGAAGAAGAAAGAAGCTGGTCCTCCATTCCATATAGAGAGATTCAATGAAAGCGTGGTAAAGGTATTGGGTTCGATGTTGTCGTTAGTGACCTTGGAGAAGTGGAAGTGATGGCCACAATAACAACACAACTAGGCAAACCCTTTTTAATTTTTGTAGCTTGACTTGGTCAGACTTCGATTCTCTATTAACCTTTTGATATCTTTGGAAAGAGACAAAACTATTCTTGGAGTTCCTATTTTTAATTTTTGTTCAGTGTACTTTGGGGAGTTATAGTTCCTCTCTGTTCGATTGGGATAGAATAGAACCGAAGTTTTTTGGATTATGTGCATTGTGCGTTCCATTATGATCTAACAATATTATTGTATGTTTTAAGCCCATGCATACGTATAATACGAGTTCTTTGTTTCTTTTTATACTACTTTTCACGTACGGCTCTTCCTTTATAAAACCTAGACCTTTTTGTTATTACTGTATACAATATACATACATACTAAAAACTTAAAAGTTAATTCGAATTTGATTTCGAAACTTAAGAGAAAAATTAATACATCTCATTAGGTGAAGCATCATTCAACTATATATATTTTAATATGTATATTTTTGTGATTAGCTAGAATGACTTTTTAATTGATTTTTATGTATGTCCATGATGAAAATTTTGAATCCAGACAAAAACAATTCGACCAGTGGGTGAGATATTGGATTTTATGTTAGATCTCAAGTCACTTCTGATATTTTCAAATTGGCATAGATTTTATTTACTCAATCGATGAATACTACTAATATCAATACTCCCAACGGCACAACCTTATAATAATTAATTGATGTATTTGAATACATAGTGACATATAAGATGTGATGTGATTTATATATATATGCTTTTTCTTTTACCGTTAGTATGGTTACTATCAGTAAATCAGTAAAAAATATTGGTACAAAAATGGTAACATATTTGTATATGTATATCTTTATCTCTATTATTGAGATGAAACGATTATTAATCCCTCAGAAGTGAATAAACTCGTATCATGGACAAGACGAACGCGTACGTGTCGTCTTAGAAGGCACTGATATTGTATCTTCTGATCAATCAGAGACAACCAAAGTTACTAGTATGAATGTGATTTGAGGGTAAAGGAAAAGATAACCAAGTGAGTTATCCATGCATACGAAGGGCAATATATACGAAGCATGTTGATCACAGTTTATCACAAACCTAACAAATTTGGATAGAATGGTATCCGATATCAGACCAAGAAGCAAAGATTGGTCCGGTTTTTGCTAGTGAGCTCTTTAACTTGACCTACAGCTTTGGCAGTTCTAGTTTCATTATTATTTTTGACATCATCATTCTAAGAATAAATAAGCCAAATGACTAACAAACACATTTTTAAAGAATTTTTCTTTTGTATTTAAATAAATATTTTATGATGCCATACTGTTAATATTTTTTTTGTGCTGAAACAAAATGCAGGAGGAAGTGTATTTTTGTTGAAAGAAAACAAAGAAATGCTTATGCATGAATGAATACACGAAACGTGTGCTTGTGATCATACTCAATTATTTTGTTGGTAGGTGACCATAATGAGAGATATAATATATACTCACAAATTTCACATAATAACAAAAAATTAAATGCTCACTCACACGAACCAGATCTAATAAATTTCACAATATTCATTCACCCTGTCACACACACCTCTGATAACAACAAAAACAAAATGGTCATACATAACATTTGGGCCCATAAACATAGTTAAACCCGGCCCAGAAAAAGACCCGACCCGAATGGTTACGGTAAATGAAACAAGTGTGTGTGTGTGTGTACGGTGTACCTGAGCCAGAGGGGTGGTGGTGAGCTTAAGCTTTGTAGTATATAATGCTTGTCTCTGTCACTCCCACAACACTCATATTTGCCGGCAAATGCCCCAAAGATTCTTTCTTTCTTTTTAATCCTATCAAACAACACAAGATTCAGTAATGGCTTCCGCCTGCGTTAAAAGTGCCGGTGTTTCGCCGGAGAAGTTCTCGGCGTTCGGGTGGACGAGCCCTCGAATGTCTTTGACCCGAGAAGACAACAACAACAACAGACGCTCCTCCTCCGTGGATCCTTTACCGGATAAGCAAGATCCGGTTGTGGATTTTGAGTTTTGTCTCGAAGATCCGGTCACAATGCTCTCCGCCGACGAGCTCTTCTCCGACGGAAAGCTCGTGCCTTTGAAGTTCTCTGGTGGCTCCAAGACTACCACCGAACGGAGAGAACCACCGGAGGTTCTGAAATCTTGCCGGAGACTTGAGATGGAGATCTCTGACCTCTTCTCCCCTAAAGCTCCTCGGTGTACAACTCGATGGAGAGAGCTTTTAGGTCTCAAGAGACTTGTCAACGCCAAGCCACAAGAATCCACTTCTGCCCCCGCTAACCCGAAAACGTCGTCGTTGAAGCAATTTCTCCACCGGGGATCTAAATCCTCCTCCACCGCCCCGCCTCTGCAAAAGGAATCAGAATCGATCTCAATCGCCTCTTCACGTCTCTCACTCTCTTCCTCGTCATCCTCCGGCCACGAGATCGATGACCTTCCAAGACTCTCGCTTGACCTAGACAAACCGAGTCCTAACCCGTTCGCTCCGTCTCGCACTCATTTACGAAACACTAACCAACCAAGACTCAGATTAGCCAAACCGAGACGGCATCATCCACCGTCGACGCCTTCCGTTGACGGCTCACCACCATCAGCTTCGACCAACATTGAACCTCGGGGACTCACTGTGACGGCGGATAGTCCGAGACTCAACGCTTCCGGTAAAATCGTGTTCCATGGACTCGAGAGGAGCTCCAGTAGTCCCGGAAGCTTCACCGGCGGACCCAGAATGAAGCAGCACCATGGGATGCCGAGATCGTACTCTGCTAATGTCAGAATCACGCCGGTGCTTAATGTTCCGGTATGTTCGCTCAAATCAGGGCTCTTCTTCGGTCAGCTTTTCTCATCTTCATCGTCGTCTTCTTCTCCGTCTCCGGGGAACAAACCGCAGATACACAGCAACGGGAAGAACCGGTCCAATCGAACCAGGCTTGAACCGAAATTTGAACAATTAGAGAAGTAAACCGGATTGAGTCACCTGGTAAACCGCTATGGTTTTTTTTTAGGCAGAAGGGGGAAATCTTAACGCTTTTGCTTTTGTGGGGTTGTTTTGTAAACTGGAGTTTTATTTGGGGGGCATAAATGTGTAAATACGGTTTTAACAATTTCTAATATTCTCGGTTTATGGCATTTTAATCAAAACAAGTCTCATCGATTTGAGTCGTTGTTGAGAATTTTTACTTGGAAAGACAAAAAGAAAGCAATTAAAATATTTGTATTTATCTGTTAAACGATAAATTCGATGAATTAAAAAAAAAGTACTGACCGAAAAGTATAGTGTGCTTGCCATGTTCGGAGATTGCTTCAAAAGATTTTTGCATGTTAAAAAAATGGGCAGTTTTGAACAGTCGACATATAATTAAGTAACCTAAAGAGATGATCAATTATATTATAGTTTTTAAATAGAGAAAATATTGTATGATTTTGTAATTACTGTTTAGGGGAGAAGTTCCAATTTTAATTATTAAGAGTAAAACCTTTGTTTACCAAAAAAAAATTATATAGAAAAACTTTTTCTTTATTTATTTTCTTAGCTAATAAAGAAATGGGCTTTGCATGTCAATGAAATATCCAAATTTGCAAATCCTTCTCAGTTTTGGCTTTATTCAAAGACAAAAAAAAACTATAGTAAAAACGACAACTTTATTACAGGAGAGTTTAATTTGAAAGATACAAATCGTAGTAACTTTAACCAAAAAGGAGACAGCTTTCAAGTTTGGTTTAAAGCAAAAAAAAAATAATAATGAAAGGTAGAGATAATTAGTAGAGTACAAGTGTACAACTAGAGATTTGCATGTTTAGTTAGTACTTAGTAGAGTAGAGTAGAGAGAGAGAGACTGAAATAGGTCGGTGGACCAAATCAAGTGAGAGGAGGATCTCTTCGATGTCTTCAATCACAAAACATAATAAAATAGTAAGTAATGCATGTAGTCTTACTTCACTGTCTTTTACATGATCATGACCTCCATTATCTATGTCTTTTGGGTTGATTTAGAGCAGCAAACATTAGTTCATTACAGATCTATCAACTATAATTATATTCATCTTTAAACAACCCATCTTAATTAAAATTTTGTATCGTATATTTTTTTTGCTTATATATATTCGAAAGAAAATGTTGAAGTTTTTATCGTTGAAAAACTCAAAAGTAATACTATATATCACATGATTCTGCTGCAGTCTAGAGTATATGCATGTTTAAAAATAATAGTAATGTGATATGAAGATTTACAACTCTCAAGGGAGTGAAGAGACAAGTAAGGGATAAAATAATTAAATTAGTATAATAAAGTAAGTCATTAATAAGAGGGACAGATCTGAGATTGATGAATAAAACATCAACTGTTAAGACTTAAGGGTCAAAACCTGAAGAGAGAGGAGAGAGCTGTCATTCGCAGTAATCCAAAAAAAAAAAAAAAAAGGTGGTAGCTAGCTAAGCTCCGTCGCCGACTACTTCTATTTTGAAAAGACATGATCGATTTATATATATATATATATAGATTAATCGAACAAAAAATTATAATGAAAAAGGCTGCTCGTGATTATGGAACATCGTTTCACTACGTACATCCCAGCCGTTGGATTTACTCTTTCTTCCCCAATCGCCACCACAACATGAAAGACAAGAAGAATTGCCTCTCTCTCTCTTGGAAAAAGAAAAAATTATGAATGTGTATAATATATATATATAGAGAGAGAGAGTATAATAAGAGAGTTATCATCATCAATCACTTCAGTTTATGTAGTTTTACTTCAGTGATAAGCTCCGTTCGGTCAAATAATAGGATCTATCAATCTCTATTTATTATATAACACAACCCAGTTATTTATTGCTGCCTTTAAATAAACAAACCATCTTTTTAATACTACTTCTGTAGTTTGTTTTTTTTTTTGTATGCCATAATACTAATAATAATCGTTGATGTATGATAATAGATCTCAAATCAAGACAAATTTATACTATTACCAGATGGATCTATATATATCTTCCTCTTGTCGTTTGTTTTGGCTATATATAAACACATTTCAAAATAGTCAAATACATTGTCCTAAACTAAATACTAGTAGTAGTAGTAAACGTTACATTATTATGTAGAAAATAATATAGAAACTAATTATATGGATGAATAAATAAAGAAGTAAAAAAAGATAGCTAGAGAGAGAAATGAATGAGAGAGAGAACGTGATAGTTCCCCAGTGTTGGCTCGCTGGGCTGTGTGTATGCCCGTAAAAGGATTCTCTCTCTCTCTCTCTCTCTCTCTCTCTCTCTCTCTCTCTCTCTCTCTCTCTCTCTCTACCAGTTTTTCTCTTTAACAAACTCTTTTATCAAAAGAACATAATCTCATAATAATACTAATAAACAGTGTCACGACAAATGGCTTTTATAAGTAAAAGGCCGACAAAGAAAGAAAAAATAATGAGACTACTCTGATCCTTTCTCTACATTTATAGTACTCGTAGTAATTTAACCCATCTAACGGCGATTAAACAAACTATTAAGTTTAAAGACATATAAGCTCGCTATTTTATTAACATTAACACTTATATTATTAATCATCATCCTTTCTTGATCTGCTTGTTTTCTTTCTTTTTTTTTTTGACAACAAGAAGCAAAATAAAAAAAAGTCGACATAATTAAGCCATTAAATATATTTCTTATACTACAATATGGAGTACTACAATTTATCTAATTTTAGGGTTTATTAATCATATGTTAGATTTGTTAATACCGCAAGTCATATACTTACTTATAAGCTTTTAATTATGAGAAAATGACATATATATACATACATTTGCGCTACAAAATAAATATAGGCAGAGAAGAAAGGACAGCTTGAGCTAGGTTCTTCTTACCTGTGTTCTTACAAAGAACCCGCAGATGTTAAGATTTCAATATAATAATTTAGAACTTTTCTAATAAGAAAGAGGTAAAGGAAGAAAAGAAAATAGAAACAAACAAAAATTGAAAAACACAAAGAAGAAATGGAAGTTTTTATTATACTATTAATTTTGTTTTGACCGATCGATATTTGTATTAAAAGAAATTAATTATTAAAAAAAAAAAGAAGAAGGAAGGGTGCAGGGCATTGTCTTGTCCTCTTCTTATCTCCCTCTGTACATTTCTACGTACGTACTTGTTCTTGTTCCTCTTCTCACTTTTGTCTCTCTCTCTCTCTCTCTGCTCGTTTTCGATTTTCAATTTCTAATTATTAACCATATAGTACTATAATTCATAGTTTGGAGAGCTAGGCTTAGGTCAGTGATTAGGGAGCTGGGTTTTGGCTTTTTAAGCATGCCTGCCTTGTTTCATCATCATCTCAAGATGGATCTCGTTTCAAATGGGAGCAAAATAATTACGTTCTGTTTGGTTTGCTAATTGCTAATAGGTGTTGTAATTATTTCGAAACCTGAAGAAACTATTCCATAACTAGTCTAGTTGAAAAAGATCAGACTCTCTTTGTCTTTGCGATCAAAGTGGGTTGTGTGGTTACGCGCGCGCGTCACTCACATTTTTGTCCGATTTGTCACGTGATTTTCATTTTCATTGCTAGATGCTAAATAAGCTATACCGAAATAAGAGGCGACATATTAATCTCTTTCATACTTGTTGGTCTTTCGTATGTTTGGCTTTTCATGGCGTTTTAGGTGTGTGCAAAAACCACACTTGTCTTCTTTTACCCCTTCTGATAATAATAAACTTGGCTTTGTTTCTATTTCCGGTTATTTTATGTACTATAAGAAAACAAGGTCCGGATTTAGCCACGTACGACCCGGTTCATGGAGTTTTTTAAAAAAAATACACTACCTTCAATTCAAGTAAGAGGCTCATTATTAAATAAAAGACTCGTGGGGACATTATTATATATAGGCCCAGGAGTCGACCGGTTCGAAAAAACGAACAAGAATCAAACCAACTCCTCAATCGCAGACCGGAGAGCACGGTTAGGGATCAGGTTAAGATGAGCAAGTGTGAGATTTGTCATCGGCGACGTCTTGTGGCCTATGCTTAGCCATTTCTTGATATCTTCTGCTTCGTATGTGAATCCATCCGCAGCTATGATTGGATCTTTCATGACATCCTGCCACGACGAACGATATAATTTCAGATCACATTAAAAGTCGTCTACGGGGATTGAGTGTTACGCAAGTTTTCTTCTTGTTGTATACTCTTACTCACCTGTGTGATAGGGCAGAGAAATGATGATGGAGGTTGACGCTCGGTCACTAACTCTTGCGCTGTTTTGCGAGCATCGTCCCTCTCTTGTCGCATTGCATCTGCTTCTTTTCTAGACGCCTCAAGTAGTGCCTTGACCGTCTCCAGGTCTTGTTTTTCTTTAGAAAGAGCATCCTCTGTTTCTTTCCTAACACTTGACTCTTGGTCGTACATGTCTTGCCAAGTTACGACCTGTGATTTCAGGTTGTCTTGTTCTATTATACAGGTTTCAAGCAGTTGCTTTATCCCCTCCAACCCTTTCCTCTCGTTGTCCAGCGCAATTTCTGCTTCTTTCCGAAGCTTCAGCTCTGCTTCATGCTTTTCCTCCAAGGCTTCAACTTGTGATTGGTGTTTAACTTCTTCTTCCTTGTAAGAATCAAGTCGCTTTCCCATCGCCTCTAATTTTTCCTCCCAAAACTCAACTAGTTCTTCCATCGCCTCAACTTCTTCCTTATTCATAGCAAGTTCATCTTCTGCTTTTTTCCTAAGCTCCTCTTGCTCATTGTAAATGCTCACCGTATCACCATCCTTCCAAGTCATATAATCACGTTCTATGGCTACCACTATTTCTGTTTCTCTCCTAAGCTGCAACTCTGCGTCATGCTTGTGCTCCAAGGTTTGAGCTTCAAGTTGCAGTTTACCTTGTTCCTTCTTGTAGGACTCAAGCGACCGTTCCAGCATTTCCACTTCTTCCTTTTTTCTAGCAAGTGCATCTTCTGCCTCTTTCCTAAGCTTGACTTCGTCTTTGTAATTGTTCTCCAACTCCACAGCCTGTAAATCAAGCTGCCTTTTAGAGACACATGTACGTGTATAACAACACGATTAAATTTAACTCTCATGTCTTATAAGATGGTGGTGTTACCAGAGAACTTTTAATCTCAGGCCGCGGCAAGATGTGATTCATATGCACCTACCATTTTTTTAAGAATAAAATGTAAACTTCTATTCGAAAAAAGGTTTTTACATCAAGTGCAACCAATGTTTTTAACAGACAGTTAATTGACTTCAAAGTTAAAATGAAATGTCTACATTAGAACAATTCAACACTATATTATATATATGCTCTTAATGAAAACCCTATAGGCTATAGCAGCTCCAAAGAGTTATAGCGAGGCAATTAGGCTAACCTGAATAATGCGTTTCCGTGTTGCTTCAGTGATCTTCAGATTCTTGAAAACTTCAGCCAAGACCCTTACAGTCTCGATGAGTCTCCAATAAGTTGACTCATCAACATAAACAAGTGGGAATTGTTCTGTTTTTGGGGATGATGAGCTTTCAAGCTCTATTTGGCATCTTCGCAGAAACTGTCTCTCGGAAGTTGTAATTTGGCCGTCAGACTCATCTGATGGAAGAGGGGGAAGCTCATGAAAAAGCTCCACGTATAAACGAGCAAATAATACAGAGGATTTTTCCACCATATTGAAAACGCAAGAGACACTAGAGACTGCAACATATACATATTAGTTAATGATCAACCCATTAGAAAAGGTCTCACATATATATATGCCTGTAAACAAAAAAGCTACAGAGAATCTCTAAAATCAAAGCAGAGGGAGATGACCTTATTGTTTGAACGATCTCATCCTTGCGCAAAATCAAATGAAAAAGAAGCAAGAGAATGTTCTGGCGCCGTTCTCATTGATAGGTTCTAACTAAGTGTATACACAAACCCTAGATAAAACCGTAAAATAAATAGAAGATTGACATAACAAGAGATTAGTTAGAAAATATACTCTTAGATATTATATATATCTACAGAATATTATCTCGAAGTGTCTTAAAAAACTACATTAACAAATATACACCTACATGTTACGTATATAAACAAAATATTATCTCGGAGAAGCCATGAACAATAATAATTCTTGGTCTTCGATGACACTTGTTTTCTTTACCGTTGTGAGACAAAAATGGTTTTAGCAAAAGATAACAAGGTACGGTTTAAGCAACGTACGTACATGAGTTTCCGATTCAAAGGGGTTTCCAGAATACATTGGATCACAAATCCAAGCGCGGCTAATAAATAGAGTTGTATGAAGCCATTATAAGCACAGTCTTATAACTTGTGAGTAAACCGGTTCGAAGAGTTAATCCAACTCCTCAATCGCAGAGCGGAGAGCCCGGTTAGGGACAAGGTTGAGATGTGAAAGTCTGAGATTTGTCATTAGCGACGTCTGGTGACCTGTGATAAACCATTTCTTAATAGCTTGGGCTTCGTATGTGAATCCATCTGCAGCCAAGTGTGGATCTTTCATGACCTCCTGCAACAAGTATAAACAAATACGAGGTTGAGTGTTATGCAAGCTATCATCTTCTTCGTGTAGGGATTTAGGCTTGCCTGTGTGATAGGGCAGGAAAACGATGGTGGAGGTTGACGTTTTTCCATTAGCTCTTTTGCTGTTTGGAGAGCTTTGTCCCTCTCTTCTCGAATAGCATCTGCCTCTCTGTTGATCATATCGAATAGTCCGTTGACTATCTCAAGCTCTAGTTTTTCTTTAGAGAGTGAAACCTCTGTTTCGTTCCTAAGACTCGACTCTTGCTCGTACTTGTCCTGCCAAGCTCTCACCTGTGAAGTAAGGTTCTCTTCCTCTGTTTTGTAGGTTTCAAGGTGAAGCTTCAGTCCTTCCAACTCTTTGATTTCTTTATCCAGCGCAGTCTCTGATTCTCTCCTGAGAATCATCTCTCCCTTGTACTTGCTCTCGAACTCCTCAGCCTTCAGACGCATATCATCACGTTCATCTTCAAGAGTTTCCAGCTGAATCTTTACCTTGTTCATCCTCTCCCTTTCTCTGACAAGCAAGGTCTCTGTTTCTCTCCTGAGCTGCAACTCTGCGTCATGCTTGAGCTCCAAGGCTTGAGCTTCAAGTTGCAATATACCTTGTTCTTCCTTGTAAGACTCAAGTAAACGTTCCATCGTCTCCACTTCTTCCTTAGTTCTAGCAAGTGCATCTTCTGCCTCTTTCCTAAGCTTGACTTGTTCATTATAATTGCTCTCCAGCTCTACAGCCTGTAAACCAAGCTACCGTCAGATAGAGACACCTAAATATACCAAAAGAAACGATTTTGTTCAGGTATATGCATGTCTTTGGATTGTGGAGTTACCCGAGAACTTTGAACAAGCTGATTGAAATTTAAATTATTATCAGTGAACTGGAAGTCAGCTAGTTTTCCAATGGAGTAGAGAAACAAATTCATTGCGTCAGTGTTCCTCTCAGGTGGCAAGATGGGATTCATCAGCGCCTACAGTAACGAACACACTATGCTCTTAATCAAAACCATATATAATTAGCAGTTCCAGGAGAGTTAGAGAGGCAAGGCAAAACCTGAACAATGTGTTTCCGTGTTGTTTCAGTGATCTTCCTGTTGTTGAAAACTTCAGCCAAAACCCTTACGGTTTTGATGAATCTGTAATAGTTTGATTCATCAACATAAACCAATGGTAGTTGTTCTGTTTTGGGGGATGAGTTTTCAAGCTCTGTTTGGCATTTGCGCAAAAACAGTGTCTCAAAAGTTGTGATCTGGCCGTGAGAGTCATCTGATGGAACTGGAGGAAGCTCGTGAAAAAGCTCAACGCACAAGCGAGAGAATAGGACGTAGGAATTATCCACCATTGCCATATCGAAGACGCAAGACACTAGAGACTGCAACATTTACATATATATCAGTGGCCAAAACAAAACCATTAGAAACAAAAGTCTCACAAGTAGGTAGATGTAAGAAAATGCCAAAGAGAAGAAGAAAACCTTTAAAAGAGAAGCGGAGAGAGATGATTTAATAGTATGAACAATCTCATCCTTGATCTTGTCGAAGTTGCGTTGATTCAACCAGTTTAGTAAACTAGACGAATTCAAAAAGCCAAAATAATCAATATAGAGCTTATACATGACAACTGTGAAAAAACGAATGAGAAACACAATATCTACAAAGGAGAAGGAGGCAGAGTTGAAAAGCAATAGCTAACCTCATTATAGATTTTTCAAGCAATCGCATTTCCTCTAGCGAAGTTATTACTCGGGTGAGACTCCGGCAAGAATCCATTGACATGAGTCATAGAAGAACAAGTTACCAAATTTTCTTGAGAAGCTAAAAAGTCCCGACTTAAAAAAACGTTTGAACTTCTTCTTCTTCTTGATATCATTTTAGTTAAGTTCGGCCCATAAGTTTGACTGGATTATATAGGCCCATTGAAATAAATGATTTGATAGAGAAGGCCCATTTATAAATAGGATGGGAGGATCAGTGAGGAGAAAACCCTAGCTATAAATAAAGAGAAGAGGCTCACTTCTGAATGAAATCATTTCTCTCTCTTGTTTGGAAGAGAGAAATCGGCGAATCTGAAACCTAGGAGGAGGACGAAGCAGCAACAGCAACAATGAGAGCCAAGGTTTTTACATCTCTCTCCTTCGATTCGTTGGTTGTTCATTGTGTCCAAACTCGTTAGCGTTAGATTTTATCCATTAGATTATTGAAAATAAGCATTTCATTTTATGGACGGCTACATGTATACGAGTATAGAGAGAATGGTTTATATGAAGTTGGAACAAGAAGATGTTAGGATTGTGTTTTGTTTTTGAATATATATATTGAGATGGGGTTTGGCTATATTGCTTTGGATATTGCATCACCACGGTTGCTTTAGCTCTCCATTCCCATGTTAAACTTCTAGTGAATGTAGTTTAGAGAGAGGTCTGCAAAAAGGTTCATCTTGATTGGAATGATCTATGTGTATAGTAATTCATTAGAGTAACTATAGATCTGATAAATAGGTTTTGTTGATGGTAAGCAGAACCATCCATGTTCTTCATTATAAAGATTTTGGTAGTAGTAGTAGTAACTAACTGACGACATTGGTATTGGTAAAAATGGCAGTGGAAGAAGAAGCGTATGAGGAGGTTGAAGAGGAAGCGTAGAAAGATGAGACAGCGATCCAAGTAGACCACCAAACCCATGTTCCCCCAATAAAATCTCTCCTCCGCAGCTCTCTTCTCTGATTCTTGTTTTTTTTTTAGTTTTGTCTTGAGACTTGTTTTTTTGGTTAGTAAAACTTCAGTATCGAGTTTAAACATTCTGGGGATGTAATGTAAAAAACTTGCTTTGGTCTATATCACAGACCCCTCCTTATCTCATGAAGCCTATCTTTCTTAATTCATAATTTGTCTACTAGACTACACCATCTTTGAGCGGTCTCAAATTGTGATCACAGGTACTTTGAGCGTTAGAAAAGTATGTTCAAGCATATGCAACAGTCTTCAAATAATAAATTAACAAACCTATATTAAGGTTATGTTGCTCATATTCTCGAGAAATGTATGTTAATCAGACATGGGTTCTGAAATCAACAAGGACCAATCCACTCAACACATTCTTTAGTAATAGGAGGCTATAGAAAAAAAGATAACAATTAAGGCTGAGAGGCAGAGAAAATTGAGTCAGTCATACACGATGGCGAGAGCAGCTTGTAGCAGTGTAGTCACGGCTCTCTCTTTCATACCTTCCAAGACTCTTCTCTCTAGTAGAAACCAGTTCCTTTTCTCCGCTGAATCCAAGTTCGTCGGAGTTTTGACTCTCCACAAACGATGCTTTGCCTCCAAAGTAAGCATGAGCTTGAAAGCTGGAATCGTCGGTCTTCCTAACGTTGGCAAGTCTACTCTCTTTAACGCCGTCGTAAGTCTCTCTCTCTATCCAACCCCATTGAATTGATGATGTACTTGTGGTTGTGGTTTCTTCTTCACTCTATTTTGATATCTTCTCTTAGGCATTTCGTCAAACACCTTTTGTTATTGTCTCAGGTTGAAAATGGAAAGGCTCAAGCTGCTAATTTCCCCTTTTGCACGATTGAGCCCAATGTTGGTATCGTTGCTGTTCCTGATTCTCGTCTTCATGTTCTCTCCAAACTCAGTGGTTCTCAGAAAATTGTCCCTGCATCCATTGAGTTTGTGGACATCGCCGGTCTTGTCAAGGGTGCTAGTCAGGGAGAAGTCTGATTCTTTTCTCTTCTCTCTCTCTCTTTGTCTATTTCAAGGCCTCCCATACTCACAAGTTTTGATTTTTGTTTGCAGGGTTTAGGCAATAAGTTCTTATCTCACATCCGAGAAGTTGATTCCATCCTCCAGGTTGATTTCTCCCCTTCTTGTTCACAGTTATGCTTTTGTTTCCCTTAGCGATTGCTGATGTTCCGTTCCTTGTAGGTGGTGCGATGTTTTGAGGACAATGACATTATTCATGTTAATGGCAAAGTTGATCCCAAGTCTGACATTGATGTCATCAATCTCGAACTTATTTTCTGCGACTTAGATCAGGTACTCTCTGAACCATTCTCTTCTTACTTTTGTACAAGCAGCTTAATTTCTGTTTCAGTGTTCAGTGAGCTGATAATTTCTCGAGCTATGCACTTGTTATCTTGATCTTTCACTAGGGAGAGTATTGATCTTTTTTCATATCTGTGTTCAAAACACTCCAGAACACCTTCTTATATACATTAAACAGAGTTGATAAAGTTAATATACATCTTTTGCAAGAAATGCAGATTGGTAAAAGGATTGAAAGACTTAAGAAAGGGAAGGCTAAGGATTCACAATCCAAAGTCAAGGTAGAAAATTTTCCAGAGAAACTACTGACTTCTCATAACCCGGTCTGCTGATATCACAATGTTTATGTTAAATTTTATGACACAGGAGGAAGCTGAAAAATCTGCTTTGGAAAGAATTCAGGAAGCTCTTCTGGATGGAAAACCTGCACGAGCAGTTGCATTGTCGGACCTCGAGATGGAAGTTGTAAAGCATCTTTGCTTGCTTACAATGAAGCCTATGATCTATGTGGCCAACGTTGCGGAAACTGATCTTGCTGAGCCGGAGAAGAATGCTTATGTTGAAGAAGTAAAGGGTCTTTCTTCTGATTTGCAGTCTGGACATGTGGTTGTTTCAGCACAGGTCAGGATCATTGTCTATTTACATTGTATGCTTTGACGTTTTCATGCATGTAGATTACTTGAAATGTTCTTCCACTACTTGAAAAAATCTTTCCTTTCCTGGAAGCAGGTTGAGTCTGAGCTAACCGAACTTCCACTTGAAGAACGCACAGAATATTTGAACTCTCTAGGTGTCAGTGAAAGTGGCCTCGGGAACCTTATCAGGGCAACATACAGCCTGCTAGGTTTGCAGACATATTTCACTTCTGGTGAAAAGGTGAAGAACACATACAAAGTAAAAAAGCTTGTTATAAAACATATTAATAAACTCTAAAATGTTCATTCTCTATGGCAGGAAACAAGAGCATGGACAATACACGCAGGTTAATTTCCACTCAGTAGGGTTCGCAAAAAGCATTATTTCTTGGGAATTTGTAGTAACTTGGTGCAAATTTTCGGTTGATACAGGCATGACTGCACCACAAGCTGCTGGCGTCATTCATTCTGACTTTGAGAAAGGTTTCATTAGAGCTGAGACTGTAAGCATTTTATTTTTCTTCTCTTAATGAATCTCTTGTACAGTTATACTCCCTACTCTGAACATGACCCCATGGTCATGAAAATTGGGAATGCAGACTTCATCTCAATCTGTTTTCTGTTCAGGTTGCATATGATGATTTTGTCTCTGCTGGGTCTCTTGCAGCAACAAGGGAGAAAGGACTTGTGAGTTTCTTCCTGATGTCCATTAGTTGAGCTGCCTTGTACTGAAACATCTTGTACTGAAACATCTTCTCACTCTGAGTTTGCTTGAAATCTTATTTGTTTTGCAGTTGAGATCAGAGGGTAAAGAGTATATTGTTAAAGAAGGAGATGTGATGCTTTTCCGCTTCAACGTATAGCTGCATAACCCTGAGATCTTATCATCTTAATCACTTCTTTACAGAACACCAGACCACTGGTTGTGTTTCTGCACGGCTTCTTATTACATTGAGATTTCATTGCTCTTGGTTTTGCAAAATATAGTGATACCTTTCTTTTACTCTTTTTATACGGCAGTAATTTTATATGAAACAAAGATGTGAGATGTATAAGTTTGGTAGGGCAAGAGATGACATATTTCATGGGATTGGCAATGAGAATTTTATGCAATAATCATGTGTAATGACGACAACCATACCATTTTATATGAATCTCATAATAATGTATACTTAGATTCATCTTTTGTGGGGTTTTCTCTAAATAGTGGCTGAAATGGTTTAAAGAATTCGATTTGCTGCCAAATGCTGACCCTTTGGTTTTTGAATTTTGATAGACACACTCACTACTAAGAAAACTAACTTTTTATTCTGTACAAAAGAATAATAATGTACAGTAATTACAATACAACAACCAAAAAAGTAAGAGAGCCTCGTAACAGAAAAATAAGAAATATCAACAACACTCAAAACAAAACTTGATAAAAAAAAATTAAGGTACAAAGAAAACATAATGAATGCATACAAAGATCCGTAGAAGCTGTGTGTGTAGTGGGAGGATTCCCTAGAAGACACAATCCAAAACGCAGCAGCAGCACATTGCAGCCAAACTGCAAAGATAGACCCAAAAAATCAATAATACCAAAGAAAAGAATGAACAAGCCCACAGAATATATATGATATGGTACACTAATTAATACTATACACGAAAAAGGTATAGAAACAAAAATTACCAGCCACGTAAAAATCCACCACTGCCTTTACTCTGCGTCTGCACAGTTTGAGGAGAGTCCTTCATCATCACTGGGTAACCCATCTGTGGCGGCGCCGTCACATACGGTGTCTCTGTCATTGTCTGCTTCATTTCTGCATAATAATCATTGGTCAGATTAGTTATAAGCGAAACAAACCTTAAAACATATCTCAACAACAAGTGTGGAATGCACAAGAATGACTCACCATGTTGTTGATGGTACTGAGCCATTAAGAGAGATGATGAATGATTTTAATTTGTGAATTGTTACAAGTTTTTTTTTGTGTGTGAATGAGCTCCTCCTCAAGTCTTATATTTATACATTTCTGACGTTACCTTTGCTTCTCGTTTAAGACATTATATTAGTTATGAGGTCTGTTCGTAGAAACTTCCGGTTGCTATTAGCCTAACCAACGCGTTTCAAAGAAGAAAAAAAAGTAGGAGGCATCGCTGATTCTGGTCGTCTCAGAAGTTTCCAAGTCAAAAGATGTGTGTTTTGATAATAGGATCCAAAACCAGTTTGGTATTTCTTTGGAATGAGAGTCAGCAACTATAAATTCAGCAATGTGGTTCCAAAAGGAACTAGCCACGTACTGAAAACGTATCGGCTATAAACACCATCCAGCGAAGATTACTTTTGATGGATACTCAAGGAACCTGCTTCTTATTCTTCAAAATCCCAATCAACTACTAAATCATAATATCTAACATCTCACACAAGACGTCCTCAGTCGCCATGTACGTAACCTAATGAATTATGAATGACAAAAATTATAATCTCTAACATAACGCAACAAAATCTCATTCTCTGGCATCTCTGCCTCTGTTTATGAACATAAACCTAATGTTATTAGAGGAGAGACAGAGAGACAGAGAGACAGAGGCGACCTTTCCTAAATCGTCCATAGATGGGAGAAGGAGGGCGCCAAGAGAAGTAGCGTGCTTGCACACCAATGCTTCCGCAGCTTCCTACACGTTCTCAAACTGCACCAGAGCTTGCTTTTTCCCGTTTATCTTTGAAGGGGAGCAGCAATACCGGTAGTTCTTTGCAGCATTGCGGTTGAAGCGAAGTTCGAGTTTACATAATCATGAGTGTCCTGTGCATGGTATTTATTTGGATGCTTCGAGAAATTTACTTCTAGTCGCTTACCAAACAGCATCACTGCCTGCAAAGAAACAGAGAACATAACACATATAATTCGAGACTTATCATAAATACATTCTTGAATCCTTTTACCAAAAAAAAGTACATTCTTGAATGCGTTTATATCCACAAGAAAAGATACTGACAAACCTTGAGGAAATGTACTGCAAGGATAAGGATACTGACAAACCTTGAGGAAATGTACTGCAAGTTCAGCTTGGAAACCATCGCCCAAAGATTTGTTCCCAAGAAGCTTGATCTTAGCAATGTTTCCAGTAAAGAGAATATAGATTGCATAGCTTCTCCCCATCGATACTCTGAAACAAATGAAATGAGTCTGGTGAGTCTGGAAAATACTGTAAGAAAAACCAACTTGTCAAAAGCAGAGCGGAAAATAACCAAACTTACATCTGCATTCATATTGGAGACAAGGACTGTACACTATCATATGTGCAGGTTATACCCGGAGGCAAGCCTCCTCCAAAGGCAGCTGCAATCGATGTGTTTGCCATATAGTATCAAAGTAAACACCACACAGATGAGATTAATTATGCACACATAATTAAAACTTTTCACGAATAACGAAAACCAAGAACAGAGACCAGAAGGTTCAATCGATAAAAAGTGAGAAAACCTAAAACAATAATTGAGAGAAAAGTGATCATGGCAATATCTTGCCCAAAAGAGTAGCTAAAATTGTGTATCAGGCTGTAGCATTACCCACCTGAGGATATGCCACTGGAAAAAAGAAAAATATGAATGAGCAAAAGAGCATAGTATAGAAGAGCAACACAGAGAATTACTGAAGATAAAAGCCAGGATCAATGTATAGATCGACCATTATTGTAATTTACTTGGAGCTCCTCAAGGCTGACAATAAAAGACCAGGTCAGTTCTCAAAAACCCTGGAGTAAACAGGTGTAGAAACTAACAACTAAACAATAGATGCATTCAACAACATATGCAAGAACAAAAAAGATGACATATATTAATATTATTTCAGTTTTATTTTTTCTTGCATAAGACAAGCACGGAAGAACACCTGTAGTCGGGAGAGCAGTTATAGCAGAGGCAGCTACCTGAGGCCAGCAACATGAAACTAAACAAGACAAACCATTTACTTGAAAGCCAATTCAATATAGGAGCTAAACAATAGAGAAACAGGCAGAGAAGCTGACAGACCAGTAACTGGGATACAGCATATGATGGAAGTGAATACAATCCGGCTTTACATCACAGCAACCACCAGCCAGACAAATGACGGAAAGGGATGAGCTTTACATTCTCGTTCGCCAATGGCTGAATGCTCTTTGGTTTACGGGAACACTGCCTACTAATTTCATATCATTATTGTGGCTTTTGCACTCACTTTTTCATGCATATTAACGATCTCAACCAAATAACCTGTAGGTTTGTATTCGAGGTTGACAAAAAATAAACAATCTCTTACACATAGCATGGATTTATGAAAGAATTAAAGAGAGCAGAATATAATAACTAAGTAAAAGAGGAAGTAAAAACCAAGACCAAGATATTTGCGAACACAAAACAAAGTTCTCAACTAAAAAAAAGTACAAACATTGCGGAGAAAAGTCTTCACAATCCATCATACCAAAAGAGTAATAATAAAACACGACAAAAATAAGATAGAGAGAGTCTTTGATAACCATAGAGAAAGAGGCGCTGCTATGTCTTCGGTGAAGCTTCTTAAAGCTTGTCTTCGAAATCAGATAGTGGAGTCATCTGTTCCTTCAAACCCTTCCTCTTCCTGATTTCAGCCACCAGAGTTGAAGCTTGAGTTCCTAGCTCCAGAGGGTCAGAAGCCATCATATCCCAATGATCAAACACAGACTGTGGGAACGCTTGTCCTGAGGTTGCTGCCCTAAGCTGAGCTGAGAATCCAAACGACTCCACAACAGGCAGGTACGCCTTGATGTTGTACAAAGGTGTTCCTGGCCTCTGCATCTCCTCAAAGACGTGACCTCTCTTCTGATTCAGCACACTGTAGATTCCTCCAAGAGCTCCCTCTGGTGCCTGGATCTCAACCATGTAGACAGGCTCCAAAAGTCTGGGCTTGGCTGTGATCTGGGAAGCGTATATGACCCTTCTGGCTGTTGGGATGACCTGACCACCTCCTCTGTGGATCGCATCAGAGTGAAGAACCACATCACAAACCTCAAAACAGATACCTCTCATGTTCTCTTCACATAGAGGACCTTCCTTGGACGCCCACTGGAAACCAGCCACCACTGAGTCCTTGATTTCATTAAGGTACTGAACTCCCTTACACATATCAACCACCATGTTAGGCCCTGTGGTTTCAGGTCCAAACGCCCAGATTTTCTTTGCAAGATCCTTGTCCCATCCAAACTCCTCGGCCAAGATCTTGGATCTGATCTTAGGGTCATCTCTTGGACCAATACGTCCATCATCAATCGCCTCAGCTAGACCTTCCTCCATGGGTCTTGCTTCCATGTACAGACGGTTATGCTTGTTCGGGGACTTACTCATCACAGTGCGTGAAGATCTATCCGATACAGTCTCACGGAATGACACCACAGGGTCTGACTTGATAATTTCTGCACCACCCATGAAATCATCCTGCAGATCCTTCAAACAAATCTCAATGTGGAGTTCTCCTGCACCAGCAACAATATGTTGACCTGACTCTTCCATTGAGCACACAACCATAGGATCAGACTTGGACAGCCTCTTGAGACCCTCAACAAGCTTGGGAAGATCAGATGCAACCTTACACTGAACAGCGACACGAACAACAGGAGACACAGAAAACTTCATGGCACGAATGGGATGAGCATCAACTTCACTCTCATTGGTCAATGTAGCATTCTTGGTGATGAACTGATCCAGCCCAACCATAGCAACAGTGTTACCACAAGGAACATCCTCCACTGTCTCTTGCCTCTTACCCATCCAAATAACAGTCCTCTGAACACTCTTAACGTACAGATCCTTCTTCTCACCAGGGACAAAGTTGGGACCCATGATTCTGACCTTCATACCAGTAGAAACCTTACCAGCAAAGACACGACCAAAGGCAAAGAACCTACCCTTGTCAGAGGCGGGAATCATCTTAGACACGTACAGCATGAGAGGACCATTGGGGTCACAGTTCCTGATGGCATTGGCATACTTATCATCAAGGGGACCTTCATACAGATTTTCAACACGGTACCTCTGGGCAGTGTGGGGAGATGGCAAATGAAAGATCATCATCTCAAGTAGTGCAGTACTGGCAGGGAGCCACGTCTGCATAACACGCTTCATCAAAGGTTTAGCCACCAGTTCCTTCTCATCATTCTTCATCTGGACACCAAGCTTCTGCAACATAGGCCATAACTTGTCCTTCTGGTCATTCATGCAAGTAGCGATGATTTGCTTGATTGGTTCATAGCAGAACTGGACAAATCCACGCTTGCAGGTTGCTGAACCAGTGTTTTTGGTAGTCCATTTCCTGGTGGCTGGGTCAAAGAAATTCTCACCCCAGAGTCGCTCCATCATCTTAGATTCATCAACACCGAACTTGGAAGCATACATCTTGGCAAAGTTGGTAAGTGTAAACGCCCAACCATGGAGACCAGCAGAAAACGCAACAGTTCCTTTCTCAGGATAAACTTGAACATCACCAAGGAGAGGATCCTCATATGTAGCCATGATGACATTAGCATTCTCAATGACCCTCGAGAAAGTCTGGTAAGCCTCCTCACCATCAACCTGAAGCTCAAGGAAACATCTGTCCATCTTGTTGACAGTCAAGACAGGTCGAATCCTCTCACCAAGAGCCTGACGTAAAACAGTCTCAGTCTGAACACAGACACCCTCAATGCAGTCGACCACGACAAGAGCACCATCAGTAATACGGAGAGCAGCAGTAACCTCAGAAGAAAAGTCAACGTGCCCAGGTGAATCGATAAGGTTGATGAGGTATTCGTTGCCATCTCTGGCTCCAGTGAAACTCTTAAGGGAAGCATCAGTCATCTCGTAGTAGAGAGAGATACCAGTGGACTTAATAGTGATACCACGTTCTGCCTCATCAGCTCTGGTATCAGTCATACGAACATCACCAGCGACCTCTTGGGCAATGATACCAGCAGCAGCGACCAAGGAATCAGTGAGAGTGGATTTCCCTGTTGATCAATAAAAAAAAGATGCATTAGCTTAGACTTCAATTCGTTAAGCAAACTCGGGAAATAAATAAGAGATAGAGATAATGAGATATTATTAATTTTAAAACAGATTAGAGACATATATATATATATATCGGATGAAAATATGACTACGAACTTCAGTTTTTAAAACAGATAAAAAAGAGGGAGAAGACTCTACCGTGATCAACATGGGCAATAACGGACATATTACGGATGTTGTGTTTGTAGTCCATAATCCTACGCAGCTCCTCAGATGTAAACTTCACCTGCAAGTGTATAAAAATGTATTAAGCTTAAATCCCAATCCCACTAACAAGTAATAAAGTAATGAGATACATAAGAAAAAGAAACAGTAGTCTTACCATCTTGTCAAACTTTTAAATCTCACCTCTGCAATATCAAAGAAAGGAAAATAAATTAGTAATTGAAGTGAAACATCTCAATACCAAAAAAGCACTACTAACTCGGGAAACTTTAGCTTGAGGAATTGAAAGCATGTTGATATATATATATAAAGGCGTGACCATCATATAACAAACGAAAAAGCTTACATACGCAGAGAAGGCATAAAAATACAAGAAAATTATGATTTATGTAAGATATAATCGAGCAGATGGATATGGAATTCGTAAGATTACTACTAAACACACCAGATTTGTAGATTTGTAGAAAGAGTGTGATCTATTCAGATTATCATCTTTAAAAGAGCTATCGAACCAGATCAAGTTAACAAAATCGAACGATACATGACAACAGGCCTATCGAAACAAACAACAATCAGATACGAATCAAAGTTTCGATGTCAAGCAATATCAGTCAAGATCATTAGCAAGTCTTAGGTCATCAAAACGGAGCAAAATTGCTAAAACTAATCAAGACGAACACAAAGCAAACATAAACATGGAAATCGAAACGAAGAAACGATCGATGCGGAGACTAACCTTAAAAGAAGGATGAGAGCGAGCTACAGAGAAAGAGAGAGAAGAGAAGAGAGGTGCAAGGAGGCGTTAGAGCAGCCAAAAGCTTCTTATATAGTAACCAACGAGATGCGATGAGTATATGCTCTTTTCTCGCTTAGGGTTTTCGCTGAATTAACGGGCCTTAGTGGGCCATTGCGCATCGGGCCAAATCAATCTTCATGAGCCCTTGGTTCCAGAGATTGCTATGAATTTCATTCACCCCACTCTCTCTAAAAGTTACCGGAAAGTTGAGAATTCCCCTCCCAAGTGTTTTTTTTTCTAACTCAGAAGAATATAATATATGATTTGGTCTTAAAGAAAGTGAGATAGAACCACATCTGCATATTGTAAACCCGAGACTTTACTATTATTACATTTTCCAAAAGTTTTGTTCATCTGTTCAACTAAAGCAACATATAATTGGATCTTTGTTTTGCGTTCTACATAAAAATGTATAAAAACTCTTCTTAGAAAAATAAATGGTGGACTTTTAACAACAAAATTCCCTGATTGTTTAATGGTTAAAAAGGTTTTACAAAATTCGGGATAACTCATGACTAAATTGGTGATGAAAAGAAAGCTTAGAAGTTGGAGTTTTTTTTTTGTTTCAACGCCGGCTTCTGAGAAGTCCCTTAAACTAGATGTAAAGATCATTGTTTTCCTTTCCAAATATTTCCTCTGCTTTCTGTCATGTTTCCTGGCGATAAAATTGAGAGATGATACCATTTTAGGACTCACATTATACAAATTCAGACTCAAAAGAGTTGTAATGGAGAGAGTACTAATCGGTTTTACCTCTTAAAGCTTGTCTTCGAAATCAGATAGTGGAGTCATCTGTTCCTTCAAACCCTTCCTCTTCCTGATTTCAGCCACCAGAGTTGAAGCTTGAGTTCCTGCCTCAAGAGGGTCAGAAGCCATCATATCCCAATGATCAAACACAGACTGTGGGAAAGCTTGTCCTGAGGTTGCTGCCCTAAGCTGAGCCGAGAATCCAAACGACTCCACAACAGGCAGGTACGCCTTGATGTTGTACAAAGGTGTTCCTGGCCTCTGCATCTCCTCAAAGACGTGACCTCTCTTCTGATTCAGCACACTGTAGATTCCTCCAAGAGCTCCCTCAGGTGCCTGAATCTCAACCATGTAAACAGGCTCCAAAAGTCTGGGCTTGGCTGTGATCTGGGAAGCGTATATGACCCTTCTGGCTGTTGGGATGACCTGACCACCTCCTCTGTGGATCGCATCAGAGTGAAGAACCACATCACAAACCTCAAAACAGATACCTCTCATGTTCTCTTCACAAAGAGGACCTTCCTTGGACGCCCACTGGAAACCAGCCACCACTGAGTCCTTGATTTCATTAAGGTACTGCACTCCCTTACACATATCAACCACCATGTTAGGCCCTGTGGTTTCAGGTCCAAACGCCCAGATTTTCTTTGCAAGATCCTTGTCCCATCCAAACTCCTCGGCCAAGATCTTGGATCTGATCTTAGGGTCATCTCTTGGACCAATACGTCCATCATCAATCGCCTCAGCTAGACCTTCCTCCATGGGTCTTGCTTCCATGTACAGACGGTTATGCTTGTTAGGGGACTTACTCATCACAGTGCGTGAAGATCTATCACATACAGTCTCACGGAATGACACCACAGGGTCCGACTTGATAATTTCTGCACCACCCATGAAATCATCCTGCAGATCCTTCAAACAAATCTCAATGTGGAGTTCTCCCGCACCAGCAACAATATGTTGACCTGACTCTTCCATTGAGCACACAACCATAGGATCAGACTTGGACAGCCTCTTGAGACCCTCAACAAGCTTGGGAAGATCAGAAGCAACCTTACACTGAACAGCGACAAGAACAACAGGAGACACAGAAAACTTCATGGCACGAATGGGATGAGCATCAACTTCACTCTCATTGGTCAACGTAGCATTCTTGGTGATGAACTGATCCAGCCCAACCATAGCAACAGTGTTCCCACAAGGAACATCCTCCACTGTCTCTTGCCTCTTACCCATCCAAATAACAGTCCTCTGAACACTCTTAACGTACAGATCCTTCTTCTCACCAGGGACAAAGTTGGGACCCATGATTCTGACCTTCATACCAGTAGAAACCTTACCAGCAAAGACACGACCAAAGGCAAAGAACCTACCCTTGTCAGAGGCAGGAATCATCTTAGACACGTACAGCATGAGAGGACCATTGGGGTCACAGTTCCTGATGGCATTGGCATACTTATCATCAAGGGGACCTTCATAGAGATTTTCAACACGGTACCTCTGGGCAGTGTGTGGAGATGGCAAATGAAAGATCATCATCTCAAGTAGTGCAGTACTGGCAGGGAGCCACGTCTGCATAACACGCTTCATCAAAGGTTTAGCCACCAGTTCCTTCTCATCATTCTTCATCTGGACACCAAGTTTCTGCAACATAGGCCATAACTTGTCCTTCTGGTCATTCATGCAAGTAGCGATGATTTGCTTGATTGGTTCATAGCAGAACTGGACAAATCCACGCTTGCAGGTTGCGGAACCAGTGTTTTTGGTAGTCCATTTCCTGGTAGCTGGGTCAAAGAAATTCTCACCCCAGAGTCTCTCCATCATCTTAGATTCATCAACACCGAACTTGGAAGCATACATCTTGGCAAAGTTGGTAAGTGTAAACGCCCAACCATGGAGACCAGCAGAAAACGCCACAGTACCTTTCTCAGGATAAACTTGAACATCACCAAGGAGAGGATCCTCATATGTAGCCATGATAACATTAGCATTCTCAATGACCCTCGAGAAAGTCTGGTAAGCCTCCTCACCATCAACCTGAAGCTCAAGGAAACATCTGTCCATCTTGTTGACAGTCAAGACAGGTCGAATCCTCTCACCAAGAGCCTGACGTAAAACAGTCTCAGTCTGAACACAGACACCCTCAATGCAGTCGACCACGACAAGAGCACCATCGGTAATACGGAGAGCAGCAGTAACCTCAGAAGAAAAGTCAACGTGCCCAGGTGAATCGATAAGGTTGATGAGGTATTCGTTGCCATCTCTGGCTCCAGTGAAACTCTTAAGGGAAGCATCAGTCATCTCGTAGTAGAGAGAGATACCAGTGGACTTAATAGTGATACCACGTTCTGCCTCATCAGCTCTGGTATCAGTCATACGAACATCACCAGCAACCTCTTGGGCAATGATACCAGCAGCAGCGACCAAGGAATCAGTGAGAGTGGATTTCCCTGTTGATCAATAAATAAAAATGCATAAGCTTGAATTTCAATTTGATAAGCAAACTCGGAAAACAAATAAGAGATATTATTTAATTTCAAAACAGAGTAGAACTCTATATACAAAGAATAAAAAAATATGACTACATACTTAGTTTTTAAGAACAGATCAAAAAGAAGGAGAAGACTATACCGTGATCAACATGGGCAATAACGGACATATTACGGATGTTGTGTTTGTAGTCCATAATCCTACGCAGCTCCTCAGATGTAAACTTAACCTGCAAGTGTATAAAAATATGTTAAGATAAAGTCTTAATCCCAATAGTAAGTACTAATGTAATGAGATATATAAGAAAAAAGAAACAGAAGTCTTACCATTTTGTCAAGCTTTTAAATCTCACCTACAAAATATCTGCAATATCAAAAAAGTACTAATTAGCAATAGAATGTCAAATTACTAACTCGAGAAACTTTAGCTTGAGAAATTGTAAACATGTCGATGCATATATATAAATGTTCCATCATCTTATAACAAACGATAACGATTGCAGCAAACACACATAAGAAAACTATGATTTATGTAAGATATAATCAAGAAAGAAAGATCTGGAATTCGTAAGATTACTACTAATCATACTACCGAACAAAAAAAACTAAAAACACACCAAATTTGTATAACGACTGTTGTATATTCAGATCAAACCAGAACGAGTAAACAAAATCGAAGGATACATAACAACAGGGCTATCTAAACAAACAACAATCAGATATGAATCAAAGTTTTGATGTAACGCGATATTAACACAGATCACCACTTAGTCTGACGTCATCTAAACCTCAAAACAGACCAAAATTGCTTAAGCTAATGAAGCGAGCACAAAGCAAACATCAACATGGAAATCGAAGCGATCGATGCGGAGACTAACCTTAAGAGAAAGATGGGAGCGAGCGAGAGTGAGAACTAGAGAGAAGAGAGGTGAAAGGAGGCGCTAGTGCAGCCGAAAGCTTATTATATAGTAGTAACCAAGGAGATGCGATGTGTATATGCTCTTTTCTCGCTTAGGGTCTTCGCTGTATTATGGGCCTTTGTGGGCTAACACGAATCGGGCCGAATCAATCCTCATGACCACTTGGTACGAGAGGACAGTAGCAATGTATCGAATTGTTAAATTCACCACACAATCTAGAGACGTTTTCTGAAAGTTGAAAATTTCCGCCAAGTGTTTTTTCTTGACTCAGAAGAATACAAAATTCGACAAAATATATGATATGGTCTTAAAAAAGAAGGTAAGGTTAAACCACTTGAGTTCTGTATACTGTAAAACGGAAACTTTATTATTACATACTGTATTCCACAAGTTTTGTTCAACTAAAGCAAGTAAGCAACGAATGAAATGATGATACATAATTGGATCTTTGTTTTCCGTTCTACATATATAAATATATATCAGCTCCTCGTGGCGGACAAAATTCCCTGATTCTTCTATGGTTAAAAGAGGTTTTACAAATTCGGATTCAGTCATATGACTGAATTGGTCATGAAAAGAAAGCTTAGAAGTTGGTGTTTTTTTCTTTGAAGTTTCAACGCCCGCTTGTGAGAAGTCCCTTAAACGATATGTAAAGATCATTGTTTTCCTTTCCAAATATTTCCTCTGCTTTCTGTAATGTTTCCTGTCGATAGATAGAGATCAGATGAGACCATTTTATGATTTAAACATTATACATAATTCAGACTCAGAAGAGTTGAGTCTGAGAGCGGTGGTAGGTGTATTACCTCCCGGCTCTGCTTCCTAGCGTTTAGTTCCTTGATGTTAGCCAGAAACGCACTGAACTGTTCGTAAGACAACCGACTCCTGCAAAATCAAATCATGCTTATCTATCATTCATTCCCATTTACTGAAAGCTGGTTATAGGATATTTAGATACCTGGCTTGTCTAAAGAACTCTTTCCCATCAATCCGCGGATGGCGAGCTGTATAAGAGATAGTGAGTTTGCGAGGATGAGAACAAAGCCACCAATCACATAATATAGACAACATCTTGTAAATTGCTTAAGTTGTGAACCTGAAACAGAATGTGAGCGAGGAGGAGAGTTTGGTACTAAAGATTGCTGGCTAGTTGAAGACCACAGGCGTATATCATAATGAGAAGATGTTGGAGATGCGGCACCAGAGTATAGCTTTGGTGATGAAGCGGCAGAGTAGCTTCTCGGAGACGCACTAGTTGATAAGATTTTTGGTGTTACGCTTGGAGTAAACGCAGGAGAAAACTGCGGTGTCAAAGGAAGCCTTTGCCTAGCTTCACCGAAACCTGTTTTATGAAGCATTACACATACATACATCCAAGTTACACATTAAAAAAAGGTATGCTTTTTCTTCTCCATTATTTGTAAACATCAACAAGTCTTCTGGCCTAACGTATGTTCTTTTGTTGCTACAAACTTAAATTGTTGCATAAATCAGCCATCGTTACCTTCTTTGTTTGAGTAGGAACCACGTGCCGATAAGCCATTTGAATTCTCCTCTACAATGCATACAGAGTAAATAACATATCAGAACAAGTATCTCATGAACACATAAAGTTAAAGGAAAGAAAATGAAAATAATTAACAACCTCAGAAGTCAGAACACTGGAGATGTTATACAATATCTTTGTCTCGAGGAACCATTTTGATATCATCAGCAGTCTCGGATTGCTGTAGAAAGAAGAAGAACATTAGATTTTGGTTTCAGATATGAAAAAAGGATGTCAAGGAAGTGATGTTGAGACAGCATACAGATGGATTCTCATCATTCAATGACTGCATCAATTGTCTCTTAAATGCCTCCAGCTACAAGGCAAAACACACAAGAGCTTTGACCATGAAATCAAATGATCACAAAGAAGAATCTAATCTATACACATAATATTTTTGAAAAAGATAGAACCTTTGCAAAATCACGACCGAGCTTCTTCGCAGTAATTGCCAGTGAATCTCGTTCTTGAGTTAGTTTCATCTTCAATCCAAAGATGAACCAATTGAGTAAAAGACACACACACGCAGATCCCAAGTCAAACCGACAAAACAAAATCAAGAGAATTCTTACATTTTCATCGACAACATTCTTCAAAGTGGACTCAGCCTCATGGTAAAGTCTTTCAAAGGAGGATACTTTGTCTTCAAGTTCTTGAACTTGCTGATCTTTCTCAAGAAGCTTATGCCTCAAGCCGGAGACTTGGGATTCCAGAGTTGAAACCCTAGAAGCAATGGCCATGGAAGTGATCTTCCTGGCGAGATCGAGTTGATCATAAGGGTTGGTGGGAATCACGGCGAGAATCTCGTCGGAGAGGCTGAATTCACCGCCGCTTTGAGACATAGCTGATCGCAAAAAGGGCCCTCGGGATCTTCAGCTTGCCCATTGACAACTACGTGGCGTCTTTTTATTGGAAGATTTGTACTTTTCTCATTAGTAGCTGTCTGCTCCTTATATTGACTATGAGACCCTGACCTTTGTTTCGTTTCGTGTTTTAACCCCCTTATCTAGTTTCTCTTATTAAAAACATCTCAAATTTGGTTATGAAGCAATTCAAACCCCGAGAGATCATCAACAACAGCTGAAAAATCTCAACTTTCAACAGTTAAACCTCTCCTTTGACGAGACGACGCGAAGAGGAGACGTTTCACCAATGTCCATTTTGAGTTGTAATTATCCACCCTTTCTCTTCTTTCTTTTCGTTTTATTGCTAAAAATCAGAACTTGCAGCAACGAATTTGCTCTCTATCTTCTTCCTCTTTGTCTTTGTAATGATTCATCCTTTATTTTCTTCTCTTCTAAAACACTTCTTGCTTGAGTATGTTTGATGAATGAGTTAAGTGTCGCTTTGCCTATCAACCTGAGAAACGTTTCAGTGCTACTCAGTACTCATCACTATGTCTCTCAATGGGTGCCTCTTCCACAGCACAGGTGATTGATCCAATCTACAAGTAAGATGTTGTTTTCATACTCTCTAGTGACATGTGGACTGCTAATTATATAATTTTTTGACCATTCTTCACGTTTAAGTCTTTGTTTACTAGTTTTCTGCTTTGCCAACTCCTTCTCTGTGTCCCATTAACCATTTTGCTTGAGTTACCAAGTTTATGTTGGCAGAATAACTATCAGGATCAATTTTATTTCTCAACAATCATTTGACTGTGGAAATGGGAGAGAAGCGAGAGATGGGAGAAGGAATAGGTAAATGGCATGGACCAATTCATATGAGCGAATCCAATCTATTTTTGCTACTATCATGAATACAAAGCTTTGGCGGGGATGTGTCTTTTCTGACTAACCAATTAATGAAGTTTCAGTTCCATTTCTTTTCAGTTCTGAATCAATAATAATCCATGTATCTCCCCGATGACAATAAGTAGGAATTGTAGAGTCTGTGAGGCAAAGAAAGATTCATTAAAAAATAGATCAATGGTTTTCTATATAGTGTATCTAAACTTGTATAAATAGACACAGCACACTGACATATGGTGACCGGTGAAGCCAATTGCAGATGAAGCAATATAAAACATGACTAGTCTGCTTTGGTAACACTAGCCCCTCGTCTCTAGTGCATTTTTCAGAGCTCTTCTGTGCAAGAATATGTACAGAAGAACATGGGATGAAAGAAACCATCCCATATTCCTCCTATCTACAGTATTTTCATTTCACAGGACGCACCCCAACGGTTTTTACACGGAATCTGTACTGGGGTGGAGACTCATCACTGTCATCACTGTCTTCATCGTCTTCCTCTTCGCTGGAATCATCTTCAACTGAATCCCAACGGGCGTAATCGAGTGTGGAATGACCCTTAGGCTTAGGTATGGCTTGCCATGCATTAGACTGCTGCTTTCCAGACAAAGGCACTTCCTTGCTGATCTGTTCTCTAACCTCTGGTGTTTTAGGTGCAACAACATCCCCCTTGTGTATAGTAGTCTCTAGATCTTTTCTGATGGCAACTACCACCGGGTCAAACCTCTCATCTCTACTCTCATGGACACCCAGCTCAACAACTTGTCTATATATCTCCTCTTCTGTGTCTTGTTCAAGGTCACTCTCTTCTTCGTCTTCTTCAAACTCTTGTTCAGATTCAGGAATAGGAGCAAGGGACTTTCCTTGACCAAGAAACGCAAGACACGCTTTTTAAAATCCAAAATCAACTAAGACAGAAGAAGTATCTCATGTATAAAGTAAAGCGAGAATCAAGAGAGAGTATATATACCAACTGAGTCCTCAAGCGAGCCTCGAGGTTGTGATAAACCTCAGAATCAGGGTTCAACTCCAGAAGCCTGGTGACATCAAAAAGAGCAGATTGGTATTGTTTAAGGGTGACTAGTGTCTGAGCCCTAAGCATCAACGCTCCGCTGTGTTTCTGATCAAGCTCGAGCACACAAGTGCATTCTTCTGCTGCCTGAAGAAGACAAAATAACAAATCTAGTTATAACCTTTAGGATAAACCACAAGATATCAAAAGTCATTGCCTTTCTTCTATCTAGCATCCATGTTGTTAATAATTAGCTTTTGAATTCATTTCACAGCATACAAGTAAACAAGCTCGAATTGAAACAGTTGTAGACAAGGAGAAGATCCAAGAAAAGTATTAAACCTTGTTGAAGTCGTGTAATTTCAAATAACAAGCGGCGCGGTTGCTGTGAAGAGCGATCTTCTGGGGTTTGGGCTTAGCAGCTGTAAGAGCCTCCGTATAGAAGAGAAGCGCCTCCTTGTACTTGCCGTCTCTGTATAGCTGATGCCCTTTCTCCACCTTACTTGTCGCCGTCGCCACCGATGCCATATACTCCGTCGATTTTTAATAAACTGCCGACGAGACGAGAGATTCTCTAGAAACAGAGATCCAGAGAGAAGGAAGAAGGAGCAAATTGTAATAATGGTGAAGCGTCAAATAATATGACCTCTGGGCTCTGGATTACAATCTTCCTTCTTCTTCGATTCGATTTCAATGGCGACTTGAGTTGCATCGTATGTACCTGATTAATTATTCATTAATTAATTTGATTATTACCTATTTTAATAAAATAAAAATGCGAAATTCATAATCCCGCCATCTGGGACTATTGTCGGGTTATATGTGGCCCATTAAACATTTCCCTCAGGCCCAACGCAACTATCGATTACATTATTCGCTTCTTTTTTTTCCGGGAAAATCCGGATTATATTTTCGAATATACTATATATCTATACTATTAAAAGAGAAGTATTTTGTATAAGTTAATCATAGTTTATACAATAAAAAAAAAGTAAAACAAAACCAATCTATTTTTAAGAAAACTACATAACCAAAATAATAGAAACAAATTTAGCTAAATTATAGCAAACAATTTTAGATAGAAACAATTTTAGAAAACTCATAAAATTAAATGAACCTTCATCCACGAAATTTTGGGTTTAATAAATAATATAATCACTCTTAAAAATACATTCCTAATATATAGCAAACAATTTATTCATTAGTTTAGATTCATCAAATCACGATTAATTTTGTTTCATAAACCAAAATATCATACCTAACAATTTCGAAATTCAAAACTATAATAAACATTAATAACTAAATTTAAACAATTTATTCATTACTTCGAATCCCTAAATTATATAAAAAAATAAACTCATAAAATTAAATGAACCAGCATCGATGGAAATTTTAGTGTTATGCTAAAATATAGCAAACAATTTGTTCATTACTTCAAATCCCTTAATTATAGAAATAATTATATAAATAAATTAAACTCATAAAATTTAATAAATCACCATCAACGAAAATTTTGCTAGAGATGATTAAATAATATAATCACTCATAAAAATACATTCCTAATATATAGCGAACAATTTATTCATTAGTTTTGATTCATCAAATCACGATTAATTTTGTTTCCTAAACCCAAAAATCATACCTAACAATTTCGAAATTCATCGATGGTGTATAATCCTCCCAATCCCAAAAGATTATTAGCGATAAACATATTTTTTCTATCAAAAAAATGGCAAAAACTAATGACAACCAATGTGGTCTTCAAAGAAGTGTTCAAGAACTTTTAAATTATAATTCTCCATTTTTTCTTTTCATTTCCTCTAAGTATGACTTCAGTTACATTTCTTTTAATACCATCTTCAAGACTTTCTCATTATAAACTTTGGTTTTTCAATTCAACAATTTCTATTATACTACTACAGTTAACAAATGCAATCATTAATCCTTCAACTAATTAAATGTAATAAAAAATATTATAAAAAGCCAAATCACATTACATTATTTAAGAAAACTAAACCAGAAAACTATGCTTTGAAAATACACCCGCACGTACGTGCGGGTCATCATCTAGTACCAAATAAATCTCTAGCTAGTTTTGGTTAATCTCTAGTTTTAAAACTCAAATTGTATAAAATCTTGTAATATTACTTTTCTACTTTTCAAAATACTGTATGATGCGTAGGGTAAATGAAATCAAGAATTCAAAAAAAAAAAAAACAAAAAAACAACTCGTGCTCAATAGGAAAAGGAAATAAGTTGCTTAAACTTGGAAACAGCAGCAATGTTCAGTAGCATAGAGAAATGAAAAAGCGATAACATGATAATGCTCATAGCCATAGCAGTAGAGCAAAACGTTTAGTTTATGTCAGCTGACAAATACTTAAGCCTCCTCCACAATTTTCTTTACAAGATTGTCCAAATTTTCCGGTGTACCTTCTTCGATATCTTCAGCGGCAGGCTCAACGATTTGTGAGCTAGAAGCAACTTGGGCAACTTCTATAGCTTGTGCCTTGGCTTTCTTCGTCTTCTTCTTACGTTTCACAGACTTAACCTCCTCACCTTCAGCTTCATCAACATTGTCCTTGGCACCAATCTCAGTCTCTACACATTATTATAGGAAACACCACTGTTATTATACCAGAGAAGGGAACAATGTATTTTCATTCAACAAAACAAGTGAAACTAATTTACCGATATGCATTGGTTCAGAAGTAGCATCAAGACGACCTACGGGAGCTTGGTTCTCAGCAACAGTAGCTTGGTACATTTCATCACTTGGAAGATTCTCTGTAGCAGTTGGAGCTAATCAAAGGGTACATACATGCATTAATACTAAATGAAAATCTACCAAAGCTAGTAACATCTAAACACATGGGTATTCAAAGATTCAAGAGTTGGAGCAGCGGCAGTTTCAATCAGCAACTCACCGGCCTTGTCCTCAACACGCATGACATCCACAGATAGAAACGAGTCGTCCGTGTTACTGATAGCTTCAAAAGCCTGACTCAAAAACATCGAGTCCGGCAAATGATATAGCTCATTTACCAAGTTAACCTAACAAAAAAACAAAACCACAACATCCTTCCTTAAGTTGTTGTGTTAAAAAAATAATAAATAATAAATAAATACTAACAAAAAAAGAAACATTGTTTTACCTTCACTGCAGAAACGGTGATTTTCCCAACAGTTGGGAAACACTCATGGTGTTGTTTGCTGATCTTGTCTGTGTAAAAAAAAAACATACATGGATGATGAGTTTTTATACAAAACCAAGATATTGAAAAAATGAAAGTAAGAGAACAGATATACGTAAACCTTTCAAAGACAAGACAGTGTCATGTTTATCGAAGAGAATAACAAGATTTGTATCTTCGTTGGTGGTAACAAAAGCACACCTTGCCATAGTGTCAGTACTCAGTACTTTAGGGAAATGGTTATAAGTTAGGGTTTTTGAAGAAGATAAGGAAGAAGAAATGAGGCTCTCACTAGTCTCTATGGACGGACATATTTATATGCAAAAGAGTAGCTTCCTTCTTCTTCAAAAGTTTAATAAAAAATAATACCAAAAGCCTCTTCTTCTATTTTTATTTTATTTTTTGGTGGGAAAACGAAACGTCAATACTCAATAGTATCATTTACCTCTCTCTCTCGTTCTGTCTTCCTAATCAGTTATTAATGTCTCATTTATTTGACTAATATTCTAGTATTTGTTTGCAGCTTTTATTAACTCATAAATTGTAATTCCCACTCTCCCCACCTACCCTTGCAATTGCATGACGGCCGCTGAAGATACTCATGAGTCATGATGGCGACAAGTTCTGTCTGCAAGCCTTCATAATAGCTTTGTCTTCTTTTTGACACTAGATCCGTTATGTTGCTACAACAATTAGAAAACCAATATACATTGATCAAAGATTATATTTTATATAAAGATATGTCTTTTTCTAACAAACTATGGGGTTATTAACATAGCTAGCTACAAGTGCAAAACAGTGTTTATATATAAATAATGATAGACCTAGCTTTTACCGACGAGTAATGAACATAACAAAACAAAGAAAAAGGAAAATGAGCTGAAAAAACGGGAAACGTAAACATGGAATTTGGTAGAGGTGGGCGTAATATAGCTAGTGGATATTCTTACATCTTTTTCGTTTGTGAAAAAGGGATTCCTTCATTGATATAAAGTCGTTTACAGGAAACACAAATGGCAAAGTTGTGAGCTGAGTGAGAACTTCAATTGCATATTCTCTAGATGATTACATTACAGGACGAACAAGAACATAAACGTAAGACTTCCACTTTATTGAGAGATTTAGTACTCAAGACAAGATTCTATTATATGGTACAGAGAGACAGTACGCGGTTTTGGTGCCATCCATTGCAGCAATTACACAGTTACAGACAATAGAGACATGAGAGAGAGAGTAACAAAACTCAAGAAGAGCGTTTGGAATCGGAGCAGTTATGGTTTCAGAGATAGCGACCACTTGCCATGTCAACGCATTGCCATTGCCAAACAAAGAAGATAGTAAACAAATAAAATAACAAAAAAGTGATTGTTGACAGTCTTCACTAACTTAGTCGGATCATCGGCATCACCATCTCTTTCTTATCTCAACATTTTGACTTGTCCTTTCTCTTCCACAACACATATATCTCCATGTACCCCTTATTTTGCCATACAAAGGTATGATTCTCTGTCTCTGTTAAACAACCAAAGTAAGAAAACGACAACTCAAGTCATTCTCTTTAAATTTGATATTGATTGATCATTATTACTAGTTACTATGTATATAAGAGACAAACCTGACTGGCTTTGGGAATTGTTTTCTTGTTTTGAGAAACTAGATATAGATGGGCTAGAACTTTGCAAACTTAGCAATTTTAGCAAGAGCAGTTCTCAAACTTCCTATGCCTGCTCCTGACCTTGAGCTCACCATCATCTGCAATAATCAAACGTTGACCATTTGACTCATCTTTTTCTGCAGCCATAGACAAGTAAACAACAAACTAGGTAAGCCATATCCAGACATACCAGAGGCTGGACAATTGATCTGTTTGCTTTCAACCTCTGCATTTTTTTATAAGAAAAATAGATGTTGATATTAGTAAGAACATGACCAAGATTTTTTCTTTTTTAATCCATCGCCTTCACTATATTCACTTGGAGTATAATAACTAATACCTCTTCGATCTGCATTGCCCGACGTGCCACATCAATTGGAAACACCACATCTGTCTTGGTTAAGACTATCTGATACTTTGTATTGGATCTGCAGTTCAGTTTTCGGCTGTAAGACATTTAACTACATGACATAAGCAAAAAGAATTAAGAGCAGCATCAATGACTTTACCTCTCCATCAGATTAATAAGTTCCTGATCTCTTGGCTTCATACCCCATTTGGTGTCAACAAGGAGGCACACCCGTTTAAGACTAGTTCTTGTTGAAACATATTCCTTTACCTGCATTGGTCAAATATTAAAACAGATAGGGATCATTGACCTGTTTAGTAATACACAAAAGAATTGAGCAAGCAAACAAGACATAATAGCCAGGGGGCAGATGCTCACAAGATCTTCCCATGCTTCCTTAACTTCATCTTTTGCAAAGGCAAAGCCATAGCCTGGTAAATCAACAAGTCGAACCTTGGGACCAAGATCGAAAAAATTGATAGTCTGCACTTGATAATCCCTTTGTTATTACAAAAAACATGTAAGCCCATACAAGCAGCAGGCAATTCTCAGACACAGGGGAATACCTGGGTCAGTCCTGGTTTGTCAGATGTTCTTACAACACCCCATTGTCTGGTAAGAGCATTTAGCAGAGACGATTTGCCAACATTTGACCTTCCTGGTAAGAGTTCAATATTTAATTTACGTTGAGTATTATTAAATAAAGTACTCTGAAACTCAAAAGAAGAGGATTTCTTGTGAATATTTGTATGATGCTGGTACCTGCAAATGCAATCTCAGGCACATCAGGAGGTGGAAATGAAGATGAAACATTTGCAGCAGCAAAGAATTCCAATTTATTCCTGAATACCTGCAAAAAGGCAATTGCAACATTAGCTTAGGAGGGAAGGCTTTACTATCTTTCTTGAGGTAAGAATAGAAGGACATACAGTTTCTTCTATACGTTCTCTCTCTGTGCTGGTTGACTGGGGAATATTATCTAAAGGAGCAGGAAGCTCAGTGTTGTAGCCAGCCCTCTTGAGCTCAATTAATCGCCTACGCCCCAACAGCTGCCGGTAAAATGAATGTTACCAGAGAGCCAGGTAATGGAAAAATATGCATACCACATAACAGAGATAATCATATATGTAAAATTACATTTTCTTCCACATATGAAAGGATCGAATGACTGGGCTGAATTGCCCGAAACTGAGCATTTTTCGACATTTCTACAACACTATTCACAGCCTTCTTGTTGTTGTTGGTTACTCTATGGCCTTCTCAACAAGGAAAAGAAACAGAGCATGTTAGCAAAGCAGCAACAATGGGATCATGTAACAGTCACATACTCAGAAGCACAGGGCAAAACTAACCTTCAAGAAGGACATCATCATCAATTCTTTTATTAGAGGTATCATAGGGATCTAGTCGTATCCTCTTTCTCTTCCTTGGTTTATCCTCCTGACTATCTGAACCATCTGCCTCGACTCTCTTATCTGTTTGTTTCGAGCTTTTACTTGGTCTCACGGTTGCATTATTACCCAATTCATCACTCTTCTTTCGAGTAGGATCATCTCCCCTCGGTGACTTTGTTCTTGTTGCAGCATCATTACTACAGGTAGACTCTTGGTTTCTCTTTGAGGCAGCCCACATCGTGCGTGGGATTTCCTTCAAATGGTTATTGGAGTTGACCCTCTTCTTCAAATAAGATACCCGAGTCTTCCCGGAGTTTGTGTCATCATCACTGCAGCGTTGACTAGTTGATCTACTCCTTCCTTTACAAGAATTAGAGCTAAGTGATGAAAGCTTCAGCCTTTTCTTGAGCTTATGACCTAAACCACTATCTGAAGTCATTCTAAGATAAGCAGCCACTCTCACTGAAAAAACTTTATCGCTGTTTTATTCCAGCGTCGACCAGCGACTATATCTGTAAAAACAAAGGAAGCGGCGATAGTTTCACGAAGAAGAAGTGTTAAATTAGGGCTTCACTTTACACGTGTAATTTCTTTTCATTCCACCACGTTTTTTTCCAGACACGACAAACAAAGTTTCATTTATTTTTTTTGCTCTAAAAAGAAACAAATAATATATGAATACAAATAAGTTTTATAATCTGAAAATATATGTAATCTCTTTTTGGCTGATATTGTATTGGGATTTTATGAAGTATAATACGAAATTTGGATGTTTTATTGTTTTAAAAAATGTAATTAACTATTTCTAAAAATTATATTTGACTACTCTTTCTAGGTAGGTTGCATGGACCGTTTGCTTTTGGAAACATAAACTCTTGAAAATACAAAACCTAAAACCAAACACGATTCCTAAATTTTGTGACGTGTTTTAGTATTTATATTTTAGTTTTACTATTTATATTTTAGATTAACTTGTTATTTCAAATATGTTTTCTCTAATATAGTTTTGATCTTGATACGTATCCAGCGACATGCAACAAACTAATCGTGCAGAACAACAACAGCAAAGGAGTTACCAACTTAAGTAACCTGAAAATTGGGGCAAATATCTAATGCTATTAATCAGCGTAAGACATTGAGCAAGAGGGACTAGCAGATAATACAATTGAATAAACCCATACCCATCACGACACAACAACATCGATCATAAGGAGCTTGGATAATTGGAAAAAATGAATACGAGGGTTCACTAGTTAAGAAAACAGTGTATATGATATAGTACATGACATATCATGTGATTGCAGGTGAGTCTGTAACAAAGATACCAAAATCGTGAAACCTAAACAATCTTATGATGTTACCAAATCTTGCATCGTTTCCAAACCAAAACAAAAATGACCCAAAGTTCACTAAGAAAACGACATTGCTCAAAAATAAAACTACAATACAGGGTTTGTTATGTTTTGCATCCCTACTCTGCGCTCTTAGACTTCTTCTTCTTCTTCTTGGTGCTGTGGCCATCATCAGTCTCCTCATCTCCTCCAGATTTGCTTTTCTTTTTCTTCTTCTTCTCTGATTTCTCATTCTCCTCTGCTGTCTCCATCTTCCTCTTCTCTTTCTTCTTCTTTTTCTCTGACTTGTCCTCCTCCATTGCCACCACCTCTTCTTCTTCTTCTTCCCCCTTTGCCTTCTTCTTCTTGCTTTTCTTCGCCTCCACCGGTTCCTTCCCTTCATCATCTAAAACCAGCAACAGAACAAAAAGTTAGTCGACCACAATAAGACAACTCTGTCTACAACAACAAAAAAGCTACAAGAATATACCCTTCTTTTGCAAATTGTCTATGACCTCCTTCATTACATCCACATTCTTGCGTGGGGCAACACCTTTGTCATAAAATTCTAGCCTTTCCTCAACTTGTTCACGAAGCTTCTCACCAAAGGCAGTAGTTGCGCCATCTGGGAAGGACATCAGGGCACATAATTTAAAACTCTCACATATTTCATAACCCAAAGCTCTTTACAGGGAGTTTCAGAACTTTACCAGCAAAACAATCAATCCGGGATGCAATAGAGCACTTGTTAGCAAGGAAACGAGCGATACGTCCCTTGTTCTTAGCTGAGGCTCGGCCAATGAAGGAAGAATGGAAAATTAACCCATATTTGGGAGTGTTTCCACGTGTTTTAAGTGCCCTGAAACACCACAGCAATTCACGTCACAGACAACACTAAAAGAAAACGTGGGAAAATTATAAAAGACAGGGCCAAGATATTGCACCTGAAAAGGGCCTTCTCAGCTCCAAGAATCTGGAGGGTGGATGATGGGCATTTAGCAAGGTTAGTCAGACTTCCAGCATGTGATATCAAACGAGCACCAACCATTTCTCCAATCAAAGCTGCCAAATTAGGGGCAATGTCGCTCATCTTAGCAACAAGATAATCATAGAGCTTCTTCCTGTAGTCAGCAAGATCCATAACTCTCTGGGCAAAGGACTGTACATTGATCAAGTCAACTGGTGATAAATCCTGGCCTGTCAATAGGTAAGAAAATAACTGTCTTAGAACAAGAGATATTAGAGACACTCATTTATTATGGCTATCAGAAAACACAGGCCAAGAAATATACCCATAGAAGCTTTTCCAGCTTCGACGACCTCCTTAGCCTTATCTTCATCTCCTAAGACTTCAGTAAGCATTGGGATGTGGTCTTCAGTCAACTTTGACTTGTCAGCAATCATCTTTGAAACACGGGCGTAAAGATAGTTGTCATTAACAATCTTCACTAGCTCGGGAAAGTGCCACGAGTACCATTCCCTGCAAGAACATTGTAAACAGTTTCAGCTACCAAAATTTCTCAAGGTAAATTGAGACACAGAATGTGGAAGGGGAAAACACAAAACAAACCTGACTCTCATGGCGAAGGAATTAATATCCTTGTCAAGGGTGTCAAGCAGGAAAATAGCTTGAATAACCATGTTATCCACTCGGTTAACATTGAACTTCACCTTGGCTCTACTGTAGCTGTGAGCTAATCCAAGCTGAGATTTTTCAAGATCACCAGGCTACATAAATAGAAAATGTTTAATGAGATCACAAACCATATGGAACAAGCAAAAAGACAAAGAAATCCACAAAGAAGAATAGCACACCTTGAGGTCCTTGATGAACCTATCAAAATGCTGGCGTACACCTCTGAGAAGCTCAAGTACGAACTCATTGCTCTGGCATGGGATTTTAGTGGCTTCAAATATATGTGAGCCGAGTTTAGGCTCAGCCAATCCTAAGCTGAACTTGGGTTTCTTTCCCTCCTTGACTTTAGGAAGATTCAACTCCAGGAAACTTCTAAGCTCGTCAGTCATAACACCTACCAATATCAGATAAATCCAATTCCAAAGATCAATGATATAATCAAAACAATGAAACAAAATCAAAACGCAATAAGTACGAATCAACCCTAAATTAAAGCTCTTTCTACAATACTTTGAAGTATGAGGTTTTAAATCTAAGGAGATACTTTTTCAGCTGAACCAACAACTAAGTGAAAGTCTCTGTTCTAGCTCTACATCGAAGAACAGGCAATAGATAAACTCAACACAACACATGAAACATACAAAACAAGGGCGAAGTGGGTTACGACGAGTCACCTTCGGAGACGGCGTTTATTTGGTTGAGAGCATCGAGAGCAGACTCGAAGGGGTGAAACGCTGTGAGCTGAACTACACGACCAAAGCGACTGAGGTCAGAAACGGAGGTCCGGACGGCCTCAGTGTTCTGTCCGATCTCATCTAGTCCGTGCACCTCGAAGAGGGCATAGCCTGAAGAAGATTCGTAGTTAACATACATCGCCATTTTTGGAGGAGAAGAAACTAAAACCCTAAAACCTACTGAGCGAAGATAATATACAACGAACGAAACTAGGGTTTCAGGGTTTAATACGATTTGTTGATGGCGCTGCTTTGAACAAATTAAATGGGCTTCACGGTGTGTTAGTTGATTTAGCTTAGCTTATACTGTATAGCCCAATTATAATGCTCGGCCCATCGTGACCGCTTAAAGAAATCTGTTTCTCAAATAAGTGCTTTGGTTATGTATCCAAGAAGCATTGGTGTGTAACATTGTATCTATGATCTAGCTATAGGCTATTCAATCATCTTTCCTCCTTGATGTTGAGTCCAAGCATTGGCTTAGAGTCGTTAGGGGTCACAAAGCTCGTGGAGATGGTTGCGTGCAAAGCAGAGCTATTAATGCCAATCATGCGTTTAACTTCTTCCATGTTGTATTCATATGACTTAGCTCATCATCAATTTAATTGCTTCTTCAATGTTTTCTTGTCATGGTATAATTTTGCAAGCCCAAAATCAGAAAATTTTGGGACCAGTTTAGAGTCAAGCAAATATTTAGTGGCCTCCACATCCATGTGTACTATTTGAACACTCGCCTCTTCCTAGAGATAAACTAGACCGACCTCTGGCTACTCCCACACATATCTCAAATCAAGATGTAAAGCCTTTTCCCTGTGTAGAGAGAGAGAGAGAGAGAGAGAGAGAGAGATCAAAAAGAACTCAGAGCTACTAAAATATTATTATTGAATGAAAGTGAAATCTGTTTCTCCAATACATATAATATAGAAGAAAATTGTCATCTTCCATGTTAGAAATCTATAGACTATAGCAATTATATAGGACACATTTTCATCTTCCCTCCTTGATCTTGAACCCAACCATTGGCTTAGATTCGCAGTCACTATGTGACATCCCGGGGCCAGGCGCTATAAAGCTCGTGGAGAAGCTAGTCTCTTTGGTTTGGAAGTTGCTGAAAGATGAGCTTGTGGTGTCATCAAATGTACAGTCGGTTAGGTAGCCTGGCTTAGAGGTGGCATCATTGACCTCAGCATCTCCTGTCAACATGGCTACCACTCGTGACATTGGTGGTCTCAACGCATGAGATGACTGAGTGCAAAGCAGAGCAATGCCAATCATGCGCTTCACTTCTTCCATGTTGTATTCCTTTAGCTCATCATCAATTAGTTCAATGTCACGGCTTTTCTCGTGTAGATTCCATGCCTGCATACAAGAAACACACGAGGATTTTATCGGCTTTTGCCATTCATGTCTTTCTCCAACTTCCCCCATATGAAAAGTTAAAAACGTACCCATTCAAGAAGATATTTTTTCCCCTCCTCCAGGTTTTCATCAGAGTTTTTCCTTCCACTCACTAGCTCAAGAGCCACAACACCAAAGGCATACACATCTGTTTTCTCTGTCAGATGTCCACGCATGGCATACTCTGGCGCAAGATATCCACTGCATTGATTACAACTAACATGTGTTATACATACATAATTGTGTGGAAACCCAAAGTTCAGGGTCTATGGATTACTTACATCGTCCCTGCCACTCGGGTACTAATATGGGTTTTCTTGTCATCATATAGTTTTGCAAGCCCAAAATCAGAAACTTTTGGGACCAGTTCAGAGTCAAGTAAAATATTGCTGGCCTTCACATCTCTGTGTATTATGCGAACACTCGCCTCCTCGTGGAGATAAACTAGACCTCTGGCCACTCCTAGACATATCTCATAACGGGTTGGCCAATCAAGATGTAAAGTCTTATCACCTGCAACATCCAACCCAATAGCATAATGAGTACTTTCGCTTGGCAGAAGTAGTGATAGATAAGTCATGTTTCTGTTCATTACCAAATAATGCCTGATCGAGACTTCCCTCAGGGAGATACTCATATACGAGCAAACGATGATCTCCTTCAAAGCAGCATCCGTAAAGTTTTACTAGGTTACGATGTAGAACTGCAGAAATTGCTACAATTTCTGCAACAAATTGTCCCTTCCCTTGTCGTGATCCAACTGACAACTGCTTCACCGCGACCTCTCTTCCATCATTGAGGTTTCCCTGTTAAACAAAATATATTCAGAGGTATTACATATATCCTTCTTTTCTAGTCTCAGAAATATATACAGCTATTTCGTTCGTTTCTGTTAGGGACTTACCTTATATACAGCCCCAAACCCTCCTTCACCAAGCTTGTTTGAGGGATTGAAATCTTGTGTTGCACTTTTAAGTTCTGAGTAAGTAAAGGTGTATGGCTTTACGTCCATACTAAGTATCTCTGCCAGAATCAGTTCAGTACTTAATATCAACCAGTATAAGAGATGATATTCGACGTTAATTTTTAATCAGAGAGCTAAAATTATTCAGCTCATGGGCTTTTTTATGCTCTTATTACATATATACCTTCATCATCCGTGTATGGCTTTCTTCTTTTTCGAATGATGAAGATAACCACACCCGCAAAGATGCTCAAAATTCCAACGCCAACAATGACCCCCACAATAGTACCAGTCCTGTTCTTTCCCTTTGATGGTGGCCTATTACCCACAGTTGGTGTGAAATCTGAACAGGAATATGTGACAGTTGAGCACTAACTAGCATCAGCAGATAGTGAAAATCAAGGGAAAAGAAAGATGGAGTTACCTGGTGTTGCGCTGACAGCTGATATTAGTGGCCCATAAGCCCCTTGGATAGGAATACAGCATGTTCCTTTTCCAGCCCAGAAAAGATGGATTTCGAGATGATTTCCTGATACATTTGTTCTATATTCTCTCTGAACTGCTCGAACAGAAGAGCCACCAGCTGTTCTGCGTATATCAAAATCCTTTTCAACAAGTCTTCCCTGGAAAAACGAAGCAACATCTTAGAATTCAACAGAACCAAAAAGTTAAATTGTAAAGCAGAAAGCTCGATCAAGTGGTGCAGACCTGGACATAAATGTCAAAACGTCTTCTTCCGATACCTTTCCAAGTTTTAGAACCTTCAATTTGTATTTCAGCAAACTGAAGTTTTACAGTGTAGCCTCCATTTTCTAGCCCCAACCCATAATACCTAAGGGAAGATGCAGAAAGTCTTGCTGACTGAAAAAGCTCTGAGTCCATAGTGTTGGTAAATTGTGCTTGTGAATTAACTATGTATGTATTATTGCTACTTCCGGCAAAATTTCCTACACTACTGGCTGCCCATCTCTTAGCAGCACTCACGATAAACGAAGCTGGTCCAAGATCTGCGTCCTCTTTCTCAAATAGTGCTCCACTAACAGACCTTTTCTCTGGGCCTCTGCAGTTGATTGAAAAGTTAAAATCTAGACACCAGTCAATAGCGAAAGTCATACACTGTCCATATGTTTGCTTACTCCACATGGAGAACAAAATTTAAAACTTACAGATTCCTTTGCCTCGATTGCAGGGGAAGTTCTTCTGCAGGCAATTTAGTCCTGATAAAACTCTTTTAAACAGAAATAATTTTTTTTATATAAGAAATACATGATAAGTCGTTTATATTTGCATCCTTTTGCAGGAAACGAAAAATAGAAAATAGAAACGTATTGAAATCCATGCACCAACAAGGACATATTAAATAATTACCTGTTGTCAAGACCTTCCAATGTGAAGTTGTTAGCAACTAGATTGCTGCACATATAACATAAACTTCAGCTTGTTATTCCCAAACAAGTGAGATAACAAATATTTCCAGCAAAATGGAAGGTTCATGCTGGATATGAAGAAGGCTATGCATGTGAGAACATTTCTGAGATAGTAAAAACGTTGTGCATATAAGTTGGGAAAAACTTTTGTATTTGTTTACTGACAGTTTCATGTTTGGTAAGCTGACCCATGAAGGAAGATTTCCCGACAAATCATTGTATGACACATCTCTGTAAGCATAAAAAAAACATGATAATTAAGATCTACCAAATATATCATATGTCTAAGAATAGTTTTGCTATTATCTTGGCAAGTTATCTGCGTCACCAAGAGTGGAACCTTATTAGACTTAAGTAAGTGCTCAGTAAACAGTTTACGAACTCGAGTCTATACCAGGAGGATCTGTTAACAACCCGTCCAAGATTTTTAAAGATGAAATTATAAAGGATTTCGTTACTCACACAGTGCTCAGAGACTGCCCCTTTTGATTGGGTAAGGAGCCATGTAACGTATTATTTCCCAGAAACCTAATATGAAAACAACAAAAATTTGTTATAAAAATTATCCGGGTGATTGTACATAAAGACCCAAAAGAAACAGACAACATATCATCTTACAAGTGAGTAAGTTGACTTAAGTTGAAAAGTGAAGCCGGAATTGGTCCTTGTAGTTTGTTGAAGCTCAAATCACTGGAAAACAAACATGAATTGAGCGGTAAAACATTATGAGGAAGAAAACGAAATTATCTCAGTGCCTTTCACAAATCATCTCAGTGTTTTTTACACAAACGATCCTGAGACAGCTTTCAGAGCAGATACAAATGAGGTATGTACTTACACTTGTTTCAAACTTGAGTAGCCTCCAATCATAGACGGTATTGTCCCAGTGAGATTGTTGTTTCTTAGTACTCTGCAACATATATCATAATTGCTAAATACACAGAGGAGCGAGAAACAGTTCAATGGTACATTAATCTGATCATGAATTGGAGCAGAAATTGAATCAAAGCTGCCTTACAGTACACTTAAAGACTTCATGTCTTTGATGAAATCAAGAGAAGAGCCTCCATTGGATATATCACCAAGCCTCCTACATATTGAATATGAATATGTGGAAGAAAAGAAAGAAAGAGAAAAATATAATAAGATTCTGACAACAATGCTACACATACAGTTCTTCCAAAGAAGTTAGGTTGGAAAATGACGACGGTATTGGACCACTCAAACCGGTTCCGATAATTCTCCTGCAGTAACAGTATAGAAAATATACATATATGATATATACAAGAGCAATGGAACAAGTCCAATATATAACTACGTAAAAATGGAAATCTTCTTACAAGGTAGTAAGTTTAGTCCACTTTCCTATAAAGTCTGGTATCCCACCTGTAAGTTCCAGATCCATAATCCAACTGGTACAAAATTAAGGTAACAGCTAACAATCACCCCAAGGCAAAAAACTAAAATGTATAATAATACATATAGATCACAAAATAATAGCTACAAGGATAAAACTTATATTAGAAGTAAATATATCTTACGCTTGTTGCAGCTCCACAAAATTAGCAAATGATGAAGGTATTCCCCCGCTGAGTCCAGAACTGTCCATGTATCTGCAAAAGATTTAGGAAATTCTTAAAACTAACTGATTGCGCAAGACTTCTGTGGTTGGCAAACACTAGCTAACTAATCCAAGAACTTAATTTTTCATATCTAAATTATAGACAAGAAATATAGATACATAAGCACTTGTAGAATTGACAGATAGACTCACATTTGCTCTAGTTTCTTACAATTCCCAATCTCTGCTGGTATAGAACCTGAAAAGTTATTTGAACCAATACTACTGCAGAAAAAAGAAAGAAAATAGTATATAGGTACAAGGAACTATCAGATCCTCCGAAAGCAGTGTGAAGAAATTTGCCAATATAAACAATTACAAAGCTTACAGTAATCTTAAATCATCAAGCAAACCGATTTCCTTAGGAAGAGGGCCAGACAAGGCATTGATCCCAAAAGTCCTATATGTGAGCGTGAGAGACAAGGAATTGTTAAACTGAACATGTAGAAAATGAATCCTCAAACAAAAGAAGAAGGGTTTTTACATCCACTGCATTCGAGTCAGATTTCCAATAGCAGGAGACAGTGAGCCTGTGAGAAAATTTTGACCTAGGTTCCTGAAATATGTGATTTTGAATTGACCATTTGGGTCTGTTAGAGTCTCCGCACATATATATACTAACTTGTGAATATATATAAAAATAATAATGGGTAAGGGGGCGTTTGTATGGATCTATACAGATTGGTGAGGTATTTCAAAGTCCAGAGCTCCTGAGGTATAGGTCCAACAACATCTAACGCATAAACCTTGCTTCAAGAGAAATAACATCGAAAAAAAATGAGAATGAAGCATTCAGTGGGAGAATGTGTCGAACACATGGGGTGCACAGAATCAAAGGCGTACATGTTGTTTATGCGGCAGATTGTGGACATTTCAAAAGTACAGATGCATTTGATGAGAGGATTGTAGGCAGGGTCGGTGTCGAGGACACCGGTGTCGATGGCGGCGCCGGAGCAAAGTTCGCCGCTGATGTTCCATTCTTTCGGCGCCGGGATCTTCCAAGCCGCGAAGATGGAGTTCAAAGCTCGCGCTGTAACGGTTACTTATTATTATTATTAGGATCCCTTTCATAATATTATTTACGCTTGAAGTCTTAAACTAAACAACTACTATTAGTTAAAACCATATATTATTATAACAGCCTCTTTATTGTGTAGAAAGCAAAATCTTATACATCAATGATTGTAAGAAAAATCAAAACTAAAACGTTACTGTATTTTTGCATACTATATCAATGAATGTATTATGTATATCCAATTATATGTTTAATTAGAGTAAATAGGGTTTATAATTACAAATTGGTGAATGGTGTGATTTGAACTTTTGTTAAGTGTTTGAAAGACAGACAGACCTTCATCCGGATGAGTAGTTGGTCCGGTTCGGGTTTGGGCTCGAACAACCACGTGAACCAAACCGGAACAACACAAGAGCCATACGGTTAGGAGCAGAAACGGAGAACTCGGTAGCCTGATCTGCATCTCAGCAACGGACAAGACTAAAGAGAAAGTTTGGGAGAGAGGTTCTAAAAACTTTTGGTTCAAAAAACAAGACTATATGAAGAGATACATTTTTGCCTTCAGAGCGAATGGGTTGTCTGCTTTTTGTAGAGATAGACGTTGGCTAGGATTGATATGTATCATATAACTCATAGAGTGGGGGATTTTCTTTCTTCATCACCACACCACATATACTTTAAAATGTCGCTTTCTTTTCTAGCTAAAAGTTTCTATCCACACTATGAGAGAAGACTCTTACTATGAGAGAAGACTTACTATGCTATGAGAGAAGACTTACTATGACATCTACCCACTTGTGGACTCACCAATCGCAGCCAATATATATAAATGTATATGCAATTTGATCATCAGTGTAATTAAGATTGTCTACAAACGAGATTTCGAGTTTAAAAGTCGTCGTCCATTTTCAACTTAGGACGTCTTGAATGGATTATTGGCCAAGTGCCATGCTCGTGGAACCGACACACTCATTAAAGCTATCTTAATCATCACTAGTTTATTTCGAGTGCCAAGACAAACATTATAAAACACATGATTACAAATCAAGGAACAAGTGGGATTTATATATAGTTAAGAGTCAGTTACTAGCTTTATCTTCTCGACATAAATAGTGCATGAGAGGCCCATCACGACCACTATAACTTAACTAGAGCTACTAAACATGTTACTTATAATATATTAAATGAAAGTGATATATATTTCTTGAGTTTGTTCTTTTCTTTTCCAAGTAAAGAAAACGTCTAGTAAAGAGTTTCGACTTATACAAGCAAAGTTCTATACTTCTATTAGTTGAATACGTACTGAAATGAATGAGAATCGTACATGCATGCATGGCTAAACGTTGAGGTGTTTTCTTGAATCTCTTTTTGTTGTTGTCCTTAATCAATTATTCAACAACATCTTTTGGCTGGGGATCCTTTGTGGAACCGCAACCTTGGACATGAGAGCGTGGAAGCCATTTGATTATTAAGTGGCTAATGAAGACCTAATTAAGTTAAGACTTGCAGAGATAACAACAACAAGTAAGAAGTGGCTAGCTAGTGAATTGAAGAGTCAGTCACCTTCAACCTTCAGAGACTGCATTGATTTGGTTAAGGATCGGACATGAGCAATGCGAGGCCCATTACGACCTGTTTTTAAAAGATCTCGAACTTAGAGCTACTAAATTATTATTGTGATTCAAAAGTCAATATTGTTATCTTCCATATACAAACATCTCTATAACCAACAATCGCAGAGGATGACATCTTCCCTCGTTGATCTTGGCTCTCTGGATGATATTTCGGAGACACTCGTGACATTGGTGGTCTCAAGGCATGAGATGTCTGTGTGCACAGCAGAGCAACGCCAAATCGTGCGCTTTGCTTCTTCCATGTTGAATTCAGTCAGCTCATTATCATATAAGTCAAATTACCTGCATCATTTCCCTGTTAGACTCTTTTATCATGTGAGATCATACACAAAAATATAAAAACCACACATATCATGAGTGGTTCGAGCTCGTGGAACCAAGTGGTCTTCGAATTCCAACACATTAATATACACACATTACAATGTAAATAAGAAGTAGCTAGTGAAGGGAAGGGCATTGATTTTGTTAAGGACATCAATAGTGCGCGGCGCATCACACCGCTTAAAGATCAAGCCAAACTCACCGAGCCTAAATTTTATTATTGTTAAATTAACATGAAATCTGTAATCATGAAATGATCCTCATATTCACAAACATCTCTATAGACAGAGAAGGGTCTTTGTCATCTCCCTTCATTAATATGGGCTCCAAGCATTGGCTTAGAGTCGTTGTTCCCCTCGGATCCAGGCGCCACAAAGCTCGTGAAGGATTCAGAAACCCCCGTGTCTTTAGTTTGAAAGCCGCTGAGAGAGGAGCCTGTAGTGTCATCAAATCTCCAGTCGGTTAGGTAGCCTGGCTTTGACTTGACATCACTGACCTCAACATCTCCTGAAAGCATGGCCACCACTCGTGACATGGGTGGTCTCAAGGCATGAGATGTCTGTGTGCACAGTAGAGCTATGCCAATCATGCGTTTGACTTCTTCCATGTTGAATTCAGTCAGCTCATGATCAATAAGTTCAACTTCACGACTTTTCTCGTGTAGATTCCACGCCTGTAAAGAAGGAAAAAAAAATATCAAGAGTTTGCTAAAGGGCACAACCAGATTTTACGTTAAAGCTATGTTTGTTACCAATAACTACTGAAACAGACCATTAAATTAGAACAGGTAACGACGTACCCATTCAAGAAGATATCTTTTTTCATCCTCCAAGTTCTCATCAGAGTTTGGCCTTCCACTCACTAGCTCAAGAGCCACAACACCAAAGGCATACACATCTGTTTTCTCTGTTAGATGTCCACGCATGGCATACTCTGGTGCAAGATATCCACTGCATTGGTACAACAACAGCACGGAAATGTGTTATAAGAAAACCAAAATTACAGCCTATGTTGTCAGGGTTTTAGGATATATACATCGTCCCAGCTACTCGGGTACTTATATGGGTTTTCTTGTCATCGTATAGTTTTGCGAGCCCAAAATCAGAAACTTTGGGGACCAATTTCGAATCAAGCAAAATGTTGCTGGCTTTCACATCTCTGTGTACTATGCGAAGCCTCGCCTCCTCGTGGAGATAGACTAGACCTCTAGCTACTCCCAGACATATCTCATAACGGGTTGACCAATCAAGATGTAAAGTCTTCTCCCCTGCAACATTCAAAACCAATTACAACTACATAATGAGTGCTATAAGCCTGGCAGAAGGATGGATCAATAAACTATGTTCTGTGCGTACCAAATAGAGCCTGATCAAGACTTCCGTTAGGAAGGTATTCATATACGAGCAAACGATGATCTCCTTCATAGCAGCACCCATAAAGCTTTACTAAGTTGCGATGTTGAACTGCAGAGATTGCTACAATTTCTGCAACAAATTGCCCCTTTCCTTGCCGGGATCCCACCGACAATAGCTTCACTGCTACCTCTCTTCCATCATTCAGTTTCCCCTGTTGAATGTGTTATTCAAAACAAAAGGTATTACATATACTCTTCTACTCTCGTATAGAACAAAAAGATATTTCATCCATTTCGGTATGGGACTTACCTTATAAACAGGCCCAAATCCCCCCTCTCCAAGCTTGTTTGAAGGATCGAAATCTTGAGTTGCACATTTAAGTTCCGAGTAAGTAAAGGTGAAAGGCTTTACGTCCATACTAAGTATCTCTGCAAGAAAAAGTTTCAGTTCTAGGAAATCAACCAAATGCGATATTCAAGTTTTAATTTTTAGTTAGAGGACCCAAAGTATTCTGCTCAAGGGCTTGTTTATGTTCTTATTACATCTATACCTTCATCATCTGTGTACTGTCTTCTTCTTTTTCGGATGATGAAGATAGCCACACCTGCAAAGATGCTCAAAACTCCAACGCCAACAATGACACCCACAATAAGACCAGTCCTGTTATTTCCCCGTGATGGTGGCCTATTACCCACAGTTGGTGTGAAATCTGAACATGAATATGTATCACTTAGGCACTAGCTAGCATCTGGAGATGGTGAAAATCAGGAAGAAGAAAGAATTTGCCATTTGTGTTACCTGGTGTTGCACTGACGGCTGATATTAATGGTCCGTAAGCCCCTTGGATAGGAATACAACATGTCCCTTTCCCAGCCCAAAAAAGATGAATCTCGAGGTGATTTTCTGATACATTTGCCTTATATTGTTTCTGAACTGCTCGAACTGTTGAGTCACCAGCTGTTCTACGCACATCAAAATCCTTTTCAACAAGTCTACCCTGGCAAAATGGGGCTAGATCTTAGAATTTACCACCAAATATGGGAAAATATCACTTGTAAAGCGGAAAGCTTGATCAAGTAGTGCAGACCTGGACATAAATGTCAAAACGTCGTCTTCCTAACCCTTTCCAAGTGTTAGAAGTTGAACCTAGAATTTGTATTTCAGCAAACTGAAGGTTTACCGTATAACCTCCATTTTCTAGCCCCAACCCATAATACCTAAGGGAAGATGCAGAAAGTCTTGCTGACTGAAAAAGCTCTGAGTCCAAAGTGTTGACAAATTGTGATTGTGAAGTAGCTTTGTATATATTACTGCTACTTCCAGCAAAAAGTCCTACACTACTGGCTGCCCATCTCTGACCATCACTAATGGCAAATGAAGCTGGTCCAAGATCCTCATCCTCCCTCTCAAATACTGCTCCGCTAACAGACCTTATCTCTGGGCCTCCGCAGTTTATCGAAAAGTCAGAATCTATTCACCAGTCAATAGCGTAAGTCTTTCAACAAATCTTTTTTTCAAGAGTACATACAAGCATTGTCCATGTGTTTGTTATACTTACAGATTCCTTTGCCTCGATTGCAGGGGAAATTCTTCTGCAGGCAACTAAGTCCTGGTAAAACCCTTTTGACCATAAAAAGGAGATTTAAGAAAGAAATGATAAGTCATTTATACATAATGAAAAACATACTAGAATTTCAAGCATCAGAAAGAACATATTTAAGAAAATCACCCGTTGTTAAGACCTTCCAATGTGAAGTTGTTAGCAATAAGGTTGCTGCACAGATAACATACAGTTTTGTTTATTAATTCCCTAGCATATGATTATAATTAATAAATAAAAGGAGCTTTTTGCTGGATGTGAAGCCCTAATGAATGTAAACAAGGAAACGTTTCTGAGATTGTGAAACTTTATAGTGTTTTGTTTACTTACAGTTTCAAGTTTGGTAAGCTGGCCCATGAAGGAAGACTTCCAGACAAATCATTATATGACACATCTCTGTAAGAAAAGGAAAAATTAATTAAATTCCAAAACAGTTTCCTGATCATCTTGGCAAGTCTCCGTGTCACCAAGAGTGGAACCTTATTCAAATTAGATCAGAGCCCAGTAAATATATCAGGAGGATCTCTTAACAATCACTCCACAACAATAGGTGATACGTTTGCCTTTTAATGGATTTTCTTACTCACATATAGCTCAATGACTGGGTCTTTTGAGTGGGCAAGGAACCATTCAACGTGTTGTTTCCCAGAAACCTGATATGAAGACAACAAATTTGTTTCACCAATATCTGGGTAGTTATACATGAAGATTCAAAAAAAGCAGAAAACATATCATCTTACAAGTGAGTAAGTCTACTTAAGTTGAAAAGTGGAGCTGGTATTGGTCCATGTAGTTTGTTGAAGCTCAAATCACTGGAAAACAAACATGAATTACACGCTAATGAAGAAGAACTACAAAATTCTAATACCAGCACTTTAATATCATTTCGTATAGTTCCGTGACTTTCACTAATCATCTCACTCTTTTTAGAAAAGCGCTTCAAGAGCATTTGACGAAACACATTAACATATGTACTTACACTTGTTGCAAACTTAAGTATTCTCCAATCTTCGACGGTATTGTCCCAGTAAGATTACTGTTCCTCAATACTCTACGACATATACCATCAATATTAAATTCAAGGAGGAGGAGGAAACCATTCAGCAGTACATTAATCTAATAACGAAATGGAGTAGAAGTTGAAATAAAGCTGTCTTACAATATACTAAGAGATTTCATGTCTTTGATGAATTCAAGCGATGAGCTTCCATTGGATATATCACCAAGCCTCCTACAAATAGAATATGAATATGTGGAGAAAGGGAATGATAGAAAAACCGTAAACAATAAAAGTTCTGACACAATGCATCACATACAGTTCTGTCAAAGAAGTTAAGTTGGAAAATGACGATGGTATTGGACCACTCAAACCAGTTCCTAGAATTCTCCTGCAGTAAAACATGTATCATTCATTGAATTTCAAATTTACGATGTAATGGAAAAAATTCTACTAAGAGAAAAATTGATTAAAACTATATATATAAAAACACGATCAATGGAACAAATCCAAAATAAATGAATTCTTCTTACAAGGTAGTAAGTTTGGTCCATTTTCCTATAAAGTCTGGTATCTGACCTGTAACTTCCAGATCCGCAAGCCAACTGATAGAACATTAAGATTAGAAATCACCCAATGGCAAGAGTAAAATGTAAAGTAATAAATAGTTTACAAACTTTAGAACACCAACAATGAAGTTTATATTCGATATATCTTACGCTTGTTCCAGGTCCACAAGATTAGCAAATGATAAAGGTATTCTCCCGCTGAGCCCAGAACTATCTATGTATCTGCAATAGATGGAAGAAATTATTTACAAATTATTGACACAAGAATTTTGTGGTCGGTAAAACACTAAATGATTCTGAGGTTAAGAAATCCTGTCTAAATTATAACCAGGGAATAAATACATAAACGCTTGTCGACTTGAAAGATACACTCACATTTGCTGAAGTTTTGCACAATTTCCGATCTCATCAGGTATAGAACCGGAAAAGTTATTTGAACTAATACTACTGCAAAAAAAATATAATATATATGTAGAAGGAACCGTCAAGATCTTTCAGAAGCAGTGTGAAAACACAATTATATTTAAAAAATGAAGAAGCAACCTGGGCTTACAGTAATCTTAAATCTGTAAGCAAACCAATTTCCTTAGGAACAGGGCCAGACAACGCATTGATCCCAAAAGCCCTGTGCGTTAAAAATTTGATTGTAGAAAATTATTAACTGAGAAGGTAGAAAATCACCACAAGGATAAAACAAAGAAGGTTTCAGAGGCTTTACATCCATTGCATTCGAGTCAAATTTCCAATCGCTGGAGGCAGAGAGCCTGTGAGAACATTTTGACCCAAGTTCCTGAAAGAAGGAGAAAGATGTGATTTTGAGGTCCATTCTCAAAGATTGTTTGTGCGGTACAATAAGATGTTGCTGGATGTGGATGTTATTTTGGTAGCTAGTATATAGAATCAAGAAGTGTTGATAAAAGAAACCATACAGATTCGTGAGGTATTTCAAAGTCCAGAGCTCTTCAGGTATAGTCCCTACAACTTCCTTCGCATACACCTTGCTGCCAAAACAACAAGGAGAAGAGTTTGAGACTTGACATATACTGAAGCATAAAAGGTTACCACTTGGTTTCACCCAGAGAGAAAAAAAAAAAAGTCAATCCCCAGTGGGAGAATGCGTCGACCACATGGGGTGCACAAAAAGGAGTAAAGAGGCGTACATGTTGGTGATGCGGCAGATGGTGGAGTTTTCGAAAGTGCAGTCGCATTTGATGAGAGGATTGTAGGCAGGGTTGTTGTCGAGGACACTATCGTCAATGGCGGCGCCGGAACAAAGTTCGCCACTGATGTTCCATTCCCTCGGCGCCCGGATCCTCCAAGCCGCGAAGATGGAGTTCAAAGCTCGAGCTGTAACGGTCAATTATTATTGTGATGATGATTACATAAAAACAAAAATGATTAAAATAGAAATATTATAATATGTAAAAATAAAACATCGGTTTTATCAAAATTAGGATCAGAAGATCTAAGCCTACAGCCTTCAATTCGATCGATTTGAGTTTGAACTTGCAAGAAGAAGACAGACCTTCGTCGGGATGAGTGGTGGCTCCGGTTCGGTTTTGGGCTAGAATTACTTGAACCGAACCAAAATTACATAAGAACCAGATGGCGAGAAGTAGACGCGGAGAGCTCCGTAGCCTGAGCATCGCCGGCAACCAAAAATTTAGACGGCGAAGATGATGAGAGAGGGAGAGCCGCCAAAAGTAGACGGAAGAGGAGTTTTTACTTAATGATTCAAAAATGGTGTTTGAAGAGATTTTTGCAATTTTACTTGATTTGAATCTCTTTAATTAATGGTCTAACCAACACACTAATCCCTCCTTCGCGAGACAGGAAACCGTGTTAGTCACGCGCTGCATCTTCTTTTTAAGGATCAAAGCATGTGGATTGCACGCGTGTGGAACCGAGGGTGCGTTTCCGGGTCAACGGAGGTTTTTTCAACAACGTCGGCGGCGTTACGATACCTTTGGACCTTGACGCTAAATTCCAACGATGGTCTTAAAGGAATTATAATGTTCCCAGCAAACCCTCTACTCCTCTTTGAAGTAATAAAAACGGGACCAAAGACATTTTCAGGAGAAACAGTCGCATCGCATGTAATTTCAAATTACTTAATTTTGGTCAGACAAGGTCTGCCGCTGGTCTGGTCTGGTCGTATTGACATTTTTACAATGTAAGCTTTATAAACCAAATGTAACAGAAACCACAAGTTTTCAAGTTTCATGTCGTCGTCCACCTTCGACTTGAGACTTGGAAGGATCCTTTGGAGTTTCAGGCAATATCCAGCTCGAGCTCGTTGAACCACTCATGAAGCTCATGGCATTCTCGAATGTTCTCTCAGAGACGTACCCTGGCTTCGCATTGGCTTCTGTTATCTCCACATCGCCTGTCAACATACCCACCACTCGGGACATTGTTGGCCGAATTGCATGATCTGTTTGTGTGCACAAGAACGCAACTCCTATTAGACGTTTCACTTCTTCCTCGTCAAATGATGTTAGCTCCGGATCCACTATTTCCAAGTCACGCTGCTCTTGATGTAGGCTCCATGCCTGCGCAAACCAAATTACTTAAATTATTATTCACCAAATTTGGTAATATGGAAGCTGTTTTTTGGCCACTAGTTGCTAGCTAGTTAGAAAGATACCCATTCGAGAAGGTACTGTTTGTCATCATCCAATTCTGGAGAAGAGTTAGGCCTTCCGCTTACAACTTCCAGAGCCACTATACCAAAGGCAAACACATCTGTCTTCTCTGTTAGATGTCCAAGCATCACGTACTCTGGTGATAGATATCCACTGCATTATAACATTCAATAACTATAAGTTTTAACCCATGTGACAAAACCATGTTGAATGTGAGGTTTTCAAGATATTTACATTGTCCCAGCAACTCGGGTACTTATGTGCGTCTTCTTATCATCATATAGTTTAGCCAACCCAAAATCAGAGAGTTTCGGGACCAGATCCGAGTCTAGAAGAATATTGCTTGCCTTCACATCCCTATGCACTATACGGGGATTTGACTCTTCATGCATATATGCTAAACCTTTTGCTACTCCCAAGCATATCTCAAAACGTTGTGACCAGCCAAGCTGCAAACTCTTATCCTCTGCCAAAATCATGTAACGTGTAAGCTAACAGCAGTTTTTGAATATTTACAAGGATGACACATTTAAACGTCATGAGCATACCAAAAAGAGCTTGATCTAGACTGTTGTTTGAGAGATATTCATATACAAGCATGCGCTGATTTCCCTCAATACAGCATCCATACAGTTTTACAAGGTTCCGATGCTGAACAGCTGATATAGTGGCAATCTCCGCAACAAACTGACCCTTTCCTTGCCTGGATGCAACTGACAATTGCTTTACGGCTATCTCTCTTCCGTCATTCAGTTTTCCCTGAACCGATGCATATTATTAGAAAATAGCCAATGAATTTTTTCTTTTAAAACTTCTAGTACGCTGCTCTCCCTATAGGTGTCTCATCACATTCTGTGTAGGGTCTTACCTTAAAAACAGGTCCAAATCCTCCCTCCCCAAGCTTGTTGGAAGGATCAAAATCTTGAGTTGCAGTTTTGAGTTCTGAGTAACTAAAGGTGTAGGGCCTTATGTGCAGACTGTGTAGCACTGCATAAGAGTAATTAATTGATAAGAACCACTTAGAAGGTTACGGTTGTTCACGATTAGACTTTAATAATACTGCCACAGCTAAGCCTTTCTATTTACCTTCTTCATCAGCTGCCCTTTTTCTTTTCCTACGGATGAATAAGATGATAGCAATCACCAAGATACTTAACATTCCTGCTCCTACAATGACCCCTATAATGATACCAATTTTTTTCTTGGATTTCGAGGGCAACTTATTTTTTACAGTGGGTATGAAATCTGCAGAAAGGAAAAGATGGTAGTTAGAAAAGATATAGGACTCCACAAATATCATGAAAGTTTCTGGTGTATGCCTGGAGTGGCACTGATAGCTGAGACTAACGGCCCATAAGTGCCTTGAGCCGGAATACAGCATGTCCCTTTTCCAGCCCAGAAAAGATGAATTTCAAGGTAATTTTCAGATACATTTGCTTTATAAACTCTTTGGATTACTCGGATACTAGAGCTGTTAGATGCTCTCTGCATGTCAAAATCCTTTTCAACAAGGATTCCCTGAAAACAAAAGGAAATCAGAGGTCAGAAACCATTGACAGAAGAATATAGTTCATGAAGAGTTGAGCCTTAAAACGTTGCATCTTAAGTTTTCACCCCTGCTTGAACGAAATCTGTGCTGCACCTTGTACCAGATACTTTAATAGAAATGATCTCTTGTATGCCATGGCTTATCAAAGATCTCTCTAGTTCCAAAAAGCTACTACAGACATTTCATATTATCATTACTTTTGAGATAACAAAATGATCATTTTTTAACTTCACAAAAAAAAAATAACTAATCCACTGGCAAGAAGAAAATTAATGTTCTGTAAGAATATGGGCAGAAGCTCAATGTAATAGTAGAGACCTGGACATATATGTCGAAAACTCGCCTTCCAAGACTTTTCCAGGTATTAGAACCTTGTATTTGTATCTCAGCAAACTGAACTGTTATACTATAGCCTCCATTTTCTAGCCCCAGTCCGTAATACCTTAAAGAAGATGCAGAGAGTCTTGCTGATTGGAAAAGCTCTGAGTCTGAAGTGTTCGCAAATGGTGTAGCTGAATGATCTATGTATTGATTACTGTTACTCCCAGTAAATAGTCCTACATTGCTGACTGCCCATCTCTGTGTTTTACTTACGAAAAATGTAGATGGTCCAAGTGCCCCCTCGTCCTTTTCATACAAAGCTCCACCATTAGACCTGATATCCCGGCCTCCACAATTGACGAAAAAGTTGAAATCTGGACACCCATTAAAAGAGAAGTATCTTAACCAACATGTTTTTTAATATATATGCATCCTAATATTCGCAATGCTAGAACTGAATAACAATTTAGATGCACTTACATACTCCTTTTCCTCGATTGCAGAGGAAATTCTTCTGGAGGCAGTTCAGTCCGGGGAAAGCCCTTATAGAAAGAAAAAAAAATTACTAAAATGAGGAATATGGCATGTTGGTTAACAGTTGTATGCTTGTGAAATAGAAATAACGTAGAACTTCAGGCATCAAGAAGAGCACAAGATTCATTAAGTCACCTTCTGTTAGAACCTCCCAAGGTGAAGTGGTTGGCAATCAGGTTACTGCAAAATAACACACACACACACACAACACACACACAAAAAACTTAATTTTCAACAAAGCAAAACAATGTATTGTGTGCCATGATATATAAGCACGTTGTTCTTGAACTTACAGTTGCATGTTTGGTAGGCGAACCCAAGAAGGAAGATCCCCTGCTAAATCATTGTATGACACATCTCTGCAAGTAAAGCACTTTGAATTTATATGGACTAGTTTTCAATACATATTACCGAGAGAGTGAAACATTCCGATACCTATATTTGTTACTCACATATTACTAAGAGATGAACTCTTTTGAGCCGGTAAGGATCCATTTAGCTTGTTATTTCCAAGAAACCTGAATGAAAGTTATGATATTTCTGTTCACTTAGTCTGTGAATCTTGAATAAGAGCATCTGATGGGGAAAATAAATATATTCTTACAAGTGAGTAAGCTGTCTTGAGTTGAAAAGCGAAGCTGGAATTTGCCCAGTTAGTTTGTTGAAACTCAAATCACTGGAGAATAAAGAAAGAATCAATTATTAAAGGCATATGTGCTTTGTTTTAGAAAGTATATAATCTCAGTTTAGTAACAAAGAAGACATATGATAACTTTTTGAAGCATCTTAAGATCCAGAAACAAAACTTTGTGTCATCTTGTCTCAGACTTACAGTTGTCGTAGCCACAAGTAATCTCCAATATTGGATGGTATTGTGCCTGTGAGATTATTGTTCCTTAATACTCTGCATGATATTTAAAAAATATGTCAAGATACAGAGGAAAGTGAACAGCTAAAGGAGTTTAGAAGATCATAAGGCAAAAGCTGAATAGAATTCCTTACAGGACACTTATAGATTTCATTTCTTGGATGAATTGAAGAGAAGAATTGATATTACTTATTTCACCTAGTCTCCTGCATTTAGGATTTCAGTTGGCATCGAGACAAAGCGCAAGTTGAAAAGTGAAGGAGAAAATAACATATATTCAGCCCTTACAATTCTGTCAATGAAGTTAAGTTCGCAAATGTAGATGGAATTGGACCACTCAAACTAGTCCCCAGAATTCTCCTGCAGAAAAGCACGTTTCAGTATATAGTGTGGTATATATACCATCAGGTGTTGATTATTAAGCGTTACTCTATAGGTTGATAAGCGATAGCTTTAAAACAAAGAAATAAGACTGAATAATTGAAGAGCTGCAATATAAAATTTCTCACAGGGTAGTAAGTTTGGTCCAACTTCCTATAAAATCTGGTATCTGACCTGTAAGCTGGATATCATTAATCCAACTGAAACGAAATGAAAAAGAAGTCAATCCAAAACTTATGAACAATTAAGAATATGCTTTATGTTTCTAAATGAGTAGGAAGATACAATAACAACACAGGAGATTTGAATAAGATGTAACTCTTACGCTTCTTCCAAGTTCACCAAATTAGCAAATGATGAAGGAATTTCACCACTAAGTCCTGAACTTCCAATGTATCTGTCATAAATATGAGAATCAATAAACTTACTGCAGTGTATGGACATTGTCTATTTGTAAAACATTTGATGAGAAGTGAGATTATAATGGAGTGTAGATGCAATCAGTACTAAACATCACTACATGAAATATGATAAGCAAGAATTGCATACACTTACATTTTCACTAGCCTCTTGCAATCGCCAATCTCAGGTGGTAGAGAACCAGAGAAATTATTCATATCAATCGCTCTGAACTCAAAAAAGAAAAGTAATAATCATCAGAATCTATCGGGCGAAAAGTAAAGAAGCAGTTGAAAATGTGATCATATCCTTGGTGAGAAAGAAGTCCTCTTACAATGATCTTAAATCAGTAAGCAGTCCAATTTCTTTGGGAACTGGTCCGGACAATGCATTGGCCCCAAAAGTCCTGAGTTAAAAAGAATATTTACGCACGCAACAATAAGAAAAGAAAAGCAAATTGGTCTCGCATATGTATAAATTTACAAGCCTGTATCAGTGCCTTACATCCACTGCATCTGAGTCAGATTTCCAATCCCAGGAGACAGAGGACCACTCAAGAAATTCTGATGTAGGTTCCTGCAATAATTAGAAAGGAAATAAATTTGAGCGAGTGAGTGTGTTCCAATGCAATACTTGGAGGAACCTACATCAGATGAAGCAGTGCGAACAAAAAAAAAAAAAAAAAAAATCATACAGATTTGAGATGTAAACAAGAGTCCAGAGGTCATCAGGAATTGGTCCCGCAACATCCATACCGTTAGCTCTCCTGCGCGAGACACACAAAAGTCATTTGTGAGTGAGGCGATACGTCGAACAGGTGGAAGGCAGTGAGTGAGAGAGGGAAAAGAAACGTACAGAGAAACGATGCGGCAGATAGTGGAATCGACAAAAGTGCAGTCGCATTTGATGAGAGGATTGAAAGCTAAATTGTCGATGCTGACACTGTCGTCTATGGCGGCTCCGCTGCATAGTTCGCCGCTTATGTTCCAGTCCTTCGTCGCCGTTATCTTCCACGTCCCGAAGATATTGTTCAACGCCCGAGCTGAATCGTTTCCAATTTTGAAAATTGATGGCAGAGTTTGTTTAACTTTAATTTAAAAAATAGGATTTCAACCAGAAAATGAGAAACCAATAATAAATAAATATGTCATAAACACACCCAAAAAAAAACATTTCTTTCGAACTTATATATGTATCAAAATATATGCAACAACAACCAAAAAAGAAAGGCTTAATGATGATGATGATCTAAAACGAAATTAGCAAAGTTTGGAGGACCTTCGTCGGGGTCAGTAGTGGCTCTGGTTCGGTTCTGTGGTCGAACCACATGAAAAAGAGCAGACATGAACACAAACCAAACTAGGAGGGAGAGATTTTGGGACCGTCTTAATCTCGGCATCGTCGATGACCAAAAATGGAAGATGTGAAAGATGGATCCAGAGTAGTAAACCAACTAGCCATTTCCCATTTGTTGTTTGTTAATTGTGTTATGTGTATAAAATATATTTGTATATATTATATATGATTTTTACTTTAGAATTTAACAGCCTAATTTTTATTTTTTAATTGATAATTTTGCCATGTGGGTAAGCTTTTATCACAGTCTTTCTTTTTTAGTTATCAAATAAAGAAAGGTGTCGGAACGGAAACGACGCGGTCTTGGCCATTTCATTTTAGTCGTCGTCGTTACTCGTTTAATCAAATATAACCAGTAGTTCATTTTACTATTTATTAAACTAATGAATTAGGTTACTAATAAAGTGTTTATGTCCGAATATATAAACAAAGTTTGATTAATCGAACCGTATATATGGTGGTATGACATCAGCCAGTTGCCTCATTTTTCAACCAAATAGCAAAAATACTTACGTGTGTTCCTTCCACTTTGTATAAAATATTCACAACGACAACGATATTATATTATACGCCTGATGCAATCCAATCGCTAATATTAATATTATAAACGACCATTACCGATAGAGAGTTATGATTATTTAGGACAAGGACGTCAAATAGACAAAGTCATAATGCTATGTTTGACCATGTTTTTAAAGCATTCTTGGTTACGTACATACTTTTCTAACGAATACAAAAATAATATCACTAATGTTTATCTCCTCCATATACATAACTTGAGTTGACTATAAAATAGTGGTTCATCTTCTTATTGTATTAATATTTACCAAATTATATTATTTTTCCGCCTCTTGATCGAATTATTATATAAAAATATATGATAGTAGTAGTCTTGATGATACACATTGGTTTGATTGGGTACGAAACATAACGGGTTTTTTTTTTTGATTATAGTTTGAGACAAAATAAAAACCTGTAATGTAATGTAATGGATAAGAAGACAATAGAAACGGCAACTACAAATCAAAGGCCTATGCCCATTAGAAAGGCCCAGGATATGACAATTAAAAAATCTAACGAAGTGAGCCCATTGTTATTTGGGCCTTAGCGTAAAGGATAGGGAGGGTGAGGAGTAATCGGGACGGGTTTACCAACCCCCGGAAAGAGGAGTGGGACAGAGTGATGAGATGGACCAATAAAGAAGAAGCTGCCGCATTTTGCAATGCTCTGAGTTGGTTGACAGATCGATGGAGTAGGCGGGGACGGGGGGCGGTAGGTGAAGGATTGCGACCTTTCGCTTTTTTTTTTTGCTCACCACACCCACTTATTATATCTACCCCTCCTCCCCTTGTCACACAATTTCTCAGATCAAATTCAAAACATAAAAACTTGTTTGCGTTTGATCTTCCATCCAAAAACTATGATAATTAACATCCGAGATTCCACCATGGTCCGGCCTGCCGCCGAGACCCCAATCACTAACCTTTGGAACTCCAACGTTGACCTCATCATCCCTAGGTTTCACACCCCTAGTGTCTACTTCTACAGACCCACCGGCGCCTCCAATTTCTTTGACCCTCTGCTCCTCAAGGACGCTCTTTCCAAGGCCCTCGTCCCCTTTTACCCCATGGCTGGTCGCTTGAAGAGAGACGATGATGGTCGTATCGAGCTCGATTGCAACGCCGCCGGTGTCCTCTTCGTCGTCGCCGACACTCCCTCTGTCATCGACGATTTTGGCGACTTTGCTCCCACCCTCACTCTCCGCCAGCTTATTCCCCAAGTTGATTACTCCGCCGGCGTCCACACTTTCCCGCTCCTCGTCTTGCAGGTTCATAAATCTTTCCCTTGAGAGATTTTGTCTTTGTGAATTTAATAAAGACTTGGCAGGCTAGCTCTCAACCTTATTAATTACTAGCACTTCGTAACTAGTTGGGCAGAAATTGATGGCTTTCAATTTTCTACTTTTGTCTTTCTTTAATTTATAGCTTAGCTTAGAGCTTGATCCTGGTTCCTTGATGTAGGTGACCTTCTTTAAATGTGGGGGAGCTTCCCTTGGGGTTGGCATGCAACATCACGTGGCTGATGGTTTCTCTGGTCTCCATTTTATCAATACATGGTCTGATATGGCCCGTGGTCTTGACCTTACCATTCCACCCTTCATTGACCGAACCCTCCTCCGCGCTAGGGACCCCCCTCAGCCTGCTTTTCATCATGTCGAATATCAGCCTGCCCCCAGTATGAGGATCCCGTCCAAACCAGGCTCCCCTGATGATGCTACCGTCTCTATTTTCAAATTATCACGCGACCAGCTTGTTGCTCTCAAGGCCAAATCCAAGGAGGATGGGAACACCATAAGCTACAGCTCATACGAGATGTTGGCTGGCCACGTTTGGAGATCAGTGGGCAAGGCGCGCGGACTTCCAGACGACCAAGAGACCAAGCTGTACGTTGCAGTTGATGGAAGGTCCAGACTTCGCCCGCAGCTGCCCCCTGGTTACTTTGGCAATGTGATATTCACTGCCACACCATTGACCGTTGCAGGGGATCTTCTATCAAAGCCAACATGGTTTGCTGCAGGGATGATTCATGATGTTATAGCTCGCATGGACGATAACTATCTGAGGTCTGCTCTTGACTACCTTGAGATGCAGCCTGATCTGTCAGCACTGGTCCGAGGTGCACATACCTACAAATGCCCAAATTTGGGAATCACAAGCTGGGCCAGATTACCCATCTATGATGCAGACTTTGGTTGGGGTCGTCCCATATTTATGGGACCTGGTGGAATTCCATACGAGGGTTTGTCTTTTGTGCTACCAAGTCCTACAAATGATGGCAGCTTATCCGTGGCCATTGCCCTCCAATCTGAACACATGAAACTGTTTGAGAAGTTTTTGTACGAGATATGAGAGAGATAAGCCGCTGAAGAAAATGCCCTCGTTTTTCCCCACTTAGGAAACTCCTGAGCTAAATTGGGCATTTGCTTCTTGTCGCAATTCATTATCCTGTGTTTTAGAGGGTACAAGAAGTTTATGGGTCTGTAACATTTGGACTATCTCATATAGGAACTTTTGCTTTATGTTAATACAGATGATAAGTGTCAAACACATGCCGTGATTGTTTGGTGTCTGATTGGTTATGCCCATGTTTAATCCATGATGCTGTCTTCTATTCAGTTTTCCTGCAATAACTCTGTTTCTATCTCTCTACACCCAGTCGCTGTATTTGTGGTCCGATACTCAATGATTGGGGGAGAAACCAGAGCTGCTTTCAAGACTGAAAAAGTTTGATTCCATAATTTATTGAGAAACGTCTGAAAATATATAAGCTAAATGGAATAATGTCAAACATAGTAAACTAGGAATCGACATTAAAAAGCGACCAAACAAAATCAGTGATCATAAATCTATAGTGTCTACTGATTGTCAAAGTGGAATTCATGAAGCAACTAGCAAGATGAAGGAACGGCATAGACAGTGTAGACTATATATTTGTATGTACTGTAGCATACTAACATGGAATTTGTTTTAACTGGACGGAGATACGCATATTTTTGGAACCTAGCAACCGGGAGAAATTTAAAGCACAGTAATCAAGCTTAGGATTGCAAGCTTTGAGTCCAAATTGAAAGAAGTTGTTATTTATTATTAAGATGGTGAGAATAAATGCTTGGTTACATTTTGGCCCATCGCATCTCTTTTGATTTAGGCCTTGTGCTCAATAAAGTGATGATTGGGGTCTGATACATCAATGGCATGTCCTCCAGTTGAGATGAAGTGAGTAGCTCGGCTAAGATTTTCAGTCTTGTCAATATCCTCTACCAAATGAATGTCTTCTTCGAGCATTACCATTCTCGTTGGTTCGCCATGGGGTCCTGGCACTGTGACTTCTTGGACTTTGAGGTGCTCATCAAACTTGATTATCTCAGTCTTTGTAGAAGACATTCTCCTTTTCTTGAGATAGCAGAAGAGGGCGGCAGCGAGGAATGCAAGAAAAAACAAACTGCCTAGAGAGATAACAACCACAATGATCACATGATGATGACCCGGTGGTGGCGGTGGTGGTGGTGGAAGAACGTGAGGTGGAGGCGGTGGGTGATGGGGATGAGGTGGTGGTGGAGGAGCAAAGTGGGAAGGAGGTGGCGGTGGAGGGACAATGTGGGAAGGAGGGGGCAGATGATACGGTGGGGGTGGAAATGGAGAAGGGAGAGGATGTTGATGGGATGGTGGTGGGTAAAAGGGGAAGAAGTCAACGTGGGCAGCCATTTTGGGCGTATGTTGTTGTTAACGAACAAGATGTTATTGGAGAGGTGTGAGGTTTATGTGTTTGTATAACTTCGAAGCCTATTTGTAGTAGTAGTACACGTAGTGTAAAGGTTGGATTGGTGCCGTGTGATGATATGATGTGCTTCTAAGCTTGTACTTGCTTGACTCTCATGCTAAGCTTTGCATTATTTAGGCTTTTCTTGATTGTTTCTCTACTCCAATCATTCCACTTGCTGATTCTTTCTTTCTATTAAATAAATGCATAATTCGACAGGGTTAACCAATATAGCTTAGGTTCTGTTTCTTATTGTTTTTTGGTTGGTTTACCAATCTCTTCATTTCTCCCAAATTTTGTTTTATAGATACAAAACAAGTAACATAATATTTTGGTATATGTACCCAATCCTAGGTTCCTAATAAGTAGAACAACCTCAAACAACAATATAAATAACATAAAATTATATGCTAAGTTGATCATCACGCTAGCCTGAAAAAAAATAATCGATTTTAGTACTTTTGAAATTGTTTTAGAAACTAGAGATTTAAAAGAGAAAAAATCGATTTTAAGTTTACTAAGCAGGTATAATTATTATTTTTTATCTTATTCACCACATGATATTAAATTAACAATGGTTTACACTTGAGTAACAACGTTAACCAATATACTGAAAAAATGAAAATTGAAATAACAAAATATTATGTTTTTCCTGACTTCAGCCTTAGAATAGTACAAAATATTTTTTGAACAGCTGAAAAAATGCATGTTTTACTGTCAAATATTAAATAAATTGGGTTTAAGAAAAAAAAATTCCCATGCATTATATATATGAATTTTGAAAATGAGATTAAGAAAGAAATTTGCATATTTAAAAACGCAAAGAGAGGAAATGGTGACTGATGAAACGACGGCGTTTGACTGTTTGACTCTTGTTCGAAAAAGCTCGACATTCTCCCCCAAGTCTGAAGGTCGTCCATCTCAATTTCAAATTCAGTCTCAATGGAGGAACTGCCGATTTCTCCGGCGGGGCACGATCCTCAGGGACAGGTTAAGCAGCAGCAAGCCGCCGGCGTTGGTATACTGCTTCAGATTATGATGCTCGTTCTTTCTTTCGTTCTCGGCCATGTCCTCCGCCGTCACCGATTCCACTATATTCCTGAAGCCAGCGGTTCGCTTCTCATTGGTAGGGTAATCCTTTCCCTCTCTCTCTTCTTCTCTACACTTTGATTTCCCCCACCCAAGCTTCTTCTTCCGTCGTAATTTCAGGTTTAATCGTCGGTGTACTTGCTAATATCTCCGATACTGAGGCTAGCATTAGGTTTTGCCCCTCTCCTCCTCCTCCTCCAAGAGCTTCCTGAGTTTGACCTTTTATCGTTTCCTCGCTTACACTTTGTTCTTTCTGCTCTGTATCAGGACGTGGTTTAATTTCCATGAGGAGTTCTTCTTCTTGTTTCTGTTGCCTCCCATCATATTATATCCTTTGCCTTCAAACTATATCTACATTTGATCCTCCCTCGAATTTGCTCCTTTGCTATGTATAAATGTCATTTTCCTTGACATCATTCATTTGTTTGAACCCAGTCAGGTTTCAGTCTTCAACCTGTAAGTACTTATCTTTCTTTCTTCCTTTACATTATTTGCTCTGCTTACTATTGTATTGAAAACTTAATAACGGTTTCTCCTAATTTATCTTTCCCTGTTGCAGAAACCCTTCTTTTCTAACTTTGGAGCCATTGTTACCTTTGCTATCATCGGAACTTTTATCGCTTCAGTTGTCACTGGTGGTCTAGTGTAGGGATCATAAACCCTCTTCTTTCTTCGATTATATTTTGCTTGTATACCCTTATATGGTTTTCCCGCCTTTTGCAGTTATCTTGGCGGCTCTATGTATCTCATGTATAAACTTCCATTTGTGGAGTGTCTTATGTTTGGTGCACTTATATCAGCTACGGACCCTGTCACTGTACTGTCTATATTCCAGGTGCATCTGCTTTCCTTGTTACTATCAATTTTATCCCTAAGTGCAATATGTGATGATGCCGCCAGAGGATATACGAGTATTCTTAATGACAATATGTACTTTCCTAAAATGATGCCTTGCATTTTGATTAAAATTTATTGTATATTTGATTGCAGGATGTGGGCACCGACGTTAACCTGTATGCTTTGGTCTTTGGAGAATCAGTTTTGAATGATGCTGTGAGTGTTTACGTATCTGCTGTGATATTGAGCTCTTCCTTTTACGTATCTATGCAAACCAGAAACGCTCAACACTAACACCATCGAATGGGTTTTTGTGTTTCATGTATATGTTGTTGCTCGTAGATGGCAATATCATTGTACAGGTCTGTAAGACTGTAAACCACATGATTTTTTCCCGTTAGATACCTTTTAAGCAAAGTATTAAAGTACTATGGAAAAACTTTCGATGCAGAACAATGTCCTTACTTAACCGCCAGTCCTCGTCTGGGGAACATTTTCTCATGGTGGTGATTAGGTTTCTTGAGACTTTTGCTGGCTCAATGTCTGCAGGTCTGTTTTCCCTGATTCCGTTCTGACCCTTCATCACAGATTTTATACAATATTAGTCTTCTTAACTCATATAAGTTCCTCGTACCAAACTAGAGCACTAATAGTGAAACAATGAACTAAAGACTAGGTATCTTTGTGACAATCATTCAACCAAAATAAACAATGAATTGAAATGGTCATATTATTTACCATTTGGATCAGGGAATCTTTGTTTTTAAGTCCTTAACATTTACATACATCTACATATGTAAGACCTGTTTTCTCTTTCTATATATAAGACATGTTTTCCCTTTACATTACATGAATCAGAATGTACTCTTCTCTCTTTTCTCCCAGAAAAAAATAGTTCTGCCAGTGGTTGAAGACAATTACTTCTAACCCTTCGCTGACCTCACATATTGGTGAAATATACTAACAGTCCTAATATTGTTCTGCAGGGGTTGGGGTTGGATTTACTTCAGCTTTAATATCCTTCCGCGATTCCTCTTTTTGTTTATTAGATGTTACATGGCTAAATGTATTATTGTAAAACCTTAATTTAGAACACCTCTTCAAGTATGCAGGATTGGATACGGAGAAGTAAGTGCCACATGTTTTCTTAACTCTGTCTATACTATTTCTTTTTTAATTGATAATCAGAACGTCTTGTAATGTGTCTGCTTTTTCGGTTTCTCTACCCCAGTCTACAGAACTTGGAGTGTTGTCTCTTTGTTCTTTTCCCTTATTTTTCGTAAGTAGACAAAACAACTCTCCTTGTCCTGTTTCTTTGTAATTATTGGTAGAACACTTCTTCCCCTAATGTATTTTGGTTGTGCTGCAGATACATGCTTGCAGAAGGTGTTGGTCTCTCCGGCATTGTGTCTATACTCTTCACAGGAATTGTAATAGCCGACTCACTGTAGTTTTTACATCTTAGTTGATGCCAATATCTTGCAAAGACATATTTAGGCATCCTAATTGAGTGCGACTGTAGGTTATGAAGCGCTACACTTTCTCAAATCTCTCAGAAGCTTCACAGAGTTTCGTATCTTCTTTTTTTCACTTGATATCCTCTCTGGCAGAAACTTTCACGTGAGTCAAGAACGATAGCATCCCATTATTAGATGAGAAATTTTAAGCTTATAACACTGTTGGGTTAATATTAAATTTGTTTAATGCTTTTCTAGGTTCATTTACATGGGATTTGATATTGCCATGGAGCAGCATAGCTGGTCCCATGTTGGGTTTATCCTTTTCTCTATTGTATCCTCATATGCTGATCTTCAGTAATTGTATGCAGTGTTAGCTAGTGTTGTTAATCCTTGACTTTACTTTTTGCTTCTGCATTTCATGACTGACATCAGTTGTTTATTGGCGTGGCTAGGTGACTAAATCCCTTACGAATGCTTTTGTATCATTATCACCGTGGTTTTCCATTGAGATTTACCTATATATTCTGCAATGTTTTTCTCACGCAGGGCTGTCAATGTATTTGGATGTGCATATTTGGTCAACCTATTTAGGCAGGGTAACCAGAAGATACCCATGAATCACCAAAAAGCCCTTTGGTATAGTGGTGAGATGAGTTTATAGCTTTTGTTCTGGTCTCCTGATGCCCATTTTTATGTCTATACACTATTAAAAGTTGTACACATATTGGCATGTCTATAGGCCTTCGAGGGGCAATGGCATTTGCGCTTGCACTTCAATCACTTCATGACCTACCTGAGGGTCACGGTCAAATCATCTTTACTGCAACCACAACCATCGTTGTTGTCACGGTAAGTTTTGTATTCTCTCCATGAATAGTATATATGTTCTTGAGTTCTTCATTTGCAGTGGTCGTATACATAAGGCTTTAAGAATCTTAGAGAAACATAGGCTTCGTTTCTTATCCGTGCTGTAATATTTCAGGTTTTACTAATAGGAGGTTCGACAGGTAAAATGTTGGAAGCTTTGGAAGTTGTAGGTGATGATCTTGATGACTCCATGTCTGAAGTAAACTCTCGACGATCTAATCTATTACATTTGAACTAAATTTGTGTATGTACTTATCTAACGCACCTAGATACATGGTCAGGGCTTTGAAGAGAGCGATCATCGGTATGTCCCTCCTCCTTTTAGCATTGGGGCTTCATCTGACGAGGATACATCATCATCAGGAAGCAGGTTCAAGATGAAACTGAAGGAGTTTCACAAAACGTAAGAAAAAGAGAATGACATTTTCCTGAGTATAAAGTGTTCTTTGCATTTCTTGGGTCTGACTTAACAAAATTTTGCAGCACTACGTCATTCAGCGCGTTGGACAAAAACTTTCTGACACCATTCTTCACAACTAACAATGGCGATGGAGATGGAGACGGAGAGTAACACGTAAAGGGCAGTGTATATGTGTAATCTAAGCCAAGTTACAGTTATCCTTCACATGAAAATGCTATCCAAAATATTTCCACTGATTATATATGAATTATTTTGTGGTACAAACTGCATGTGAATAATTTGTTACAAGAAGAAACTGAGTTCATGTTTGGGGGTGAACATAAGCATGCTCTCATCAAAATACTCAAAAAGAGGAAAGAGATAGTTGTCCACGGTGGTTGATGAGTTAAGTTGCCACTACTTGCTTTGCGTTTACCTTAATATAGCTCTCTTGCCTTATTCATTTGTGTTTCAAGGATTAAGGGAATAGGAGCCATGCTTTTAACAGCTTAAAAGAAAATAATTGTAAAGTTTCAATCACATGAAAGCTGTATAGTTGAAGTCCTGAAGAAAAATTGCATTGCCATAGATAATTAGATATAGACGACAGTAGAACATCCGGGAAATTAATAATATGTCATTACAGAACACACTAGTAATGGTTGGGCAGCAGAGCAGAGCTAACCATTCTACGATACAAGCAAACGAAAGAAGAAAAGTTTTTAAGAGTCATCATGGTGTTGCTCCTGGGGCCAGTGGGGGATCATCCCCTGTTGCTGCAAGTAATAGTATGGTGGAGAACCCACCAGAGATGGGACGGTCCCTTTTGTCACCCCTAAGCCTTCTTCTTTGAGCTCGTCCCTGGGGATTATGTCAACTAAGAAATCAAACACGTCGGTCCTGGAAATGGCAGCGGCAATGTCGTTCTTCTGCAAGGTCCTCCTCTTGTTCTCCTCGGTGTGGATCCAAGCACGCAGCGTGAGCTCGAGTATGAACATCTCACAGGCCTTGGCGAAAATCACAGGAGCCTCCGCTGAGATCATCCTCACATCTTCATCAGCTTTCATGATCTTCTTGATGCGGGCGAGGGGAAGGGTGTGGTTCTTGAAGTCAGTGGTCTGCTCGATCTCTTGCATTTGGTTAGCCCAGAACATCTGAAGCTGGTGGTTGTGGTGAGCTTGTTGGAATGCCATATGTGACGCCGCATTACTCTGGTAAGTATGAGGAGGAGGTACACAATCCATCATTCCCTGTTGGGCTTGACCCTCTTCTGGCTGCTCCATTGCTAACTCTGTTTATATCAAATGTAAGATTGTCAATTAATCAAAAGTTGAGGGGTGATTTTGAACCAAAACTCTTAAAATTTCCAGAAAAAAATAAGCGCATGCATGCCCGAATTCAGCTCAGATATGCTGGAGCTGGACTCACAAACCAAGCAGAGCACGATTCATGATTCACAAACCAAAAGCTAAAGGACCAAGAGAAGCAAAATTTAAAGAAAAAAAGTATGGAAGCAAAGACAGACGTGTATACCGGCAGTGTTGAGTGAGAGACCTCGTGATAAACCCTAAGAAGAAAATGGATTCGAGTCCGGAGCTGGCTAGAGCTTTTTATCGAGCGTTTCTTTTATGGTGGTGTATCTTACGGGCCCTCCTCCCCCAGTCGACACGTGTCGAAAAAGTGGAAGTTTTGAGGTTGACTGCCACCTGTACGCCTTTCACTGGGTGCATCTTTTGTGTTATTCCAGAAATTTCTTAATCGGACGGTTTCGTTGAGCAAAGAACACGTGACGTGCGCGTGAACAACTGGCGTGACATATGCACGAGTCGCGCGCGCGTAGACCTACTTCTGACTTTCGAAGAAGCCCATTGGACCTTCGGGGCTGCATATCACCCGGGCCGGAAGGAGAAGTTACACAAGCCTGACTTTTTTGGAATCAAAGGTTTGTGCATTCTTTTCCTTCTTTCTAGTATTAAGTTCAGTGGTTTTCTTGTTTCTTCATTTTTTCTGTTCGGTCTCAGTCTCTAAAACGTGTATAGAGATCTAGGATAATTCAGATTGATCTTTTGATAAACGTATATTTCAGATTTGGATAATTTTGTGCCTTATGTTACTGTTGATGATATGATGCATCGGTTCAGACTTCAGACGTCCATGTAACATGGTAATATACTCAACAACTAAAGGTAGAGAAAACACTGGTCATGTATTCATAGACATACTTCTTGTGTCCTTAAATCCACATGGGATTTCCGGTTGACGATGATAAAATGATTGCGATGTGGTTACCTTCCGAGCCACTCCGCCCGTGGTTATTATGTACGTTTGGTGGTTATGAAGAAGAGAATCTAGAGGAAATAACATTTCGTTATTCTGAACAAACTCGGAGGTTATATCATCAAAGTCATCATGGTCAAACTGGAAGTGGATCTCGTTGAGCTTCATTAAGCTCATGAAGCTCTGCTTTTGTGTGCTACACTTGCCTTGGGGATGAGACGAAGTAGCTGAGTCTTGGCTGTCATTTAACCTTGAATGCGATTCTTCGTGAGCTCCTTTCACAGTTCTTGTCTTGATCTGCTTTTGTGCTTTGGTTATGAGTGCTACAGATGGGTGAAGAAGAAGATGGAGTACTGAGTCGTTTCTTGAGATGAGTGTTCCAAACGTTCTTGATCTCATTGTCAGTTCTTCCAGGCAAGAAGGACTCGATCTTTGACCAACTAATCACATATATCAATCACATATATGAGTAGGTATATGTTATAAGGAGGTTAGATGAGTAGGTATAGTAGCGATATATGAGTACAAGCCTGTTTCCAAATTTTTGATAGTAGTGAATGATAGCATATTCCTCCTCTTCGCTAAAGTTGCCTCGCTTCAAGTCCGGTCTCAGATAGTTTATCCATCTCAGTTGGCAATTCTTCCCACATCTCATTGATCCTATATATCATTCATTGTTTCTCTTAATTAGTTACTGAAAACTATATAGTATACTGAAACATGCATGAATAAACACTAACCAGCAAGCTTGGGAAGAGATATCCAGTTGTGATGGCCATATTTTTGAATAAAGGTGATGAGAACGAGATCTTCTTGAGGGCTTCGTGGCTCTCTCTTCACATTGTTCTTGTCGCAGCATGGTGCTCTTCCTTTCCCCACTCTTTAACACTTTATTCTCTCTACATTCACTATATCTTCTATATATGCAATTGTTATACATGTTTCACATGAAAATGCTATCCAAAATATCCACTGATGATATATGAATTATTTGTGGTACAAACACTTGCATGTGAATAATTTGTTACAAGAAGAAACTAAGTTCATGTTTGGGGGTGAACATAAGCATGCTCTCACCGAAATACTCAAAAAGAGGAAAGAGGTAGTTGTCCACGGTAGTGTCCAGAGGAGCTGAAGTCCTCAGAGCAATGCCCCTTCCAATTAGCGACTGCTGTGGGATTGTTGTGGTTCCGTTCACCTGCATCTGTGTGGATCTGATTTGCACAATCCCCCTCCTGCTATCTTCTTCAGTGGTGGTTGATGAGTTAAGTTGTCACTACTTGCTTTGCGTTTACCTTGGCCCAAGGAAAAAAATATTCAAGAACGTATATGTATCTCCATGTTTGGAACACAAAAAAGGATGAGATTAAAAATTATACTTTGCCTGGCATTGGTGAGCTTTCCATTTATCTTCCAGACAGAGCTAGTTGGAGGAGACAGTAGTGTCTCAGATGTTTTAAGCCGTTCATATAGGCATCGACCTGCTGCGACCTGTGGGACGATTAAAATGTTTATATCCTCTGCTGCCTGAATTGCCACACGAGATTAAAAGCAAACAAGTTATTTAATTCATGTATCAAACTAGAAAGCATACTCACCATCAACGCTCCATAAACAAGCCAAGCCCCATGCCTCTTCGCTTCCTCCTTCTGCTTCTCAGGTACCATTTCTGGTAACAGAAGCAGCAAATACGGCCCTAGGTTTGGGAGAACAAGAAAGCGAACCTAGAAAAAGGAGTAAAGCATGGTAAATGTTTATGGACGACCAAAGGATATATCCTAGGGTAAGAGATGACTCTCTAAACTTATTTAGCTACCACCAAAAGATTACGATGTAATTACAGGTTTAACAACTTCAGCGAGGATATCAGATCATGCTTCTATTAATTATAAACTTATGCTTTGTTGTGGGAAATTCTAGACTCGCATCCTAATGTACCACTCTTCCTTATGATAATCAAGCATCAACAACAAATACCATATTAAGCCCAAGGGCAACCATTCCTTGAATTGCCCCATAGTGTTGTGGCAGTGACTTGGTTGGGTCCAAAAAGGTATGAAGCAGTGATCTTGTAACACGTGGCAACAAGTTGTGATAAACATGTCCAAACCTGTAAGAAGGCTCACTAATGTGATTGCAGTTCATGCTAAATATCAGATGATTATCATTTTGTGCTGCCTAATTTATAGAGTAAGGTAACAGTAAGCATTTCCCAATTTCCAAGGATGAAATATGCCGAATAAAATCCTCTAGGCCACAGCATTTATATGGTTCTACAAGATTCATGAAATCGCAAAGCAAGAATGTAAAATTAACCTTTTGCACGTTGAAGCAACTGTGCTGGCAGTAAAGTTTCTTAAGTCCCAGTGGTTATCGGATAACCTTCTTCCTAAGCGTTTGGCAATGAGGCAAGTGATAATAGACGGCATCAACTGATTCAGCTGAACAGAATACAAGAAGGTGAGGTCAACAGAACAAGGAGAAGGCTGAGTAGAGAAATAAACAAAAAGTGCGCACGCCACCAACTGAAGTTGCAGGATATAGCCACAAAACTTACATATGGTTCAATATGTACATGAGGGTTATGAAGGAGGCTTTTAGCAAGACGCATCAAAGCCAACAAGATTGGATAATTATCCATGTTCTTCACAATCTGGTGAAATTGGAAACACATAAGTAGTAAAAAAATGTGGTGGAATGAGGATAAAACTAGAGACTTGAAATGTTCGATTAAAAAGGCAACCTCTTCAGCAATAAAAGAAGTGAAAAAGGGAACTAATGGGTGTAGCCCAGGGTCAATTTCCAAGCTAGAGAGTGCTTGTCTAAAGAGGGAGGAGCCAGATTGAGTCAAAGCCCACTCGGTAACTTTGTCAAAGTAGTTCTGCATCAAAGTAAAGAGGGTTATATAGCCTCAAAGAGCGAGAGAAAAGAAAAAGCGTTGTAGGATCAAACAGGGTAAATTACCTGAAGCTCCTTAGAGAGCACCTGTCTAGCAGCCAACACATCGTCCTTATATTCCGATCGTTTAAGGTCAGATACGGCTACGAAATTTTCAGGAAGGACGGATTTGAGGAGAAGGAGGTGATGCAAAAACTGTTCCATAAAAGAATAGACAAAAGATACCTTGGAGAGGAGAATTCTGTGGAATGGAAGGTTGAATACCATCAATTGCCAACCAATGAGAGGTAATGGATGCATCAGGAGGTGCATTTGGTAGAGGAGCTTCTATAACCTGCACAAGAGACCAAAACCATAAAGGAAGGAAGCTGACAGACTACATTTCATGATCTTGATGGCTCAATGAAGCTCACATTCTTGAGCTCGACATCTTTGTCATCGAAGAAGTAGAGATCCCTGTTCTCAGGAGCTCTCTTGAACCGCATACTTTTGGAGCCGGAGGTAGGCTAGAGCAGATCACAAAAAAAAAGGGTCAAAATCAGGTATGAAATCAGGAGAAGACAAGACAAGACAAGGAAACCTCCAAATTCCTGAAATGAAGAGCAGAATCGACATCATGAGCCATCAATGTGGTGCGGCGAGCATGGCGCATGCACTTGATAGCTTCCTGCAGATGCACTAGTTAAAAGAGGGGAAGTAGAGATTAGAGGGCAAGCGAAGTGATATTCACATATATATATATACCTGCATGACCTCTCGGACACGGTACTCGACATCAGGAGCAATAGCAGCAGAGACGTCCGGAGAAAGAGTGGAGAGTCCAATGCTCTGAGCTATCACTTCAATGGATTCCTTCGTCACCATCCTTGCGCTCTTTCGACTCGACTCGCCTGACTTTGAACTTTGAACGACTGACTCGACTCAGTCATTAGTTACCTTTTCTTTTCTCATTCTATCGGGCTTTCTCAAACGGGCCTATTTAAAGCCCACCACTTATTATCTTCATTTGTATACATAAATGGTTTGCTAGTGTTCCAAAAGCAAGCAAGCAGAGAGGAGATGAAGATATACAACTACAACCAGCTGGAATTGTCCCGTTAGATTTCTTGCTGAAATTTGAATTTTAGCTCATCTTATATCTATGGGAGTATTTATTAATCGGCCTTTGATATTCAGACCAGACCTCTGTTGCACTCGTGCCTATGTTGTGTACGTATCTGTATCAACCTGTTTTTTTTTTTTGTTGGTTTTGAGTCATCGTCTCGACTGGCAGATTATATACAAAAAGGGTGTTTTCGACTTCAACATGTTTCTTATATGTTTCAAGAACGGGCCTCTCCCCTATCATCTACACCATGACACCAGTTGTATTTACCTTTTCTGCCTATGTAATCAATCAGGTTTTGATCCGCTTTCACTTGCCACCTCCTATTGATTCAGTGGACCGTACAAAGAATCTTTGGCATCCACGTCCTCTATTTTCCAGTTACGTTCCTCGCTCTTCGGGTCTGCCGTTGAGATTTTTAAGATCTTGTTATGAAATTTGGTTAAAGTCCGGCGGTGGCCAATGCTTATATATGTAATGTCAGCTGACTGGATCTGCTGGTACAGGAGTGCCTGCACATCAATAGGAATGAATGCCTCAATCTTAATGATGAATAAATAAACATTATGTATCATAATTCGCCAAGTTCAAGCAGGGAACCTTAGATCACATATGTAAGAACCTTGGATCATATCTAGCACTCAGGTATTCTAGGACTTATAGATATCGCATATTCTGAGAGATTCAAGGACCAAACGGTGTTTTCCTATTTAAATAAGCTACGGTAAGAGCAGTAGGGTATTTGGGTCAATCAGTATATCTGAGGTGCAAGTATGACGTCTCTTGTTTGGGGAGAGGATTTGTATTCTAAATTTTCTAATAAAAATTGAGTTTCATCTCTTCGCTAGCTCTAACTCTTTTAAAAGTGAGAGGAGAAAGCAAGAAATACCTCATTAGCTTCATCTAAAGCACTAGTAGATTCATCCAGGAGCGCCAGCTTCGGCTGAGACAGCAATAACCGTGGAAAGGCGAGGCGCTGCTGCTCACCAAGTGAGAGAACACTAGACCACTCGTGTATTGAATCAAGACCACCAAAGCGATCAGCTATATGTCCAAGACATACCTTCTCTAGAGTCCGCATCAGATCATCTGTAGTCGGCTTGTTACACTCTTCATTTCCATCGTCTCTCATCAAGAGAGGTGGTGAACCTGACACAATTAAACATTTTTTCTTTAAGTTTGAGCCTGTCGATTGGCTGGGTTATATAATCTGCTTGCATAACCAGAAATTTAACTGCAAGAGGTAAAAGAAGCGGTGTTACTAGCCAAACTTTTAAAATTCTTACCGTCTATTTTACTGCCACCAGGTGTCGCCTCCTCCGCATTTGCACTCCAAGCAGGATAAAGCAATTGCTGACGCAGAGTTCCCAGAACCATATAAGGCCTTTGTGGAAGGAACAATACGTCTCCAGAATTTCTTTTCCCTGAATTTTCCTGAGTATTAGATTTATCCTGTGTATTTTCAAAATCGAGGTAGAACGTGATTTTTCCTTTCCCTGACCTCCAAAGACCAGCCATTGCTCTTAGCAGGGAAGTTTTACCACTCCCACTAGGACCCATTATCTGTTAAATGGAATTTATAAGTAATTTACCATCTACAAGTCACATACTTCAAACACAAATAGTCAAAGTGAACTAACCAGTAGATGATCCTTGTCATAAATATCTACAGATAAGTTGTGAACCAATGTGGTTCCATTTGTTGGTGTCTGAAGAGTAAGCTCCTCGATCTCCAGTCGCTTTTGGTTCGGCTGGGAATTGATTGAACCATTAGAGTCCGGCAGTGAAGAATCCCTCTTACTCTGATACGTCAGCTCAATCTCGTCCACAGTGTCAGAGGGATCTCTGAAGATGTTGTTATCCAAAAGATCATCAAATTCACCTGTATTGTAAGAAGGCTAGATATGGTTAAATGTGTAAAAGGAGAATCCCACAACCTACAGCAAATGCAGGTTCGCGTTTAGCCATCAAAGTTGATTGTAGAATAATGGAACTTTGTGATTAAATTGTACATAAGGAATGATTTAGACACAATATCAAACAGGACAAAGAACAGCTGTCTTTTCATCTGGCCTGTCATGAGAAAACTAGAACCATCGCTAACTGCCCATAACAATCTCAACTGTTACAGACACATGTTTTTGGGGTCTTTACTCTTAGATATTATAACACAAAGCTACTACCATACAGTCTAGACTGTTATCTATGTAAAGAGGCCCATAACACACAGGAAAATAACTTCTACTACTACTACTACTACAAATACACATTTCAATGTAAAGAACATCCCACTATTTAACTAACTATTTTCACCATAAGATAACAGAAATAATAGAGAGGAGCATATTGCACTAATGTTCTAATAGACTAAGGTCTCGTGTAGAATGCATGTGCAATCTGTATGCAACAAGTAGTATATATATACAGAATACATAATTAATCTACCTAGTCGATCAATGACAGCAGAAAAAGAACTGATAGCTTGAAACTGGTAAACCACGAGCGAAAAGTCTCCAAGGATATGATTGAATGCTGACACTGACTGGTTAATGACACCAAACTCAATCTTCCCAGAGAAATACATCGGGGCAACAACAGCAACTGGAAGAATCTGAATGAGGTAGCGATATCCATCAGTGAAGAATTCCAGGTTTCTAGATGCTATCAGCAGTTCCTGCAGGTGAAAAAAGAATGACTCATTGTCCAATCTAGGGATAAGAAAGATTGAGTTTCACTGAGGGGGAAGTAATTTTTTACCGTTAAATTATCAAAAGCACTTCTGAAACGCTGAAGCAGAAGCTGCATTTCATTCTGTTCGCCTCCGTAGAAAGCAATTGATTCAGCATTTTCCCTCACTCGTACAAGGCTGTAACGAAAGTCAGCCTCTTTCTTTTCTTGTAGAAAGTTGAGATTCACTAGTCCCTGAACTCAAGAGGGAATGTTGATGAAATTCACAGGACAGCATGGAACAGGATGAGAAAAAAGTGACCAAGGGGATCTAGTAATTTCGTAGGCTTAACATGATTGCAATAATATTTTATACGATATGTACATAAACTGCTACAGATTTAACCCAAAAAAAAAAATGAACTGCTACAGAGACTTGTAAGACAAAGGGTTGAAAGCCAAAATTTGAAACGGAAGCAGAATTGAGACAATCACTGATATGTCTGGCAAGACACTGGACCAGATTTCTAAGTTTCGAAACAAGATGATATGTCTGATTCAGCAGCTCGGTTACATATGATAAGGAAGAAAAGTAAATATACCTTGCCAAGAAAGACGCTGATGGCTGTTCCGCCAAAGGAGTAGAGCAAGAGAACCAGGAAGAGAGGAGGATAAATGGTGAAGAGGATGTTGCTAAAAGAGATGAGGTCTATGGTGGCATTGACTAGCGTCAAAGAGAAAGACAAGGCAGTTCCAGTAAAGGAACTCAAATCGTCAACAATGCGCTGATCAGGATTGTCAATCATAGACTGAGACTGGATCTTGTAAAAGGTTTGGTCTTTAAGGTAGCGCTGCAGGTAATACTTGGTCATCCATGATCTCCATCGCAGTGATAAAGTCTCTTTCGTAAAATCCCTGAGCACAAAGAACTGCAAAATCCAAGAAAAGAGAAGACGATGATGGTTTGGCTTCTTTTAATGTTTAACGGAGGAGGGTGTGGAAGCTCACCGGAATTCCGCCGGCGAAAGCACAGAGGTAATAGAGCAGCTGCTTCGTGAATTGCTCTTGGTCTTTGTCTTTTTGAACGAACACAGGGAAACGAATTATTATTAACAGAAGAGGAGGAGAGGGAGAGAGAAAGTTGAAGAAGAGAATGATTCATACTGGCGAGAGAATTGTAGAAATCACGGCCGAGGAAATTGAAGCCGACGCTAATGCCGGTGGTGGCGAGAGTTAGGGCGAAGACGGCGGCGAGACGAAGCCTGGCTTGGTCTTTGTCCTCGGAAAACCAATAAGGCGACGCGACTTTGTAGAATTTCTTCCACAGAGTCTTCAACTCCGATGCCTTATCCGAACGAACTGACGGTTGCGGCAACAAAGAGGAAGAGGAGATGGTTCTGAAACGGAGAACTTTCTTCCGGTGAACGTTTCCGATCGATTCATGGCGGAGGAGAAGCTGGGGACAAGAGGTGAAAACGGGAGCGGTTGTTAGCAACATCATCATCTCCTCCGTCGTCTTCTTATTAAACCCACAGCATAGTCATCTCTCAAAGGACCCAAGGAACAAACAAGGCATTCCTTAATTTTAAAGCTCAACCATTCATTTTGTTTACCACACTCTTCTTCCCTGTATGATATAGATAGATAATAATACAAAAGAAGAAGAGAGGAAAAGATAGTTACAAAGCCATTTATGATTTTATAGAATTCAGCCCAAGAGAAAGAAAGCTAAACAGATGCATTTTTATTACGATTCTAGGCTTAGGAAATTCTGAGTTCACTTAACTTTACCCATGTACAATATTTTCTTTCTCTCTTTATTTTGCCCCTTTTTCAGGGTTGAGTTCTTCTCCACGTAATAATAATGTATGCTACTAGACGGCATCAGATCAAACATCACGCTTTTCAGATTTACATTCATTCTTCTTCTCACAGTTTTGGAGTTGCCTAACAGTCTTCTTCTCAGCTCCCATGCCACCGCATCAATGAACTCTTCTGTATTCACATACTGATCCCTCCTAACCCTGTTCATTGTAGACAGACAAAAAAACAAAAAAAAACTTACTATCCAATCTTTCCAAACCTTTTACTAGGTCCATCAACCACAACTCTCTCCTGTGGTTATGGTCTTACTTGGGTCCGTGGATCAGAAGGGCTAGATCCTTGGTCATTTTGCCAGACTCCACTGTGCTCATGCAAGCTGCTTCTAGTTTCTCAGTAAAGCTCAACAGTCCGGCATTGCTGTCCAGCTTTGCCCTGGTAACATCACATACCAAACATCTTTTAAAATGAGCTCAACCAGTCTTCAGAGACTTTCAAGTTTCAAGTCAACTTAAGGCTAAGGTATGGCAGAAAACCTAATGGTTTTTTTTTATGGACCAACTAAAACCTAATGGTTTATATGTCCAATGAAATCTTATAAAGCGACAAGAAATGACATCTTACTACAAACAATCCTGGATAGACTAACTAATTATTTTTTGCCACTTCCAAGCACGCGATTGGATGTTCTCCAGGAGTAGCATCAAGCACTACCAGGTCTGAAAATGTTCAAACACAGTGGAAATCGGCTACCTGTGGGCAAGGCCTCTGGACCAAGCAAATATTGAGGCTATGCTGTTGGTGCTTGTTTCACCACCTTTTTGGTGAACTCTGTAGTGGCGGGTAACTGTTCCATGAGCTGCTTCTGCTTCAATGGTCTTTCCATCTGGACAAACCTGTAATATTTCTCAAATTTCATACAGCAAATAGCAAGATACGCAGGAAACATGTTAGCATGATAAAGACCAAAAACTTTGGCTGAGGCCGGTATCATTTCATACCAGCACCGATGTCATCATCCCCAGAGATCCATAACCTGCAGCCGGGAGCAGAAACATTGTTTCATAAGGAGAATTAAGATCGAAATTCCTGTCCCCACTAAGATCAAAAGTTAAAAGAAAAGAACCATGATCCAAGACCAAAATTGCATTTAATTAGGAGGCCCAAAGATTTCAGTCCCTACAAAGATCTCAAGTTTAAGGGAAAAAACCTTGGGCTAAGAAATCGCTCTGTACATCTCCATCATAGTTCTTACACGCCCAGACGTAACCCCCCTCGCTCTTCATGGCATACGCAACCATATCATCTATCAAACGATGCTCATACCTGAATTTAATTAACTTTGTTAACAAGTTTGCCTGGTGAGCTGAAACAGAATGAGCTTATAACATACACATCTTACCATATCCCTGCAGCTTCGTACTTGGATCTCCAATTAGTTTCATAAACTTCTTGGAATATATCCTTGAATCTTAAAACAATTTGAAAAGGGTATTCTCAGGGCAGCATGACTAGATCTTTCAGTGATTTTTCGAAAAATGAAGGAAAATTCACACCTTCCATCGTATGTTTTGAGGATGGTGTTTTTTGTAGAGAGGTAAAGTGGCCAGTTTTTCTGATAAGCTGTGTACATTGAGGACTCGGCAAATGCACGAATAGACTGTTCATGACAAAATAGGGCCACCATATCAACTATATGCTATGCAAGTGCATTATACACGAAGGAGAGGACTCTTTCAATAATAATTACCTCATCAGTGTTATACATGGCTAAAGCAACACCTCCACCAGTGAAATTGAAGACTTCGAATTCTGTTTTCTGAGAAGATCCACTTGGCTCTGCAAACGTAAGATATGATTTCTAAAGTGAATGAGTGAATGAATACACTTCCACAGGTAGGTAAACTCATACACAACGGTCCCTCCATTATATTATTCATCGAAAATTGAGTTGATGGATTAGTCAGGTCCTCAACTTTCAATAATTCGTGGTAGTTGTGAGTTCGCTTAATTTACGTGTTAGCTGCATATATAGCTTCTCTAACAGTGTGTAGTCTAATGAGGCAGCTGTACCCGACGTAGGGAATCAACTGAAGAAAACCTGTGCTCGGATTTACCTCTAACTAAAAAGGTACGCATTCACCTATCATGCTTTCAGTTACAATATCAAATAAGAGAAGGAGAAGATTTACCAAAAACCATTTTCAGTTTCCCTGGCTCATTAACAATGATATCAGCGGCTCTGTACTGATCACCAAAAGCATGCCTTCCAATACAGATTGGCTTCGTCCATCCTGAAGAAAGGAAAGCAGAGGGATTTGTTTTGCTCTACATGGTGCAGGTACAGAAAAGGGGTCTAGCGACCCATACAAAAGAGCAGCCGTGGACAAACCTGAAACAATACGAGGGATGTTTCTGCAAATGATAGGTTCCCTGAAAACAGTACCTGCAAAAATACAAAAATGATCTTAGAGCTTTGTAAATTGAAGACCGAATTGCGTAAGTTTTAGGAGAATAAAACTGACCGTTTAAAATGTTTCTTATAGTTCCGTTAGGACTCCTCCACATTTTCTTTAATCCGAACTCCCTAACACGAGCTTCATCTGTTTCCGAAAGCAAACTGTTGTTAGTAAATTAGAATAAGCACACCTCATTTAATGAAAAGTTGCAAAGGTTCAAGGATGCAAAGACATACCCGGAGTAATTGTTGCACACTTAATAGCCACGTTATACATTAGAGTAGCTTCAGCACTCTCTATAGTAACCTTATCATCAGTGGAATCGCGGTTAGGCAGTCCAAGATCAAAGTATTTGATATCCAGCTCCAGGAAAGGGAAAATAAGCTGTAAGGTTCTCAGAGGTTAATTCAAAAACAATTTGAAACTGTGCTCTCAAGATTTTTAAAAAAGGTTTATAGTTTTTTACCTTGTCTTTGATGAATTTCCAGATAACTCGAGTCATTTCGTCTCCTGCGTTGTGCACAGAAAATTAAGAATTTCCAGGAACTAGAACTTTATATGAACAAACACACACACGCAAACTCGATACTATACGCGTTCCCGGAACAGAGACGAACACATGTACTCCGATCTAAGCAAATCAATCAATCAGAATAACAACGGGATTTGAGTCAATTGAATTGTTCGAACACTTACCATCCATTTCAACAACGGGATTGGCCACCTTGATCTTCTCGAATTCCATCTTTTGCCTGACCCCGAAGAGATATGATCTGATGGCCGAGTGAAATTGAATATAGTAGTGGTTTTTGAGTGAACGGATCAGCTCTGCTCCGCCATGAAAGAAAGATGAAAACAGCACTCTTGGGCCACACTCTTCCAAAAGCCCACTTCTATATGGGCCTTATTTTGCAATTATAAACCATCCATTCCATGAGTATTTTTTTTTTTTTTTTTGTATATATATATATATATATATACCCTCCTCGGCCGCAGTGATTAAAATAAAAGTAATATTGTAGTAGTCAGTTAAGCTTTGATAACAGTAAAGTAATCATTCAAAATCTTACAACTGACTAGTAGTAATTAAGATCTGCTTTGGCTAATTGAATAATGAATCAATATCCCAAATGAATAATAATCACGAGGTGGTGGTCCTGTTCGATAAATGAGAGTAGAGTATATAGTTTAGGGAATTAGTAGTATTAAATTTTTTTTTTTAAAAGAGGTAACGACGATGAGTGTGACCGCTTTAACAGGGGTAAAAACGAGATTTAATGCATGGAGCCATGGAGAAAAGCAAAAGGCAATGCTAAGTTTTTTTTTTTATATGTCATTTTCATTCTGCTATTGAGATGTGTGAAAAACATGATGAAAGGATGAAGAATCTCTCCAAACTAAGGGAGACACAGGGATTCGATTTTGTGTGTTATTTATTTAAAGGTTTTTCTTTTTTGCCTTCGATCAAAAACTAAAAAAAATTAGATGAAGAAAAAGATTAGTATTTGGAAACCGACATGTAGGGAATCAGATACTACACTTGCTTTTTCTCTTAGGAAGACTCTTCCTCTCTCTTTCTTCTCGTCTTTTAGAAGAACTGTGATTGATGTTGATGCTAATGTTAATGTTGATGTTGATGGATGATGGTGATGGATGATCATTTAACCGAATTTGAAAGAAACAAAAAAAAAATGATGTATTATCTTAGCAATGTCACACTTAAGGTTTAAAACTTCATTTAGTTGTACATGTTGGCTCTATTTTGCTACGCTAGATTTTTTTAATATAAGCTTGAAAAAGATATTTAAAAACTGATTACCTATAGAGATATATATACATGGCAAATGAAAATATAAAGGGTAAATAGATTTTTAGATGCTTAATATAGAGAGCTATATTCGCTTCCCCTTAGATCGTGTCAAAGGTTGCATGTCTTTATTAGTAAGCTTGCATGTTAGCTTAGCTTCCTCGTGGTCTTTATTACTTAAACAATCCACATTACTTGCCTTTCGTATTTGCGATGCAAATTCTATATACACATCGACCGTTACTAGTTGTCAGACATTAATTATTTAACTTGTTCCTATAGACTTGACTCGATTTGTGACAAAAAAAAAAAAAAAAAAAAGTGGTGAAACATTGGGGTATGGCAGTTGATATGGCAAGTGAAACTGTTAAAAGCATCTTTCAGTTTCTTCTTCTTTTTTCTTGCTCTCTTTCCCAAGCTATTGGTGACCACATCTTAAAGCTAACCTAAAATGTTATTGTTATTCTTTCTTACAGAAAAAAAAAAAAAGAGAATGTCGTCGCAACTTGTTTACACCCTTAGTATAGCTCATGTCCTTGAATAAACGTTTGGTTACTTCATTGAGTAAAATGAAAATTGTGTATATGAGAGTAGCTAGATCGATAGAGTTACATATATACATGAAGTGAAGATGTCATATAGTAAATTTTAAAAATTGATTTTTTTGGGATCGAGGCCGAGAGAGTCGAGGCAAAAGAGATTTGACCGTGAGTAAGTAAAATTGTAGAGCCGATAGAAAGAGAGTCAAAGATTGTGTGGGAGTAATGATGTAAAAGAGTCGAACAACGTCTTTAATCCATATGTAAAAGGGACTAAAGAAGCCTCCCAACACTATAAAGCCAAAGTCGACTTAGATGCCTCTGCTTTTTTATTCCCCTTTCTTCTTTTTTTTCTTTTTTTTTGTTGTTGTGATGAATTCAATATCTATCAAGACCAATATTAACAACATAAAATATTACAACAAAACTGTCAAACCGAAAAGAAAAGAAGGAAAAGACGAGAGTGTTTAGGTGTCGCCAGGTAGATTTGGTTTGAGATGAGAGAAGGGTCCCCCTAAACATTGAAAGCCTTCATTTTTGGTTTAAAGCATGTTAACTAAAAAAATTATTATAAAAAGATTGAACGCGTAACATACATACACATCCATGAATGCATACATATATATATATGTGAGATCTTGTGAAAATGGGGCCTCCTTGTTAACCTTTTCCCCTCTAGGGTTTTCACACTTGCAGCAGAATCTTCAAAAGCTAGAGTTCAATATTTGTTTTAATACTGGTTCAAAAATAAATGTGATGAGTATCATGACAAACACTGACCAAAAAGCAAACCCAAAGTAAGACAAAATATTAATCTCAGAAGATGCCAATCCCATGGCATACTTTTACACATTCCCATATCATATATCTTCTACAGTGTCTCCCTTTCTCTTTTCAATTATATATATATATATACAGTCTCCTTAATTTCATATATTGTACGAACATCCTCCCTACCCACTATAGTCTCTTTCATCTCTTACTTCATTTCTACCACATCTACTACTTTGAATGGCCCCTATGAGTTTGCCTCCAGGATTCAGGTTTCATCCCACAGATGAAGAGCTCGTTGCGTACTATCTCGATAGGAAGGTCAACGGCCGAGCCATTGATCTTGAGATCATCCCAGAAGTTGATCTCTATAAATGCGAGCCATGGGACTTGCCTGGTACCATCCAAAACTCTCTCTCTCTCTCTCTCTCTCTCTCTCTAATTATAATGTATATATATATGGTTCATTCAGCTTGTTTATATATCAACCTCTAGCGTTATAATTACACATATATTCACTTGGACATGATGCAATATATATATGATATTGATGATGGGTTTTGTTTAATCGAATTAGCTAGTAACCATATTTAATCTGATAATATGGGGAACAGAAAAGTCATTTTTGCCGGGTAACGACATGGAATGGTACTTTTATAGCACAAGGGATAAGAAGTATCCGAATGGGTCGAGGACGAACCGTGCTACCGGAGCAGGTTACTGGAAGGCCACAGGGAAAGACCGTACTGTAGAATCAAAGAAGATGAAGATGGGAATGAAGAAGACGCTGGTTTATTATAGAGGAAGGGCTCCTCATGGCCTTCGTACTAATTGGGTGATGCATGAATATCGTCTCACGCACGCCCCTTCCTCCTCCTTGAAGGTAAGTTTTTTTTTTTTCACATGCACAAACTAATTAATAATTATTAAGATAAAAATCTAATTATGATGTAACGTTAAGCAGGAGTCGTATGCATTGTGCCGAGTGTTTAAGAAGAACATACAAATTCCAAAGAGAAAAGGAGGAGAAGAAGAAGAAGCAGAAGAAGAGAGCACTAGTGTAGGAAAATACGAGGAAGAAAAAGAGGAGAAGAAGTGGAGAAAAGATGATGGTAATTATATCGAAGACGAGAGCCTGAAGAGAGCATCCGCAGAGACATCTTCATCAGAGCTCACTCAAGGGGTCCTTGTAGACGAAGCAAACAGCTCATCTCTTTTTGCCCTTCATTTCTCATCCTCTCTTCTCGACGATCATGATCATCTTTTCTCAAACTACCCTCATGATCATCATCAGCACCACCTTCCCTACCATCCTCCTCTTCAACTCCAAGATTTCCCTCAACTCTCTATGAACGAAGCACAGATTATGTCGTCAATCCAACAAGAATTTCAATGCAGAGACTCTATGAACGGGACACTTGACGAGATCTTTTCCTCTTCTTCCACTAATTTCCCCGCTTCCCTTTGAAAAATCCATATCTTATTATATTACATCATCCATTTCTTTTCTCAACTTATATTATATATCATATATATGGTATGTTACTTATATATATCTCTTTTTTTTTTCTTCTAAATTATTGGTTTGGCTGATGCAAAGGGTGGGTATTTGTGGAGTTACTCTTTCTACCACAAAAAAATTGGATTCTATTAATTTTTTTTCCTTATGTTTTTGTAGTGCATGGTACTAATTACTATACGTGCTCGTTAGAGTTGGTTTTGTCATATGAGGGAAAACGGAAGTAACACATTACACATATGTAATCGACATCACTTAATTCATTGATTTGCATATCACTAGTCCATTTATAAACTTTAAATCTGGCCTAGCAAGTGAACTGAAAAATCTTTTGGATTTTTTTTGGATCTCAGATCAACAAATTAAATTACTAAATTATATATATATATATATATACTTAGAGAAATACATTTTAAATACCACCAAATCTACCTTTCTTTTTTTTCACTAATACCATTAATTATTCAATAGAAAGACTATTTTGTCCATATGTTATAAACTTAAAATGAATATAGGTTTTGCAATCTCGTCATTGACTTCTCTTCGATCTCCTCTGTCGTCATCTATCATCTCCGGTGAGATCTGATGAAGCTTTTGCGATCGACATCGTTTGTCTTCATCTTCTTCTTCTTCTTCGACATTGTTAGTTTCATATTTCTCTTTGAGAAGTGAATCGATTTTGCTCAATCGACTATGTTCAACTAATTGTGTTCCAATGTTGCCGATCTCTGCGTAGCTCAACGCCGCTGATTTCATAATTTATTCTTACAATTTCAGATTCTACTCAAGCGTTGCTTTGATGAAGAATGAACCAACTTTGATAAAGTTAATCGATTTTGATCAATTGTAAAGATATATTGCTTTGGATTTTCAAGGTGATTTCAAATTTGATTAGTGTTTACCAATCCTAGATATTTGATTTGGGTTACATTTGTGTATCTTAAGCTGTGATTGTTTGAAATCCCATGAATATTGTTAGGTCGTATTCCGTTTGTGGGAGTGAAAAAGGAGGCTGAGATTTTGCAATTGACTCGAAAAGACGAGGATCACTTAGTGAAGTAGATGAGAATGTAACGTATAAGGTTTTAGCAAAGATTGTCTTTGAAAAATTCATCCTCGATTGTTTAGTTAATGATATCAAACTTAGCTATGGGATCACTCCAAAGATGGTAAAAGATTATCCACTATTGTATGTGCGAAATGATTGTCAAGTATATACGTTTATCAAGAAGATTCTAAGTTTGAATAGATTGTGTGTAACAATGAGTTAATACAATCTAGTTTTCATGAATTGCATTGAAGTCTTCCTGAATGGCACGAAAGCCTTCCTGAAATTTTAAGGAATTTAAGAGAACATATAGCAATCTCAATCATAATTACCTTAACAGTTGTTAACATCATACAAGTACCAAAAGAGTTTAAACATGTTTCACAAGCAAACTAAATGTCTAAACAATAGATAAAATAAAATGAAACATATTTCTATGTTAACATACCCCTTAAATATATCCAAAGCCAACTTGCATCTTGTGTGTCATCTACAGTTACATCACGTTGTTTGGAGAAATGTTCAATCACCAACAAGGACATTCAATCTTCTTCATTAGAAAAAGACTACAATATGTTGATGAAAGTCTTCATGTATTTTCAAGAATTATTCTTGAATTTTAAAACTCGACACAGAAACAATTCAACAAGTGATAAGAGTGATAACATGGTATAAGTGGCTCACTGGAGTTCAAACCAAAACATTTTAATCAGAATCTATAAAAGTAACATGGAATTATGTGGAAAAAAAATTATCTACTTCAAGAACATCGAGTTTTAGGACTCATCACAAAGACACTTATACTAAAATTATTATGAAACATTAAAACGACAAAGTCAAGTAGAGTAACCAAAGCTACAATTAGAAAATACAGCATTAATTTAAAAAAATTCTAGCATCCCCATTGTATCCAACAAAACTAGCATCACAAATTATACAAAGAAGAAAATCTACTATAGTAAACTAGTTTAGAAAGACTTAATCGTTACATTAAGAAGAAAAACCACAAAAAATCTACTGAAATTTCAGTAGAAAACATAAGAATCTACTGCAATTTCAGTTATAAACTTAAGCATCTACTCAATTTTGCACTCGACTGGTTTAGTGTTGGATACGTACTTTAGATCTGATACACCTTGCCTCAGGGAGTTTCTTTCTTCTCTATGACATTATACATAGAGAAGTAATCCTCTTCCATACACCAACAACGAAGTGCAAGACAATACAATATAGTAGAAATTTCTTTTCTGAACCCTATATACAAACGTTTCGATATCATCATTACTAGGCACCATATGACTCAAAGTTAAAATCAAAACTATGGGATTCAAAGTTTGCTATGATCAACATTGTAGTAAAAGATACTTACATGAGATATAATGCACACCAAGTATAGGACCGAGAACAAGAGTGATAGAATAACCAACATAGAGATAAAATACCATTGATTCCTTAAACCATAAGATGCTAACTCCAATTCTCCATACATCGACCATAAACCTTCTTCCATCACTGCAAAAATTCAATCAATTGATCCAAATTGCAGCAAAAGATCCACTTAGTTTGACGAAAGGCAAAAATTGAAAAGCTTTCAAAACAATAAATTGAAAACACCCTAAAAGACGACCAAACTATGTCAACATTAGACAAAGTGAGGCAAGGTGTATCATATCTCTTGGTGAATTGAGAAGATGGTGACTAAGGCGAGATGAGATGAAGCTCGACTATGTAATGACTCGAAACCAAACAAAATGATGAGACGGAACGAAACGGCAAGATCACAAATTGGAATAATGGTGTACCAACGACAAGAGAGCGGCAGGATGACGAGAATCCGACAACCTTTTATCTGATCTTTTGGTGTGAAGTGAAGGAAATAGGCGACACAAATCGCAACATCGAAGGTTTGGTATTTCAGTCATTTGGGTTAATGAAAATGGGGTTATGGTATTTATGGCACAAAGCCACAAAACATAAAATCATGGTATCAATGAATATCTTTCCATTGGATACTACCCTTTTAAGTTTTTTTTTCCAAAAATACCACAATTTATTTTTTCCTCTAAAATACCACAAAAGTTTTATGTTTTCATAAATAGCATAAACATAAAAAGTTACATTTTGAAGATGTAGATTTTTTTTTTATGTTTGAGTTGACTATTTACATTTAGGGTATAATTTTTAGGGGTTGGATTTAGTATTTAAGATTTAGAAATTAGTTTTGAATGATTAAAATTTAAGTTTTTGTTTATGGTATTTTTGAAAATACTTTATTTTAGTGATATTTTTGAAAAATAAAATTTATAATAGTATTTTTTGGAAAAGTACCTATTTTTATGGTATCTAGAGACTTCTCTTATATTAAATTAGATCCACATATTTAACACGAGTAAAAAATATCAAAATTAATTGAATTTAAAAGAAGTTTCTGGATATTGATATTAAATTTTAGGGATAATTGGAATTAGAGGATAAATTTTTACAAATTTGTCTATATATGCATTCCATGAATAAATGTCAAATATTCCTAAACTACCCTTTCTAATAGGTTTAATCAATTATTTTTAAAAAGCTAAAAACAATTAGTCGAGAAATGATAATGAAGGCATGAGCTAGGATACATAAAAAAAATATGTTGTTTTTATTGAATTTTTGGATGGATAAATTTGATCTAGAAAGTTTAGAATACATATTCTAAACTGTGGAATGTGTATTCTATAGTCTGTACATGTTCTATAAACTACAGATAATGTATTCTACAAATTCTACTTGTTCTACAAAATTTAGAAGTCCTTTATGTTCTACAAAATTTAGAATACTAATTGCTACAAAATTTAGAATACATATTCTATAGTTTCTTCTTTCTTCTACAAAATTTAGAATACATTTTCTAGCATTTACTCCTGTTCTAAATTTATTAGAATGCATATTCTTACATTTTTCATATATTCTATTAAAAATAGAAAATACATTTTATCTAATCTTTAGTTTATTTTCTAGTCTAAAACTGTCTCCTTTAAATTTACCTACTACTGAACGGGTTCAAATACCCATGGATTCGCTGTTTGCTTACTGGCTTTATATAATTCGGAAATTAAATAATTGACATTCTGTAAGACCATAATAAGAAAGCAATTTTTGTTTTTCTTCTAAACTATCTATCTTCTAGAAGGATCATCTAGAAAGCAAAATTTTCACGGGAAAAAAACTAACACAGATGTTATGGGTCGAATAATTGTATTTAAAAGAAGTTTCTGGATACTGATATTAAATTTTATTTACAGTTTTGAGAAAGTCAAAATAGAAAACGAAAGAGATGAATTTAAAGATATGCTAATATTGTTTTTCAGTAATATAAGGGTCCAAATTTGAAAAAAACATTACTAGAATCCGAAAATCGAACCCAGAAATTTGATAACGTAACAAAATAGATTAAGCCCATTGCAAAGCCCATAAAATGGGCATTTCATTTGACGTCACTATGACCGGAGGATCTTTTACCTGCTTCCGTTGAGGACGACGACGAATCTTCATCTTCGTCTTCGTCTTCCTCTTCCCCTTCTCCTTCCTCCTGATTCTAAACTTCTCCTCCTGATTTCTCGCTGTCAGATTCGCCCTTTTTCCTCCAATCTCTCTCTCCCTAGATTCCGGAATAATTCCCACAAGGCTTGGCTTAGTAATCGTCGTTCTTCTCCGCCATGAGTTCGAATACGGCGTCGTCTAGCGCGGGGGCAGCCGGATCGGTAGATTCTTCCGCCGCCAGGAAGAATTCGAAGCGACCCAAGTGTAAATTTATCTTCATCCCTTGTCAACATTCTTCTGATTATTTTTATCTGGCTTATCGTTGACTCTTGTGTCTTATTCGAATTGGATCAAATCTTCCCTGGACTCCTCGCTTGTTTAATCGTATAGTTGCGTCTCTATACCGCTTTAAATTTGATATTTTACTGTGATCGCTGATTTAATTTTAATTTGGTATCCGACATTCTTTAACCGCGCAATTTGTTTTAGCAAAACTTTTCATGATTAGAGATGATTAGGCAGCCATCTTCAAAGCCATGGCTAAAAGCTGTGCAAACAACTTTTGCAGATTCCAAGTTCACACAGCAGGAGCTTCCAGCTTGCAAGCCCATTCTCACCCCTGGTTGGGTTAGATTTCTTCGTAATCTCTACTGATGTTTCAGAGATATCTGGTTTCTGTAGGTAGTGCAACTAATGCTCCTTTTTCTTACATCTTTCCGCAGGTCATTTCGACATTTTTGATAGTCAGTGTTATCTTTATTCCCCTTGGAGTTATTTCCCTTTTCGCTTCCCAGGATGTAAGTGCGACTTATACAATTGCCACTCCTCAGATTCTCTTGCATATCTCAAGTTCTTACATCTCCAATCTGTAGGTTGTGGAGATTGTTGATCGGTATGATACTGAGTGCATACCGGCTCCTGCTAGGACTAACAAAATTGCATACATTCAAGGAGGTGGAGATAAAGTCTGTACTCGAGATCTTAAAGTGAGTTCCTTATGCATCAACCTTTTTTTTTGCTCGTTAGGATTTGATCGACTGTTGCATTTGTTGTTTACTCTCTTTTCTCCTCTGGCATTCTTAGGTGCCAAAGCGTATGAAGCAGCCTGTCTATGTTTATTACCAGCTTGAGAACTTCTACCAGAATCACCGAAGGTATATAACACCAGTTTGCAAGTATGCCTCAGCATGTTGTAGTTTTCGTATTGGTACGGGACTAAGTGTTAGACCTAGAATGGAAGGTGTGGCTTCTTTGTGGATATCAACACGGATAGCATGGAGTAGGCTGGGATATGGACTGATGTGTATATGTAACTTAGATTAGTCAAGTTTTTGTAGCTCTTGCTCATCCGATGGTGTCTATGAAACAGGTATGTAAAAAGCCGAAGTGATTCACAGTTGAGAAGTCCAAAATACGAGAATCAAATAAGTGCATGCAAGCCGGAGGATGACGTGGGTGGGCAGCCGATTGTGCCCTGTGGTCTAATTGCTTGGAGTCTATTTAATGACACCTACGCATTATCAAGAAACAATGTAAGCCTAGCTGTAAACAAAAAAGGTATTGCATGGAAGAGTGATAAAGAGCACAAGTTTGGGAACAAGGTCTTCCCCAAGAATTTCCAGAAGGGCAATCTCACTGGTGGTGCTACTCTAGATCCAAAAATACCTGTAAGCCCTTCAATACTGGAGATTAGTTCATTTTGCCATTGATATTACATGGATGCTGCTTAAATTGTCTGCTGACATCTTTCTTCCTCTTGTCATGTGTGCAGCTCAGTGAACAAGAAGATCTCATAGTGTGGATGAGAACCGCAGCATTGCCAACATTTAGAAAACTTTATGGAAAGATAGAGTCTGACCTCGAGATGGGTGACACCATACATGTTACGCTGAAGAACAACTATAACACTTACAGTTTCAATGGGAAGAAGAAGCTTGTTTTGTCTACTACGAGTTGGCTGGGTGGGAAGAACGATTTCCTCGGTATTGCTTATCTGACAGTTGGTGGGGTTTGTTTCTTTTTGGCCCTCGCATTTACCATCATGTACCTTGTGAAACCCAGGTACGCACATCCTTCAAATGCAGTTGTTGTCGTGATGGTATCCTTCCATTCAAGAGTTGAATTTCTGCTAAATTCTGGTTATAAGACTGTTATATATGCCAATAATAATAATAAAGTATTCTCCTGCATACATCCACAATGTTGTCATGCTGAGTAATAGATGTGTTCTTTGTTTTAGGCGACTTGGAGATCCATCCTACTTGTCTTGGAATAGAAATCCTGGAGGTCGGTAACAAGCTTGGAGAGGGAGAGGGAATCTGCGTTTGTAAATCTTATCCATCCATGTATACATACATTGTAAACTTGCTTGCAAAATGATTAATTTGGTGAGAGCTTAATCTCCACACAATACTTTGTTGTTGTTGTTGTTCCAAACAGTTATAAATATATTACTTTTGTCTCCAAATCTGCCTCCTAAATTTTTTCTAACCATACATAGTATTAGTTACAAACTAGGGACAAAAGTTATGAACTTGATGTAGCCACAACTTCCGGCAATCAAAGCACCCGAAGCAGAACATTAGAGAGATATTGGCCTTGAGGGTAAGATGGATCGAGTGGGTGGTCAGACGCAGCTCCTGCCTCCCTCACAACAGTGATCTTCCTTCCTGCCATTGCTGCAGCGCTCTGAAGAATCCCCAAGAACTTCCCACTCTGCGTCATCGCACCTGAACATGAGCATGTCATCATAAGACCGCCACTTCTTGTCAATCGCATTGCCAACGAGTTGATATTTTTGTACATTCCTGCCGCGTTCTGCAAAACCTAGCATCCATCCACATTGATGCAATCTCATTTATGTAACAACAAACATCTGACATCCACTATCTTTTAAGAAAAGAAGGCAAGTCACCTTTTTCCGCGGAGCTAGCTTAGGAGGGTCTAGGATCACGATGTCCCACATCTCTTCCCTTGACAGAGCACCCTTCATGAATTCTGTTAAATCTTGTTTGAAGAAAACAACCTTCTCTGGATTGATACTGTTGAGGAGTACATTCTCTCTAGCGAGCTCCAAAGCAGGTAAAGATGAATCAATGCCTGAAAGTGTTTTGATCAGAAGATTTAGAAGACAATGGTTAGGGTGGATCAGGAGGAGGGAAGAGATAAAAATGTACCGACGACGTTAGTAGCATCTCCTCTCGCTGCATTTAGTGCAAATCCACCACTATAGCAGCAAAGATCAAGAACTCTTTTCCCAGCAGAGATAGTTGATATGAAGTGACGGTTTTCGCGTTGATCTGTGTAGAACCCTGTCTTCTGTCCCTCTAGCGAAACTGAGTAAGAGATTCCGTTTTCCACGACCTGGCATAAGAAAGAACATCACTCAGCTCACACCCCTGCAATGCTTACATATTCATGAAGACATCTGAAGAAGAGAGAAAGACCTGATTAAGGCACCAACCACCGTACCATTGATCTCTGTGGGAGAGTAGATGATTGTGTTTGTTTCAAACTTGAGATATCAAAACCATCTTCTTTAAGAACATCAAGAGACGGTCTCCAGTTTATATGATTAATTCCATCGATTGATCTTAAGCAGCTCTCCACTTCATTCCTGTACTTTTCAAGCCAAGCTGCGGAGGATGCTACCACAGCTACATCTCCAAACACATCCACAATCAATCCAGACAATCTGTAGCAGAGCAACAAAATAGGACCAGAGATCGAGAATATGAGCATTAAAATGAGTTCAGTCGGTAAAAAAATACCTATCTCCTTCACTGTTCACAAGACGATAAGCGTTAGTTTTAGCCGAGGGAAGTCCCAAGCTCTTACGCAACTGAACTGCTTCGGCGATTCTAGTTTGGAGAAGCTTCTCAATGTTCAACGCACAAGAAGGATCTCTACCAGAAGCCAAGAAGATGGATCAAAGATTCTCAAACGAGAAGTGTAGAAACTTGATTGCATTAGGATAGAAATGAGACCTGGTGGATTCGTGTTGAAGCTGCATAAGGCGAACGCAGAACATAGAAACAGAGTTATACAAACCCCAACCAATGGGATTCTCGGTGCCATCAGCGACAATGACAACATCTCCGGTCTGAGGAGGCGGTTTCCCAATGATCCTGTCTACGGCTCCACTGTACACCATCGGACTTCCGTCTTTGAAGAGCTGTGTCTTGCCCTTTTTAAGAACCACTTTGGCAACACCTGAATTTACAATTGAAAGTAAATGTAGAGATAAGAGTTGCAGAAACTGAAGAGACACACACAGAGAGAGAGGGAGAGATGTTGGACCTTGAGGGCGAGAAGAAGCAATCTGGGAAGAAGAAGAAAAAAAGAGAGAGTGACGGAGGCGGGAGGGAAGCTGGAGCACACCGAGCATCATCGTCGCAGCATTTCTTTGCTGCAGCTTGGGTGGATAGGCTATTTTACACATAAACCCGCTAATGGGCCACAGGTTTTGATATCTTTTATTCTGTTATTAAGACTCTAAACACATTCTTGCTTATTTTGTTAAGACTCTAAATACAATTCTAGCTTATTTGATCAAGACTCTGATAAGCTTACAATCACTTACCAATGAATTATATAAGAATGAGATGAGATTTAGAGAATTCAAGGTAGATTTACAGAAGAAATTAGGAAGAGATGAGAGAATAGTGGACGAAGACGATAACAACATTGTTTTTAATCTAACTCGATTACACTAGAGAGATAAATAGAAAAATAAAAGGGCTTAAACCACATAACCTACATCCCATTTAGTAACTAAACGAGGTCCATAATGATCTAGCCTTTGGTACTTATTAGACTTTAGACACAATCTAATTATTTTCTTAAAATGATGATTGGTAGGTAAGGTCTCGGCAAATAAACTCGTACCTGAATACCAAAAAAACTCGTACAAAAATATTCGGAATCTGACCAAAAAAAACCAGGTTGGTTTTGGCAAAATATTCGCAAGTGATATATACTAGGATTTTTGTTTTAGAATGAGATATGGTTAATTATAATGATTTTTTATTATTATTTTTTTTTTTTTGTTCTTTCGAAGTGAATATCTTTTGGTCGTATCGTAGAAAAAGAAACATCGTGTTTTAGGATTTTGCTAACACTAGTGATATAAACAAAATTAGTAGTTGAGGACAAAGTGAATTAAAAAAAAAAAACACGGATTACATATCAAACTTTGAGTCATTAAATAAATAGTTTACTGGATGTCTAGATTTCTCCAAAATTCGTTTCGAAGTTCACTCAAAAAATCAACACCGGTGTCGACAATAATGAAATGTAATACTAAGATATAATATATATATATATATATATATATATATATTTTTTTTTTTTTTGGAACACAAGATATAATATGATATATTTCTCATTCGAATTTATTTATTTTCCTGTGTTTTATTCTCCCGGATTTCAAGAGTTACCATATAAGTAAGAAGTTTTGTTTAAATCAACCCTCTCTTGAATACATCACATATCATATGTAGCCATCCCCCAACTCAACAAAACAGATATAAAATGAGACCTGTAGCTGTAATAAGACCAACCAAATGTGATTCTCAACAAAAAAAAACTAACTCAATGGACCCATATTATCATCGCCTACGGCTCCCTCGATAATCTTCTTCGCCCTCTTTATCCTTCAATAGACCCAAGAAGGCCAGAAAACCAAAGAAGAAGAACCCACCCGACCAGTTGCCTCCACCCCCTCCTCCACCACCCCCATCTCCGTCATCTCGTGGTGGGAACCCGTCTCCTCCATCATCCAAGCTTGGTGATTTCTCCTTAGCTGAAACCCAACACAAAATGAGTCCTCTTAGACTACCTCCATCCAAACTAGTTCAGATAAGATAAACATGACCTAAGAAGTTCTCTAGGAGTATGCAATTAGCTAACACCTGTTCTGACTTGTAGCTAAACCCTTTTTGTAAGTGGTGGGAAAAATCTCAAAACACAATTTTGGATACACATTTGGTAACATCCTCATATCCCTAAAGTCTAGCATGCCATTCATTAAAAGAAAGCAAAAATGGAGGAAAACTAGAGAAAGTGAGAGCTTACAATGGACAGGAGCCTGTGTTATTGTGGGTGACTCCCGAGTAACGGTCTGTGTTTGTCCTTCACTGCATTTGGCGTTCTGCAAGGGAGTTGACAAAGAAGAACAAGATGATCAAATTCAAATTCATGGTAACATTCCTCACTCTTGAACCAATTTGCAATAATACAGTTCAGTCAGGTGAACACAGATAATGTAAATCAATGAAAGAACAATTCAATGGAGTAAAATAGCCCAAAATCCAGAAACAAACTGAGGTGAAGGTGACTTACAATGGCCGAGTGGCATATCAAAAGAGATTGCCTTCTACCTCCGAGACCTGAGCTCAATCCAACGGCACTCAATGGAGAGACCCTATTTTGGCTTTTGATTCCGCCAAGCGATCCTGAACTAGGAACCCTGACCTCAATCCGCGGCTTTTCTAAAAAAAAAAAAAAAAAGCTAGGTTTAGCCTCTTGGTCAAAAAGGTTGGTGAAATCATCATGTACAAAGGTTTCAATCAACACCGAATTTTGATATATCTACAGAACTCATAGGTGAAATCCCTAGGAGTAAAAAACGTAACCCAGAGGATAACGGCGAGCGAGTAGAGTGAGAACGAAAGCGTACCGTTGTTACTATTGAGCGACAGCGGAGAAGATTGGATAATAGACGCCGCCATAGCCATGGCTAAAGCAGCAGCTTGACGGTCAGAGCAAGAAGAAGGAAGGAACTAATTAGATAGATAGATATCTTCGGGTTTCACATACGCGTATACTTTTGTTTGTCAACTCGTAACCTATCACAAAATGACACGGATTTCATCATATTTCTTTATGAGTCCTCGTATTTTCTTATCATTCTTATTCTCTTGCGTTCTGTATCAACAAATTGCTAATTGATTTAGACCATTTGTTTCATCCTTTTGCTTAAAGGAAATAAAAACAACTAAAGTCATTTGACTGTCTTATTTGAGATGAAAGAATCTCCCCTCTTTATGGATTGGTGGTGGTACAACAAAGACTTTGATGACTCCCGATAATAGATTTACAACATAACAAGATGAAGAAACTCATTAAGCTCCCTTCAGGTGTAATAAAGATAATTTTGTTAAACGGTGACTGCCGTTGCTTCGTCAAGCGCAACAACACCGGAAAACACTTTGCCTTCCAAGAGCTCCAAACTGGCTCCACCACCGGTGGAGATGTGACTCATGACTCCTGCTACTCCCACTTTCTCCACTGCTGCCACCGAATCTCCTCCTCCTATTATCGTTGTCACTCCCTTTTTGCTTAGCTCTGCTAGTTTATTCGCTACCGCCTGCGCAGTTGAACCATAATCAACATAATTAGTTCTAAGAGTCAACTAATAGTATATGAGTCAGAAAATTATATGCTTCTTACTTCAGTTTCTTGTGCAAATTTTTCAAACTCAAAAACTCCCATTGGTCCAAATGACTGTCTGCGTTGTATCCAGAGTTTCGTTGAAAAGTTTTCATAGAGTCTAGACCGATGACCAATCCCATCCACCCATCAGGAATGGCTGATGCTAGCACAATCTACAACAGTCACATTACACACAACACTGATGTCAAATCCAGTCCTAAAGCAAACCTTTTTCTGATCCTATTATCAATCAAGAGTGCCAAGCTTTTAACTATAATAAATGGAGACGAACCTTGCTGTTGGCATCAGGAGCGAACTTGTCAGCAATCACAACATCTGTTGGTAACAATAGAAAGACTCCTTTGGCCTTAGCCTTGACAAGGAGTGATGTAGCCAATTCAAGCTTGTCTTCTTCAACAAGAGAAGAGCCAACAGAAAGACCTTGCGCCTTGTAGAATGTAAAGATCATTCCACCACCAAGCAGAAGGATGTCACATTTCTCAAGAAGAAATTCGATAACTCCAATCTTGGATGAGACCTTGGAACCTCCCACAATGGCAGCAAATGGTCTCTTTGAGTTTGAAACCGCACCCACAAGGTAGTCCAACTCCTATAAAAAAGATTAGGCAATGGCTTCGTTAAGTTTTCCAATCAGGAAAAACCCTAAATTCTTAAATTCTTAACTCAATTTAGGCCAATGGACCCCTCCATAAATAACAGTAGAGAAAAGTCTTGCACCTTGAGTCTGGACATTTCTGATTTCTCATAGGAAATCAAAAGATGAACAAGCAATAAAATATTTCATGATCAAGGGTATAGTCTCTATAGTGGCATTTGTCGCAGTGCGTGCTTCTATATTGTATTGTCAGTCAAAAGAAAGAATCTGCAAAAAATGTCACCTTTTGCAAAAGGAAACCAACAACTGATGGCTTCAAGAACTTTGTGACACCCTCTGTTGAAGGTGGTGCTCTGTGTGCAGTCCCAAACGCATCGTTGACATAAAGGTCAGCTAGAGAAGCAAGCTTCTTAGCAAACTCAGGTTCGTTCTTCTCTTCCTCCTTGTAAAACCTCACGTTCTCAAGAAGCAAAACACCACCTTCAAGGAGGGAAGCCACCAAGGTTTCCACTTCTGGACCAATACAATCATCAGCTTTCACGACCTGCATTAAGATTTCACCCCCACCAAAGAGCCTTAAAAAGATTGCCACGAGAGAACAAGAGGAGCCAAGCTGAACTTTGGCGTGACACTCTTAGGCCTTCCCTGAAAGATAATAGATGAAAATCGAAATGTAAAGGCTTGATGTGGATTTTGAGTTGATTAGAGAGTTGTTTGGATTGAGATTAAGAGATGGGTAAGTGTGGAACATACCAAATGAGTGGAGAGGATGACCTTAGCACCATTCTCCATCAAAAACTTGATGGTGGGAATGGCGGCTTTGATTCTAGTGTCGTCAGTGATATTCTGGTTGTCATCGAGAGGTACATTGAGATCAGCTCTAACGAAGACCTTCTTCCTTTTCAAATCAGCCGAAGTCAGATCTCCAACACTCTTCTTCGCCATCGTAATCACTCCCCTGGTGCCCTTTCCGCGCACTGATTGGACCTTGGAGGCCACGTGGACAGAGGAAACGCGAGTCAACGACGGCATAGAACCCGAAGCGACGTGCAGGGACAACTATGGAAGAAATGGGCAAAAAGAAGGCGCGGGAGGAGCGGGTAACGGCGGCGCCATCTGTGGATTTGATGATCGAAAGAGCTGCAATTGCGACGGTGAAAATCATGTGAAGTCGACGGATAGAGAGAGAGAGCGAGAGAGAAAGAGAAATATGGTGAGAGAATGAGAAGGAGAAGAGTTAGAGAGAGGATTGGATGATAATATTACAAGTTTTTGGATTTTCGTTTTGTCGTTGATGAGAGGTCATCATAATCTTTAGCTCCCTTTCTCTGTGCTTACGCCAGTTGGACCACAATTCACAAAGAAGATGTCTTTTGATCCAAACAAAAGTTTACATCGAGATATGGAAAAGAGAATAAAATATTGACTCAAAACGATAAATACCATTACATATACAAAATGACATAATTAGATGGGCTTCACTGACCAATTAATTCTGGCCTTCCGTTCCGAATAAAAAAAGAATTAGCATTATTCGTTTGGATATATATTTTCCGGCGAGACTCACCGCCTCTAAATTGAATGGATATATCTCCGTCGTCTCCACCATGTCTCAGATCTCTATCGCCATTCCCATCACTCTTTCCTCGCCAAAGTAGCTTTCTTGTTCCTCGCATACAGTCTATAGCCTTTCGTAGCTTCCGAAGGCATGAGGTGCTGAGGCCGAGCGCGCTCAGGGAATGGCGGGAATACGAAGATGCTGTGAAGAGAAAGGATCTTGCCGGGGCACTTAGATTCCTCAAATCTATCGAATATGATCAACAGCGTGATGCGATTGCCGCGACGGCTAAGTTAAGCGGTTTGGGCGCCCTTGAATTGGAGAGGGATTGGCAGGTTTTAGATGCGTGTTTGAATGCAGATGATATGAGACTTGTTGGAAGTGCATTTAGGTTTCTCAAGGAGAGAGGTCTTTTGGCCAACTTCGGCAAATTCAGCTCTATTGGTACTCTCTCTTTTCTATTTTCTGGGCCTTCAATAATTTAGCACTTGAGAGTCAGATTTCAATTTTGTATCTTTTTGAATTGCATCTTGTGGTTTTTGCAATAAAATTGGTCTCCTAGACCTTCACTGCTCGAGCGTATTGTATCAACTTCTATTTAGATGGACGTAAGTAATATTTAGCAACGTGTCACGCTCTCTTTAAACAGAATCTGTGTGTAAGCGTTTGGACTGGTTAATTGGAATGTTTTGGAAACCCCATTCTCACTTGATCAATGATGTATTGCTTCGCTCTTTCTGTATCACTGTGATGCAGTTTTGGAGGGAACAAGAGAGGTTACACCTACTGTTCTCAAGTCTGCAACTGGCTTGGAAGGTCTGTAGCTGAAATTTCTCTGGACACTCTTCTTTGATTACCCAGTGTGGCAATGGAAACTTATTTAAATGTCCCTCTCTCTCTCTCTATATATATATATTAGTTACTAAACTTTCACCAAAAAAGTGGGGACTTTCTGGTGATTCAAGCATTGCTCTGGCTGCTTTTCTGGGTGGAGTCTCCTATCTTCTTTCTCAGGAGATTGATGTGCGGCCAAACCTTGCTGTCATTTTGGGTCTAGCTTATATGGATTCCGTTTTTCTTGGTGGTACCTGTTTAGCCCAGATATCATGCTACTGGCCTCCACATAAGCGTAGAATCATAGTTCATGAAGCGGGTCATCTTCTTATTGGTATGAAGTTGGTGATTATTACGTGAGTGGTGTTTTTATGAAATCTATTGGTCGTTTGGTGGGTAACAATTGTAGCTTCTTTTTCGTGCAGCATACCTCATGGGCTGTCCAATCCGTGGGGTGATATTGGATCCGATTGTTGCAATGCAAATGGGGGTTCAAGGCCAGGTATTATGCTATTCTATATTGTAGTGCCGTGATTCTATGCTCCTTTTAGCTACAAATGTGGCTGAGATACATAAATGGATTATCATGTGTAGGCTGGAACCCAATTCTGGGATCAAAAGATGGAGGGTGAGATTGCTGAGGGGCGACTTAGCGGTAGCTCATTTGATAGGTGATTGTTAGTCATGGTGGTGTTCTTTCTTCTGTGAATCGTACCTCATTCACAACCCTAATGGTGGTTCCATTTCTCTTAGGTATAGCATGGTACTTTTTGCTGGTATTGCAGCTGAAGCACTAGTTTATGGTGAGGCTGAGGGTGGGGAGAATGATGAAAATCTGTTCAGGAGCATCTCACTCCTTCTGGAACCACCGTTGTCCATGGCTCAGGTCAGGTCTAGTGAAAATCATATATCTGCTGTGACTAGTCTACGCGCTTCAACCCTTCTTGCACAAGTGTACAAAGTGTTAAGTATTGTGAATATGTGCGTTTAATTATACAGATGTCGAATCAAGCCAGGTGGTCTGTTCTACAGTCTTACAATCTGCTCAAGTGGCACAAGGCGGCACATAGAGCCGCTGTTGAAGCGCTCCAAGTGGGAAGTCCTCTTAGCATTGTGATTAGAAGGATTGAGGAAGCCATGTCTTCAAGCAGATGATCGAAGCACCTGCATTTTATGTAATTCATTTACTAATAAGGACAACCGATAAAAAAAATCATATGGAATCTATGGAGCAGAAGCAGATAAGATCAAAATAAACCACCTGACCGCAACTGGAGTGGCAAGGGACTTGTATCTTTGGATCCATGTTCAAGTAAGTTAAGGTTTTATCCACTAAGTGATGTGGAGGCAAAAAAGTAGCTCTCTTCCCTTATTCATTTGTTTCAAGGATTAAGGGAATAGGAGCCATGCTTTTAATAGCTTAAAGGAAAATTATTGTAAAGTTTCAATTATATGAAAGCTGTATAGTTGAATTCTTGTGAAGTAAGTTTTGGTATACAAGACAACAAGTAATGACTCTCTAACACTTTTGTTATTATTTAATGTTTTTTTTTTATTTGGTAATACAAAGGGAGACAACTCACCCAAAACTCAAACAAAAATAAACTTAAACACAAACTCTTCGTGGAATTGCAACTCCTCTAGCATCTGCTGACAAAATCTCGCCAACATCAATAGGAGAAATCTCCAGAAAATGAAGTCCTAATGCAAGATCGAACGCATAATTTGCTAGTCCGTCGGCAAGACGATTAGTCTTTCTATACACGTGAGTAATCCGGACAATTCAGTCCTTCAATATAAAGCCATGGCACAAACGTACTAGGAAAGATAGTGGATGAGCCTAATTAATTCCCGTCTGAAGAAAGCCTACCAATGTCTCCAATTCAACCTCCAACTCAACTCGGGTAGCTTGTCTATCCCAAGCCATACACAGTCCATAATACACTCCTCACAATTCCGCCAGCGGGGTCGAACAAATCCCAATATTCAGAGCAAACCCTGTTATCCACGCTCCATTCTCATCCCTGATCACCCCTCCTGCTGTAGCCTTGCCCGGGTTTCCCCGAGAAGCTCCGTCCATGTTAATCTTCCACCAACCTTCTCCCAGAGGAGACCAAGCAATCATCCGCTCAACCCAAACTATCCCCACCCGTACGTCAAGTTGAGCAGCATTCTGTCACGAGCTTATTTCCGAAGACCGTGCGACACTCGATAATATCCATTTATTATCGAGTCAGTCTTCTTCCCTCGGACCATCTTCGACTGGTTTCGCCCTGCCTTGGGCTCATCAGGTGATCAGCTCCAGATCATGACCAGTTTGTGCAGGGATGGCCTAATCCCTTCTTCTAAGCCTGATCCTCGATCAGCGACGGACACCCGAACCTATCGAGTGGTTCCCGCCTGACTCCTTCGAAGGGACTCGACAACTCGAGCGCTGCACGCCCTACTCACTAAAGCATGATACATGCCCCAGTCGGAATGGCCCCGTAGAAGCAACGCGACAATCACGAACCGTCCAAGGAAAACGGGGCGTAACATCCTCCCCCACCCATCAATGTGCACGCCCTCGTGCACGGGGAGAATCCTCTTGATCGTACATTGTGTATTGTGGGATACCTCATACCCCCACTCGATTCGATGACTCGGCACCACGCCTTGGTCTTTACGGACACCTCGTCCTCGACCATCATTGCGCCACCGAACAAGGCTCCCCGCCTACCCGTCTCGGATCGGGCGCTGGGCGCAGACAACACACTACGTAACTTGGCTCTGATACCACTTGTCACGGGCTTATTTCCGAAGACCGTGCGGCACTCGATAATATCCATTTATTATCGAGTCAGCATTCTTCCCTCGGACCATCTTCGACTGGTTTCGCCCTGCCTTGGGCTCATCAGGTGATCGGCTCCAGATCACGACCAGTTTGTGCAGGGATGGCCTAATCCCTTCTACTAAGCCTGATCCTCGATCAGCGACGGACACCCAAACCTATCGAGTGGTTCCCGCCTGACTTTTTCGAAGGGACTCGACAACTCGAGTACTGCACGCCCTCCTCACTGAAGCACGATACCTACCCCAGTCGGGATGGCCCTGCAGAAGCAACGCGACAGTCACGAACCGTTCCAGGAAAACAGGGCGTGACAATTCGCCTCCATCACTTCCTTAGCCAAATCTTTAACAAACCGAACTCTAGCCCGACCTTTTCCTGTTACCCCAAACACATTCTCGCAACACCATTTCCACCCCACCAGAAAGCCATCCCAAACAGCGTCGACCAAGTTGATTCTTCCGCCGTCACATCCCTGCTAAGATTTTCATATAACCATTGTAAGAGTGGTTGTGTAAGAAATTTGTGTCGCTTCCTTTCGGGACTATTCGTTGTCAAAGCTCCGACATAGCCGGGCAATCACGAAGGATGTGAATAATAGTCTCCTCTCCCCCTTTACATACTGTGCAAAGCGATGAAGAGCACACATGTCTCCGGAACCGTTCTGAGTTAGACATGATGACTTGGTTCCCAACCAGCCAAAGAAAGACTTTGACCCTCTCAGGGGCAACAACACCCCACACTAGCCTCCAAAACTTCTCCATATTAGGTTGTGGGTCATGCATCTCCGTTAAGAGTCTATACGCGGACTTAACTGAAAACCGACCATCCGAATTCTCTCCCCATGAAAGCCGGTCTTTTGGCCTTGTTATGTTATCTAGCACCACTGCCCCCAACCTTAGTCTTATGTCGACCAAAACATACAGATCAATACTCGCAAACGCCCAACCCATCCCGTCACGCCATAGATCTGTATGACGGGCAACCCTCCTCCTATTTCTTCTTTAAGCGATGTTTTGAGTAGCCAACGATCTTTCCAAAAAAAACATCCTTGCCATCACCCAACACCCACCTATGTCCCAATAACATAACACTTCTCACTCCTAGGGCAATGCTCCTCCATGTTGAAGACCAACGACTTTTGCACACAGTCCATGATATATTTCTTGTATCATCAACCTTGTATCTTTTCTCAAAACTCTTGCCCAAAGACTCATATATCATGGAGAAGGCGCCACCAACGCATCTAATTGGCACCACCCTCAGTTTTTCGTCTACACACGCATGGCCAAGCTATTAAGTGATGCTTCCTCTTCTCAGCTGAACTACCCCATAAAAAGGAGCGAGACAGTTTGTCTAGCTCATCCAATAACGCTTGCGGCATTTTTATCACACTCATAGTATGGACCGGAATCGACGCAAGAACATCCTTAGTAAGCGTCAGTCTACCTGCTAAGCTCAAACTTCTTTCTCCAAAACTGTACTAAACGTTTGTTTATTAATCCTTTTCTTGAAAACCGGCATTTCAAGATAATTTCCTTAAATCTGTCGTCGCATGAATACCACTCTCCTCCATTATTAATCTTTGCGAACCCTGTGAAACATTCTTCGAGAAATAAATCTTAGACTTCCGCAAGACTTACTTTTTGACCGGATGCCAAGCAAAACTGTTCCAATACACCTTGGATCACTTTGATCTGCGTTATTGAAGCCTCTGAGAACAAGATTAAGTCGTCTGCAAAGCAAATGTGAGACAACAACGGTCCTCCCTATGATAAACGGATCGGTTTCCACTCTTTTCTACCAATGGCGCCCTCGATTTGGTGGCAAAGACGCTCAAGGCACAATACAAATATGTACGGAGACAAAGGGTCACCTTGCCTTAGTCCGCGCGAAGGTGTGAACGAGTCCGATCTCTCTCCATTCCATAAAATATTTATAGAGGGTCCTGTCACACATTCCATGATTGACCCACTTATCTGACAACCCTACAGCTGTAAGAGTATCAGACATCACATCTAATACGATTGTAAGCTTTCTCCAAGTCTAGCTTGAGCAACATCCACCCTTTCCGGCCTTTTTTGCGACTCATGGAGTGGATAGCTTCTTGCATTACCACAATATCGTTGATATTGAGCCGCTCGGGTATGAAACTCGATTGAGCTGGCCTTACTAGCTTCGTTATTACCATCTTCAGCCTCAAAACCCTTACCTTAGTGATCGTCTTGAACAACACATTACAAAGACTAATAGGTCTGAACTGCGTAATGTTTTCCGGCTTAGCAACTTTTGCAGTTAACACCACAAGCGCGTCATTCAACCCATGAGGAAGCTCACTAGTCTCAAAAAACTTCAACACAAACCGGACCACATAATCTCCAATAATATCCCAACATTTCTGATAAAAGAGAGGTTGGTAGCCGTCAGGACCGGGTGCTTTAAAAGCCCCCATGCTACGAACCGCGAACTCGACCTCCTTTCTCAACACTGGCCTGTTTAGTTCTCTTTGCTCTGTATTAGAAAGCCTGTAGAATCCCTCCCGTGGTAAACCAACAACTACTAAATCCACATCATCAAGAGAATAAAGCTGTTTGTAGTAGGCAATAGCTAACTCCTCCAACTATTGTGAGCTAGTTACCTTAACTCCTGAACTATTCTTCAACATTTCAATGTGGTTCTTTCTCCTATGAATTGTGGTGGACGTGTGAAAAAAACTCGTATTTCGATCTCCCAAGGCAAACCATTTTTCCCGCGACTTTTGAAACCACAATGTTTCCTCTTGCTCAAGAACTTTATCCAGGTCGTTAAGAAGCATACATTCTCTCGAGAAGAGCTCATTCGTTTGGTTAATATCCAACATATCTTGCACCAATTTAGTCTCCCCTATATATTTCTCTTTTCGTTTGGTTATATCCCCAAATACCTATGTATTCCACTTCCTTAGAGCCAATAAAGCTTTCGGAGTAGCCACATCACGTTGCCAAGAAGAATTTAAGAGCTCCTTAAAGCTTTGGTGCCTAAGCCACGTAGCTTCAAATCGAAATGGTCTACGACCCGAATCCCGGCTCACCATCGGATTTAACTGCAAATATAGGGGAGCATGATCGGATGCCAAGAATGGTAGATGCGTAACATAAGCATCCTGCCATTTAAGTCGTGCATGTGGGCAACAAACTACACGATCCAACCTCTTAGCAACAAAATGTTGGTGTTGCTTTCCTCTTCTCCAAGTAAACGTGTTACCTCGGAATCCCATGTCGATCAATGACTATGCATTTATCCATTCTCCAAAAGCTAGAGAATCACCGGAAAGACATCCATTACCACCAGTTCTTTCATCCAACCTCTCAATGGTATTAATATCCCTTCCCACAAATAAAGGACCATCGATCCCTTGAATAACTGAAACTAGGATTTTTCTATCAATTACCCTAGAGTACTATCATGTCATTGCAGTACAATAGGTATCAATCCAATCAGGTGTGATGCTAGCAATCAAGATATATCAGAAATGATTAAGTCAAGCAAAGCATAAATGATTTTTTGTTTTCAATGATCCTAAGCGAACATGTTAAACATGCGATAAATGTAAGGCTGCAAAACATAGACTACCATGCATAAGCTAAAACGTGACGATTATCAATACTAGCAAGAAGACAGGACAGAACAAGTAAATAGCAAGTAAATAAAACAGAAAGTTCAAATGGATAGGAGATCCTGAGGATGAGGTTATTGATGTAGGTGGAGTATGCTAATCTACTTAGAGTGTTTAATAAACGACTAACATACTAATCCCTAGACAATGAACATCAAATACTAGTTAATCCAATCACTTGGCAGAAACTATCATGTTTACAACACTTCCTAATCTCAAATCTCTTTGATGAAACATGAAGTAAACAGGCATGAAGAAACAGTCCATTAATGTCAATAAACTTCTTAGACATCTAATTTTTTAGGCTAAGCAAGTATATCTTTGGTATTAGTTGTTTAGACATTTCATTAAACACTTGGTAGGTGCTGAAATGTCTGGGAACTAATTCCACTTGATCAGAGAAGAATTAGCTATGAATACACTAATCTAGAAGGGAACAAACGAATCTAACTTAAACACTCCAGCAAACTAACATTCAACACCTAATATCCCATCCTCAAGAAACCTAACACTACTCAGACAGCAGAAATCATGTTAAACATCATAAACCCAGAATTCATCACAACATGTATAATAATAAAGATGACGGGAAGATAAACAACAATGATTCAAGAACTAAGTGCAAAATCTTAATAACTTCAAAGAAATCTGAATTACAATTCTCTGGACTGTTTGGTGACTAACAACAAAAACCTAAGGGTAAAAACTCGATCCCCTGGGCAATGCCAAAAGAGACCTATTTATAGCAATGTTTGGGAAAACCTTAAAACATAAAACGACAAAGTAAAAAGCGGTTTAAGATTCGTAGTGACCATGCCGGTCGAGTGAGTATCTCGAGTAAGCATCTTCTCTGCATCCTTGTAGCTTACTCGATCAACTACCTCGAGTGAGCATGTCTGATAATGTGTGAGTTCGTCTGCAACTCCTCTGCTTTGCTCGATCGTGTCACTCAAGTATGCCCATCGGGTGAGTTGATTTTGTTTCGCATTCACTCGGTTCACTCGATCATCCTACTCGATCAGCCATTAGATCCGCTACTCGATCAGCCTACTCGATCATGTGCATCGATTGAAGTATGTTTCTGCAACGTATCTCTGCTTCTCACTCGATCGTCCCAGTCGATCATATGCATGTTAATACGATCCTCCTAGAATCGACACTCTTGAAGTTGAGGGAATGATAGGCTTTACACCTAAGGGATCGGGGGATCACTTAGACCAAAGGATGTGGAGCGAATGGTCGCACAAAGGTTGCAGAAAAGCCTTTTGATTTACCGAACTTGGACTTGCCTATGGATACTACACACCAAAGAAAAGAACAAGAGAGAGTGATCTAAATTAGAAAGAGTTTTTGATAAAAGATTAGATGAGTTACAAATGAGAGGTAGAGGGGGATTATATAGTAAAAAGGAATGAGAGAGAAGTGCCTTGGAAATACACTCATGCAAGTCCATGCACCATTTATCAAACATATGTTCATTCAAGTTCAGTTTACAAGGTTCAATTGATGTAAGTGAGCCATACAACACGTCTTTAAGCAAGTATTTCAAATCATGGCAAGTTTGAAACAAAGCACATTCAGTTTTAGTACTAAGCAACTCAAACGTATTGCTACACAAAGACACTCTCAAAGATGAGCTAAATTCACGAAACTCATCAAACATAAAACTTTTTGGCTCAAAGAACTTTTCAAGCGTGAATGTCTCAAAAGTTGGAATTATTTTGTCAAAAACAGATTTTGAAACAAAAAATTCTTTCACATTTCCAAACCAAAACGTTTTTCATTAAGAGCAGTAATCAACACACACAAATTAGAACTAGTCCTAACCAATTCAATTTCCTTACAGTGCTTACTCGGGTAGTCACAAGGAAATGACATAGGAACATGTTTTGGCTCAAAGTTAGATGGTGGTTCCAATTCACGGCTCAATGAAATTTTTTTGCATTTTTCCTAGCGATGCTTCTTCATGAACCTGTGAAAAGGAAACAGTGCTACTCGGTTTCTCCGGTTCAAAATTTGTTAGTTTATCAAGCACAAAATCAGATTGGGAAGATGAAAGAGTACACTTAGTTTGCAACGAGGTGAGATTTTCCGTAATGTTGGTTTCACTTTGTTTTTCCTTGTTGCTTGAGAGTTGCTGATTTTGGACGGCTATGAGTGGTTGAATTTCTTCTCTCGCACGTCTCGGCCTTCGGCTGCTCCGGTGAGATGAGTGACTACTCGGGGAAATTTTATCAACCAGCTCCTTCTTCGGGGATTGAACTATTTTGCTCCTTTTGATTTTTCTCGCCGTCCGAGATGATGACTTGTTTGGCCGACACCTTTTCTTTTCCTTTAAGTTGTGCTTCGATCGGCTTAAGTCTTTCATCAATTTTTTTTGTAAGCTTTTCGTGCTTGTCGTCCATCATTTTGGAGAAAGCATCGATGAGGGCTTGTTTATTAGCACTTCTTCTCGAACTTCTTCTCGAACTTGATGACTCGGATGACTCTTGTCCTGCCATTGAAACAACACAAAGCCAATCATTAGTTCAAAGTAAAACAAACATGAAAATTATGCCTAAAACAGATGAAATCGATTTAACAAAATAAATTATGAAATCAACTTCAAAAATTCCAGCAATAATTTTTAAAAATAATATATACGTTCTAGTTTCAGGAACAGTTTAGTTTATATTTTTTTGATGAGTCAATGATTTATGAAAATTCCAACAAAATGACAGAAAATCCTGAAAAACCTGACGAAAATAAAAAACGAAAAATGAAATGGAAGATGGATGAAGATGAAATGAAATGATGAAAGATAATATAGATGATAGAGAACTCAAATTTTCAGAGTGTGCTCTGATACTATATAATACGGTCCTCCTAGAATCGACACTCTTGAAGTGGAGGGAATGATAGGCTTTGCACCAAAGGGATTGGGGGATCACTTAGACCAAAGGATGTGGAGCGAATGGTCGCACAAAAGTTGCGAAAGAGCCTTTGATTTACCGAACTTAGACTTGCCTATGGATATTACAGACCAAAGAAAAGAACAAGAGAGAGTGATCTAACTTAGAAAGAGTTTTTACTAAAAGATTAGATGAGTTACAATGAGAGGTAGAGGGGGATTATATAGTAAAATGGAATGAGAGAGAAGTGCCTTGGAAATACACAAGTGCCTTGGAATACACTCATGCAAGTCCATGCACCAAGTCTTGGAAATAACAAAAACATTAAATGCAAGAATGAAGAAAAAGATAGAAAATGGGCCAGGGCAAAGTGATGGGCCTTGGACCCACAAATTGGGCTTGGTAAAAGGCCTTAAAAGTGTTACTTAGGCCTCATTAAAAACCTTGTCAAGAAAACCCAATGGGACAAAACTTGACAAGGGAAAAGAGTGCATACGCAACACTAATCCCTTTACCAAACCTTTTGCGCGGTGATCTTCATGAGGGAGTCTTGAACCATGTCTTCTTGCTTCTTATCAAGCTCCCTACGTAGTTTCTTGATTGCTTGGTTGAGCTCCCTAAGCCTTGATACTTCCTTCGCTTCAAGCTGCTCCTCGGCTACGAATTGTTCCTCTGCTACAAGCTGCTCCTCGTCTTCAAGCTTCGGTTGAGTTCCACCATAGTTATATCACATGTCGAGTAAGGCTTGTTCCTCTGCTTCGCTCTGCATGTCTTCTTAGTACCTGAAACACTCCAAATATGTAGAATGTATGCAAGACATGCATGATATGCATAAAACCTACCTAAGTATGTAAAACATGCAGAAAGTGATCAATATGATGCGAATCAACAAATGAATGATGATGAATACACGCTCAAAACGTGATGAAATACAGACTTATCAATAACCTTATGTAACTTTCCCCAGAGACCACTCCTGCGACTCACAGATGGCGCAACATAAACCACAATGAAGTGTAGCGAGTCCACACCATTCTCCACCTGAGCACAAATAAACTGGTCCGAGAATTCAAAAATAACGATGTTCCCAATACACGAACGCCACATCATTCACAGCCCGTCTCCCCCCCCCCCGCAGACCATATGCATCAATCTGAAAAGATTTAAAGCCAAGACCTTGACAAATGCGCTTCGCCCTATCGCCCTCAGCGTGAGTTTCGAAGATAGCAAGAACATCCCTGCAAAACTTCTTTAACATATAGCGAAAATTTGGTTTATTTGCCTCCCGACAGTTCCATAGTAGAGAATTCATTAATTCTTTCGCAAGCTGATAAAGAACCTCCTAGGAAAACTATTAAGCTTGGCACTACCCGTCCCCTTCCCAGACGAGTCGCTTAAAATAACTCTCCCAATTCCTTCCATCCGATTCGCATACCCAGGGGGATGCTTCGCTGGTACATTCATTCCCAGACTCAAAATATACTAGCACTCCCCTTGTTCACCCTCATTTATCTTGAATGCTCCACTCTAAGTCTTTTTTCGGAAACCATAGAAGGACTCTCATTTGCAGTTGGGCCAAATATTAGCCCTCTAACGGGCCGGCCTTGCTTATTTATTCTAGTTTTATCCACAAAAACCATCTCCTTGCTTTGTTGGGACTTACGATCTCTAGGCCCAGCATGGGGACCTCCCTTAACTCTATCGGTCCGAACTAGTTGTCTTTCTTCACTAGCGTGCACCACACTTTTCTCTTTCCTTGCTTGAAAGAGAACAATCTCATTTTCCTTATTTACCGCCACATGAATATTTTTTCCCTTTGATCTTGACCAATCACCTCATTTTCCAAATTTGCGAACCGATTGGAAATGTCAGCATTCCCAAAATTAGATGGCTGAATCTCCCGAAGATTATGTCTAGAATCCGGCCCTCTTCCCCTCTGAAAGATCCCCACCCTAGACATCTCGGCGTCCGACGATTAAGTGTATCTGTTCGGCCTCGTTCCCGGCCGAACAACCAAGATTTGTCCTGTTTACTTAGCTTTGTCTCACAGCCTTGCTTTGTAAACCCGTGTACACAGCAGAATAGTTTTACCTTGACCCATCTCTTGTGCCTTAGCCATACAACTAGTCAACCCCATTGGCTTAGTACACATTAGAGACGGGGACGTATAGCCCCATAGAGTCACGGTTATAATCCATCATTCCCTCCTTCGACTTATCGGACTTGGTATGAAATGACTACATTGATCGATTTGATCCCCCTATCAAACCATCGATCATCCAGTGACCCAATCGATACCACGGACGACTCGTCCACCTCACGATCCATTGTTCTAACCTACCGACCCAATCATAGATCATTATTTCCTTAAGGTCGAATCTTCGACCATCTTTCAGTCGGTCCAATCCATGATGAGACCGTCGACCATTTCCTTGCACCGTCGATAGAGAGGTAGCGTGCGTATCAGTTCGATCGAGTATCATGTACTCACCGAGCCGCAGCCCTTTTTCTTCTTAGGCGTTGATGGACAATGGTGATCCCCAAGTGTGTGGGCGTCCATCCTTTATATAGGACGCCAATTGGTGTTCTATGAAAGGCCACGCCCATTCCTTGCAAATTTTAGAAAATTTGCATCCATACGAAGAGTTGCACCCCTTCCTATCACAACCCTACATGCTTCCGAGCTACCACAGTCCACCAGCCACCAGCTGGAGTGTCAGCTGCCCAGTCCATCCAGCTGGGTAAATACTCAATCAGTTCACCGAGCTCCGTTGAGCTATCGGCCAGCTCACGCAGCTGAGTTAGCTAGTCCTCCAGCTAGTGTAACTAACCTCAGCTGACATAATTAGCTTATCGTGCTTCCTAGCTCGTTTAACTTGCCTTGTTTGAGCTAGTAGTTTAGCTACTTAAGCTCATCAAACTATCACTTTCTTTAAAACAAATTGCCCCCTTTCATAATTTTGGGACGCGGGCGTTACACCCTCCGTCTCACCTCTGTAAAGCCATCTGCCGCTTGTCCTTTGGACTGGTTTAATTCTACCCCCATTCGAGAATTCGAGACCACCTCTTTCTCCAGCACACGTCACAGACACGAATGAACTAGATGGCCATAAACTCCACATCCCGAACAAATCGAGTTCAACCCTTCATAGGAGACAAAATACCTATCTCCATTAATTATTATCGTCCCCTTTCATGATTTTCTTAGATCCACTTCCGCACAAATTCTGGGAAATCTAGCACGTTCAATGTTCATCGTGTTCAAGTCTACCTTGAGAGGCCTCCCCAAACCACGAGCCATCCCCATTATAATCATTTTATGGTAGAAGATCACTGGAATGTTACACACTCAAACCCAAACAGGCGTGGTCATTATCTCACGCACCATCAGATAGCTACCAAACACTCTTCACAGACCACCTGTTAAAGCTTCCAAATACTCTTCCTCAATCTCAAATCGCACCATGAAGAACTGCTGTGGCAAGTGCAATACATACATCGCCTCCTAGGCTTCCACATCTCCTTCAACCTTCTGCTCATCGCGGCTATAGAGATATTTTTGCGGAAATTTTTTTGGCGGGAAAATTTTCTCGGAAATATTTTTGGCCGGAAAATTTTTCTCGGAATTTTTTTTGGCGGGAAATTTTTGGGGAAAATTTTTTTTGAAGGAATATTCCTTAGTTTGGGAAAGAATATTCTTTTAACTAGAGGTAAAATAGCCATTAAATTTTAAGAGAGAGCAAAAATGAAAATGGCAAAAAAGAGAGTAATTTTGCAAAAGGATATCCTAAAAAGGTTATTAGTAATAATTTCTCTTTAATAATAAAGTAATTAAGAAGAAATTTTAAATGCCTATTGATAATGATGGTCTCAGCAACCTCCTCTCGTTACACACACACACACACTTCTCTCTCATTTTTATATAATAAGTGGATAAAAAACAGACCAAAATGTTCTTCTTCTTCATCTTTTTACTGGCTGGTCCGTCCACGAGTTCCTCTCCACGTGTTTTCTCATTTCGATTATGTGATCGTCACATCCTCCCTCCTCCCTTTTTTGTTTATCTGCTGCTACATTTTTTTAAGATAAAAATCCATAACACTTTTTTTCTACGTCAATATAACTATCTTCTCTTTTTTTCTACGTCAATATAACTATCTTCTCTTTTTTTCTACGTCAATATAACTATCTTCTCTTTTTTATAACAAAATTAAATAAACAGTTTTTTTGTCCAATTATAAAAATACATGCATTAATTGTCCAAAAAAATAATAGATGGCGAATTTTTAGGCTTTTTTCCCTAAATAAAAATATGAATAATACTTTAATTTTTTGTAGAGTTTAAATATTTTTATTATTGTATAATGCTTAAATTAAATATTATAATGTTTGAAGCTTTTGAAAGTTTTAATATTTGAAGCTTGTCAAATTTTTAATTTTTGAACTTTAAAAAAAAAAAATATAATATTTTGAAAATTTGTAAAAGTTTTTAATTTATTAAATAAAGAACCAGAATTAATCACATAAAAATTTTAATTTGGATGTCTACGAAACCAAACTTCCTGCTCATTTGTAATTGGGAGCTATTAGTCATATTTATAATAGTTTTGAACTAAAATCTAAAATTTTCTACTTTATGTAGACGTTGTATATACATTTTTTTCTTCATCGATTGAGTAATATATATCCGTTTTCAAAAATTTTAATTGTAAAATATGTGGAAAAGATGTATTTTTATTATAGGTGTGTTTTATGTAATAATATAAATTAAGAAAAAATAATATTATATAAATATACTGGAGAGATATTCGAATTAAGAACAAATAATATTATAATATTATATAAATATACTGGAGGTTGTGATAAATAATAGTCTCCAATTTTGTAATTTGCTTGTGATTTTATCCACAAAAACCATCTCCTTGCTTTGTTGGGACTTACGATCTCTAGGCCCAGCATGGGGACCTCCCTTAACTCTATCGGTCCGAACTAGTTGTCTTTCTTCACTAGCGTGCACCACACTTTTCTCTTTCCTTGCTTGAAAGAGAACAATCTCATTTTCCTTATTTACCGCCACATGAATATTTTTTCCCTTTGATCTTGACCAATCACCTCATTTTCCAAATTTGCGAACCGATTGGAAATGTCAGCATTCCCAAAATTAGATGGCTGAATCTCCCGAAGATTATGTCTAGAATCCGGCCCTCTTCCCCTCTGAAAGATCCCCACCCTAGACATCTCGGCGTCCGACGATTAAGTGTATCTGTTCGGCCTCGTTCCCGGCCGAACAACCAAGATTTGTCCTGTTTACTTAGCTTTGTCTCACAGCCTTGCTTTGTAAACCCATGTACACAGCAGAATAGTTTTACCTTGACCCATCTCTTGTGCCTTAGCCATACAACTAGTCAACCCCATTGGCTTAGTACACATTAGAGACGGGGACGTAGAGCCCCATAGAGTCACGGTTATAATCCATCATTCCCTCCTTCGACTTATCGAACTTGGTATGAAATGACTACATTGATCGATTTGATCCCCCTATCAAACCATCGATCATCCAGTGACCCAATCGATACCACGGACGACTCGTCCACCTCACGATCCATTGTTCTAACCTACCGACCCAATCATAGATCATTATTTCCTTAAGGTCGAATCTTCGACCATCTTTCTGTCGGTCCAATCCATGATGAGACCGTCGACCATTTCCTTGCACCGTCGATAGAGAGGTAGCGTGCGTATCAGTTCGATCGAGTATCATGTACTCACCGAGCCGCAGCCCTTTTTCTTCTTAGGCGTTGATGGACAATGGTGATCCCCAAGTGTGTGGGCGTCCATCCTTTATATAGGACGCCAATTGGTGTTCTATGAAAGGACACGCCCATTCCTTGCAAATTTTAGAAAATTTGCATCCATACGAAGAGTTGCACCCCTTCCTATCACAACCCTACATGCTTCCGAGCTACCACAGTCCACCAGCCACCAGCTGGAGTGTCAGCTGCCCAGTCCATCCAGCTGGGTAAATACTCAATCAGTTCACCGAGCTCCGTTGAGCTATCGGCCAGCTCACGCAGCTGAGTTAGCTAGTCCTCCAGCTAGTGTAACTAACCTCAGCTGACATAATTAGCTTATCGTGCTTCCTAGCTCGTTTAACTTGCCTTGTTTGAGCTAGTAATTTAGCTACTTAAGCTCATCAAACTATCACTTTCTTTAAAACAAATTGCCCCCTTTCATAATTTTGGGACGCGGGCGTTACACCCTCCGTCTCACCTCTGTAAAGCCATCTGCCGCTTGTCCTTTGGACTGGTTTAATTCTACCTCCATTCGAGAATTCGAGACCACCTCTTTCTCCAGCACACGTCACAGACACGAATGAACTAGATGGCCATAAACTCCACATCCCGAACAAATCGAGTTCAACCCTTCATAGGAGACAAAATACCTATCTCCATTAATTATTATCGTCCCCTTTCATGATTTTCTTAGATCCACCTCCGCACAAATTCTGGGAAATCTAGCACGTTCAATGTTCATCGTGTTCAAGTCTACCTTGAGAGGCCTCCCCAAACCACGAGCCATCCCCATTATAATCATTTTATGGTAGAAGATCACTGGAATGTTACACACTCAAACCCAAACAGGCGTGGTCATTATCTCACGCACCATCAGATAGCTACCAAACACTCTTCACAGACCACCTGTTAAAGCTTCCAAATACTCTTCCTCAATCTCAAATCGCACCATGAAGAACTGCTGTGGCAAGTGCAATACATACATCGCCTCCTAGGCTTCCACATCTCCTTCAACCTTCTGCTCATCGCGGCTATAGAGATATTTTTGCGGAAATGTTTTTGGCGGGAAAATTTTCTCGGAAATATTTTTGGCCGGAAAATTTTTCTCGGAATTTTTTTTGGCGGGAAATTTTTGGGGAAAATTTTTTTTGAAGGAATATTCCTTAGTTTGGGAAAGAATATTCTTTTAACTAGAGGTAAAATAGCCATTAAATTTTAAGAGAGAGCAAAAATGAAAATGGCAAAAAAGAGAGTAATTTTGCAAAAGGATATCCTAAAAAGGTTATTAGTAATAATTTCTCTTTAATAATAAAGTAATTAAGAAGAAATTTTAAATGCCTATTGATAATGATGGTCTCAGCAACCTCCTCTCGTTACACACACACACACACACACTTCTCTCTCATTTTTATATAATAAGTGGATAAAAAACAGACCAAAATGTTCTTCTTCTTCATCTTTTTACTGGCTGGTCCGTCCACGAGTTCCTCTCCACGTGTTTTCTCATTTCGATTATGTGATCGTCACATCCTCCCTCCTCCCTTTTTTGTTTATCTGCTGCTACATTTTTTTAAGATAAAAATCCATAACTCTTTTTTTCTACGTCAATATAACTATCTTCTCTTTTTTTCTACGTCAATATAACTATCTTCTCTTTTTTTCTACGTCAATATAACTATCTTCTCTTTTTTATAACAAAATTAAATAAACAGTTTTTTTGTCCAATTATAAAAATACATGCATTAATTGTCCAAAAAAATAATAGATGGCGAATTTTTAGGCTTTTTTCCCTAAATAAAAATATGAATAATACTTTAATTTTTTGTAGAGTTTAAATATTTTTATTATTGTATAATGCTTAAATTAAATATTATAATGTTTGAAGCTTTTGAAAGTTTTAATATTTGAAGCTTGTCAAATTTTTAATTTTTGAACTTTAAAAGAAAAAAATATAATATTTTGAAAATTTGTAAAAGTTTTTAATTTATTAAATAAAGAACCAGAATTAATCAAATAAAAATTTTAATTTGGATGTCTACGAAACCAAACTTCCTGCTCATTTGTAATTGGGAGCTATTAGTCATATTTATAATAGTTTTGAACTAAAATCTAAAATTTTCTACTTTATGTAGACGTTGTATATACCTTTTTTTCTTCATCGATTGAGTAATATATATCCGTTTTCAAAAATTTTAATTGTAAAATATGTGGAAAAGATGTATTTTTATTATAGGTGTGTTTTATGTAATAATATAAATTAAGAAAAAATAATATTATATAAATATACTGGAGAGATATTCGAATTAAGAACAAATAATATTATAGTATTATATAAATATACTGGAGGTTGTGATAAATAATAGTCTCCAATTTTGTAATTTGCTTGTGATTTTATCCACAAAAACCATCTCCTTGCTTTGTTGGGACTTACGATCTCTAGGCCCAGCATGGGGACCTCCCTTAACTCTATCGGTCCGAACTAGTTGTCTTTCTTCACTAGCGTGCACCACACTTTTCTCTTTCCTTGCTTGAAAGAGAACAATCTCATTTTCCTTATTTACCGCCACATGAATATTTTTTCCCTTTGATCTTGACCAATCACCTCATTTTCCAAATTTGCGAACCGATTGGAAATGTCAGCATTCCCAAAATTAGATGGCTGAATCTCCCGAAGATTATGTCTAGAATCCGGCCCTCTTCCCCTCTGAAAGATCCCCACCCTAGACATCTCGGCGTCCGACGATTAAGTGTATCTGTTCGGCCTCGTTCCCGGCCGAACAACCAAGATTTGTCCTGTTTACTTAGCTTTGTCTCACAGCCTTGCTTTGTAAACCCATGTACACAGCAGAATAGTTTTACCTTGACCCATCTCTTGTGCCTTAGCCATACAACTAGTCAACCCCATTGGCTTAGTACACATTAGAGACGGGGACGTAGAGCCCCATAGAGTCACGGTTATAATCCATCATTCCCTCCTTCGACTTATCGAACTTGGTATGAACTGACTACATTGATCGATTTGATCCCCCTATCAAACCATCGATCATCCAGTGACCCAATCGATACCACGGACGACTCGTCCACCTCACGATCCATTGTTCTAACCTACCGACCCAATCATAGATCATTATTTCCTTAAGGTCGAATCTTCGACCATCTTTCAGTCGGTCCAATCCATGATGAGACCGTCGACCATTTCCTTGCACCGTCGATAGAGAGGTAGCGTGCGTATCAGTTCGATCGAGTATCATGTACTCACCGAGCCGCAGCCCTTTTTCTTCTTAGGCGTTGATGGACAATGGTGATCCCCAAGTGTGTGGGCGTCCATCCTTTATATAGGACGCCAATTGGTGTTCTATGAAAGGACACGCCCATTCCTTGCAAATTTTAGAAAATTTGCATCCATACGAAGAGTTGCACCCCTTCCTATCACAACCCTACATGCTTCCGAGCTACCACAGTCCACCAGCCACCAGCTGGAGTGTCAGCTGCCCAGTCCATCCAGCTGGGTAAATACTCAATCAGTTCACCGAGCTCCGTTGAGCTATCGGCCAGCTCACGCAGCTGAGTTAGCTAGTCCTCCAGCTAGTGTAACTAACCTCAGCTGACATAATTAGCTTATCGTGCTTCCTAGCTCGTTTAACTTGCCTTGTTTGAGCTAGTAGTTTAGCTACTTAAGCTCATCAAACTATCACTTTCTTTAAAACAAATTGCCCCCTTTCATAATTTTGGGACGCGGGCGTTACACCCTCCGTCTCACCTCTGTAAAGCCATCTGCCGCTTGTCCTTTGGACTGGTTTAATTCTATCTCCATTCGAGAATTCGAGACCACCTCTTTCTCCAGCACACGTCACAGACACGAATGAACTAGATGGCCATAAACTCCACATCCCGAACAAATCGAGTTCAACCCTTCATAGGAGACAAAATACCTATCTCCATTAATTATTATCGTCCCCTTTCATGATTTTCTTAGATCCACCTCCGCACAAATTCTGGGAAATCTAGCACGTTCAATGTTCATCGTGTTCAAGTCTACCTTGAGAGGCCTCCCCAAACCACGAGCCATCCCCATTATAATCATTTTATGGTAGAAGATCACTGGAATGTTACACACTCAAACCCAAACAGGCGTGGTCATTATCTCACGCACCATCAGATAGCTACCAAACACTCTTCACAGACCACCTGTTAAAGCTTCCAAATACTCTTCCTCAATCTCAAATCGCACCATGAAGAACTGCTGTGGCAAGTGCAATACATACATCGCCTCCTAGGCTTCCACATCTCCTTCAACCTTCTGCTCATCGCGGCTATAGAGATATTTTTGCGGAAATGTTTTTGGCGGGAAAATTTTCTCGGAAATATTTTTGGCCGGAAAATTTTTCTCGGAATTTTTTTTGGCGGGAAATTTTTGGGGAAAATTTTTTTTGAAGGAATATTCCTTAGTTTGGGAAAGAATATTCTTTTAACTAGAGGTAAAATAGCCATTAAATTTTAAGAGAGAGCAAAAATGAAAATGGCAAAAAAGAGAGTAATTTTGCAAAAGGATATCCTAAAAAGGTTATTAGTAATAATTTCTCTTTAATAATAAAGTAATTAAGAAGAAATTTTAAATGCCTATTGATAATGATGGTCTCAGCAACCTCCTCTCGTTACACACACACACACACTTCTCTCTCATTTTTATATAATAAGTGGATAAAAAACAGACCAAAATGTTCTTCTTCTTCATCTTTTTACTGGCTGGTCCGTCCACGAGTTCCTCTCCACGTGTTTTCTCATTTCGATTATGTGATCGTCACATCCTCCCTCCTCCCTTTTTTGTTTATCTGCTGCTACATTTTTTTAAGATAAAAATCCATAACTCTTTTTTTCTACGTCAATATAACTATCTTCTCTTTTTTTCTACGTCAATATAACTATCTTCTCTTTTTTTCTACGTCAATATAACTATCTTCTCTTTTTATAACAAAATTAAATAAACAGTTTTTTTGTCCAATTATAAAAATACATGCATTAATTGTCCAAAAAAATAATAGATGGCGAATTTTTAGGCTTTTTTCCCTAAATAAAAATATGAATAATACTTTAATTTTTTGTAGAGTTTAAATATTTTTATTATTGTATAATGCTTAAATTAAATATTATAATGTTTGAAGCTTTTGAAAGTTTTAATATTTGAAGCTTGTCAAATTTTTAATTTTTGAACTTTAAAAGAAAAAAATATAATATTTTGAAAATTTGTAAAAGTTTTTAATTTATTAAATAAAGAACCAGAATTAATCAAATAAAAATTTTAATTTGGATGTCTACGAAACCATACTTCCTGCTCATTTGTAATTGGGAGCTATTAGTCATATTTATAATAGTTTTGAACTAAAATCTAAAATTTTCTACTTTATGTAGACGTTGTATATACCTTTTTTTCTTCATCGATTGAGTAATATATATCCGTTTTCAAAAATTTTAATTGTAAAATATGTGGAAAAGATGTATTTTTATTATAGGTGTGTTTTATGTAATAATATAAATTAAGAAAAAATAATATTATATAAATATACTGGAGAGATATTCGAATTAAGAACAAATAATATTATAATATTATATAAATATACTGGAGGTTGTGATAAATAATAGTCTCCAATTTTGTAATTTGCTTGTGATTTTATCCACAAAAACCATCTCCTTGCTTTGTTGGGACTTACGATCTCTAGGCCCAGCATGGGGACCTCCCTTAACTCTATCGGTCCGAACTAGTTGTCTTTCTTCACTAGCGTGCACCACACTTTTCTCTTTCCTTGCTTGAAAGAGAACAATCTCATTTTCCTTATTTACCGCCACATGAATATTTTTTCCCTTTGATCTTGACCAATCACCTCATTTTCCAAATTTGCGAACCGATTGGAAATGTCAGCATTCCCAAAATTAGATGGCTGAATCTCCCGAAGATTATGTCTAGAATCCGGCCCTCTTCCCCTCTGAAAGATCCCCACCCTAGACATCTCGGCGTCCGACGATTAAGTGTATCTGTTTGGCCTCGTTCCCGGCCGAACAACCAAGATCTGTCCTGTTTACTTAGCTTTGTCTCACAGCCTTGCTTTGTAAACCCATGTACACAGCAGAATAGTTTTACCTTGACCCATCTCTTGTGCCTTAGCCATACAACTAGTCAACCCCATTGGCTTAGTACACATTAGAGACGGGGACGTAGAGCCCCATAGAGTCACGGTTATAATCCATCATTCCCTCCTTCGACTTATCGAACTTGGTATGAAATGACTACATTGATCGATTTGATCCCCCTATCAAACCATCGATCATCCAGTGACCCAATCGATACCACGGACGACTCGTCCACCTCACGATCCATTGTTCTAACCTACCGACCCAATCATAGATCATTATTTCCTTAAGGTCGAATCTTCGACCATCTTTCAGTCGGTCCAATCCATGATGAGACCGTCGACCATTTCCTTGCACCGTCGATAGAGAGGTAGCGTGCGTATCAGTTCGATCGAGTATCATGTACTCACCGAGCCGCAGCCCTTTTTCTTCTTAGGCGTTGATGGACAATGGTGATCCCCAAGTGTGTGGGCGTCCATCCTTTATATAGGACGCCAATTGGTGTTCTATGAAAGGACACGCCCATTCCTTGCAAATTTTAGAAAATTTGCATCCATACGAAGAGTTGCACCCCTTCCTATCACAACCCTACATGCTTCCGAGCTACCACAGTCCACCAGCCACCAGCTGGAGTGTCAGCTGCCCAGTCCATCCAGCTGGGTAAATACTCAATCAGTTCACCGAGCTCCGTTGAGCTATCGGCCAGCTCACGCAGCTGAGTTAGCTAGTCCTCCAGCTAGTGTAACTAACCTCAGCTGACATAATTAGCTTATCGTGCTTCCTAGCTCGTTTAACTTGCCTTGTTTGAGCTAGTAGTTTAGCTACTTAAGCTCATCAAACTATCACTTTCTTTAAAACAAATTGCCCCCTTTCATAATTTTGGGACGCGGGCGTTACACCCTCCGTCTCACCTCTGTAAAGCCATCTGCCGCTTGTCCTTTGGACTGGTTTAATTCTACCTCCATTCGAGAATTCGAGACCACCTCTTTCTCCAGCACACGTCACAGACACGAATGAACTAGATGGCCATAAACTCAACATCCCGAACAAATCGAGTTCAACCCTTCATAGGAGACAAAATACCTATCTCCATTAATTATTATCGTCCCCTTTCATGATTTTCTTAGATCCACCTCCGCACAAATTCTGGGAAATCTAGCACGTTCAATGTTCATCGTGTTCAAGTCTACCTTGAGAGGCCTCCCCAAACCACGAGCCATCCCCATTATAATCATTTTATGGTAGAAGATCACTGGAATGTTACACACTCAAACCCAAACAGGCGTGGTCATTATCTCACGCACCATCAGATAGCTACCAAACACTCTTCACAGACCACCTGTTAAAGCTTCCAAATACTCTTCCTCAATCTCAAATCGCACCATGAAGAACTGTTGTGGCAAGTGCAATACATACATCGCCTCCTAGGCTTCCACATCTCCTTCAACCTTCTGCTCATCGCGGCTATAGAGATATTTTTGCGGAAATTTTTTTGGCGGGAAAATTTTCTCGGAAATATTTTTGGCCGGAAAATTTTTCTCGGAATTTTTTTTGGCGGGAAATTTTTGGGGAAAATTTCTTTTGAAGGAATATTCCTTAGTTTGGGAAAGAATATTCTTTTAACTAGAGGTAAAATAGCCATTAAATTTTAAGAGAGAGCAAAAATGAAAATGGCAAAAAAGAGAGTAATTTTGCAAAAGGATATCCTAAAAAGGTTATTAGTAATAATTTCTCTTTAATAATAAAGTAATTAAGAAGAAATTTTAAATGCCTATTGATAATGATGGTCTCAGCAACCTCCTCTCGTTACACACACACACACTTCTCTCTCATTTTTATATAATAAGTGGATAAAAAACAGACCAAAATGTTCTTCTTCTTCATCTTTTTACTGGCTGGTCCGTCCACGAGTTCCTCTCCACGTGTTTTCTCATTTCGATTATGTGATCGTCACATCCTCCCTCCTCCCTTTTTTGTTTATCTGCTGCTACATTTTTTTAAGATAAAAATCCATAACTCTTTTTTTCTACGTCAATATAACTATCTTCTCTTTTTTTCTACGTCAATATAACTATCTTCTCTTTTTTTCTACGTCAATATAACTATCTTCTCTTTTTTATAACAAAATTAAATAAACAGTTTTTTTGTCCAATTATAAAAATACATGCATTAATTGTCCAAAAAAATAATAGATGGCGAATTTTTAGGCTTTTTCCCTAAATAAAAATATGAATAATACTTTAATTTTTTGTAGAGTTTAAATATTTTTATTATTGTATAATGCTTAAATTAAATATTATAATGTTTGAAGCTTTTGAAAGTTTTAATATTTGAAGCTTGTCAAATTTTTAATTTTTGAACTTTAAAAGAAAAAAATATAATATTTTGAAAATTTGTAAAATTTTTTAATTTATTAAATAAAGAACCAGAATTAATCAAATAAAAATTTTAATTTGGATGTCTACGAAACCAAACTTCCTGCTCATTTGTAATTGGGAGCTATTAGTCATATTTATAATAGTTTTGAACTAAAATCTAAAATTTTCTACTTTATGTAGACGTTGTATATACCTTTTTTTCTTCATCGATTGAGTAATATATATCCGTTTTCAAAAATTTTAATTGTAAAATATGTGGAAAAGATGTATTTTTATTATAGGTGTGTTTTATGTAATAATATAAATTAAGAAAAAATAATATTATATAAATATACTGGAGAGATATTCGAATTAAGAACAAATAATATTATAATATTATATAAATATACTGGAGGTTGTGATAAATAATAGTCTCCAATTTTGTAATTTGCTTGTGATTTAATTAAAAAATATACAAAATATTTAGTTATGCAAATATTACAAAATAAAAGATTATAACCCAAATTAACTCAGGAAATTGATTATAACCCAGGAAACTGATGAAATTACGTCTCTCTCTCTCCTCTCTCTCAATTACAATTTGCAACATTTCCCTTTTAGAAAAAAAATCAACTAAACCTAAACCAAATGTAGCAAATCAATAATTACCATCACTCAAAAATGAATTTAATAACAAATAATACATCAATAAACGTTCAAAAAAATATATCAAGATCGTTCGACCCTGGCGGACATCAAACATCATGATCTCCTCTCTCTGTGAGGACCATCTCCCTACCATGGCGGAGATTTGTGTGGGCGTTGAGAGAGAGAGAGAGAGTTCTCAATCTTGTCAAACGACTTGTTAAGATCTCTCCCTCTCCCTCTCTCTCTCTCTCTCTCTCTCTCTCTCTCTCTCACACACACACAGTTATAATTTGCAACTTTGTCATTTAAAAAAAAAAAAACAGAATCAATTAAACCTAAACCTAATGTAGCAAATCAATAATTAATTTCACTCAGAAATGAATTTAATAACAAACAATATATAAATAAACGTCCAAAAAACATCAAAATCGTTCGACGAGATTGAGAACTCTCTCTCTCAACGCTACTATTTGTGCGAGCGGATAATTAATCGAAAGAGTGTGGGCGTTGAGAGAGGACCCTAGAAGCCATGAAGAACTGAAGAAGAGATGAGAACAAGTAAGAAGAAGAAGAAGAAGATGAAGAAGAGGATGAAAACACGCTAGCGAATGAAAAATTCAAAACCCTAATCCAGAGAAAACGAAGAAGAAGAAGAAGAAGATGAGAAGAAAAAAAAAGAAAAGAAGACGCCGAGGATGATTAATCGAACGTAGAGAGAGAGAGAAGAACAAAATGAAAAGACGACAGGATGATTAATCGAACGTTGAGAGAGAGAGAGAGTGTGTGTTCTTAATTTTGGACGTGATTATGTACTGTTTGTTATTTCAAAAATTGATTACTCCTTTATATTCATATAACGACAAATTCTATATATTTTTCACATCTTTTTCATAACTAAAAAAACAAAGTACTCTGTCATTTTCTAATTAACTGTAATTTGGCAATAATATCATTATTTCATGAAAATGTCTACGGTTTTGTTCTTTTTTTTTCTTTTTTTCGCTTAGTGTAAGAGAGAGAGAAAGAGAGAGAGAGAGATCTCAATCTCGTCAAACGATTTTGATTTTTTTTGGAGGTTTATTCATCGTTTGATATTAAATTTATATGTGAGTGACGTTAAGTATTGATTTGCTACCTTAGATTTAGGTTTAATTATTTTTATTTTTTTGAAAAAGGGCAAAGTTGCAAATTGTAATTGAGAGAGAGTTCTCAATCTCGCCGAACGATTTGATGTTTTTTTGTACGTTTATTTAGGTATTGTTTGTTATTAAATTCATTTGTGAGTGACGGTAATTTATTGATTTGCTACATTTGGTTTAGGTTTAATAGATTTTTTTTTTGAAAAAGGCCAAAGTTGCAAATTATAATTGAGAGAGAGAGAGAGTGTTCTCAATTTTGGACGTGATTATGTACTGTTTGTTATTTCAAAAATTGATTACTCCTTTATATTCATATAACGACAAATTGTATATATTTTTCACATCTTTTTCATAACTAAAAAAACAAAGTACTTTGTCATTTTCTAATCAAGTGTAATTTGGCAACAATATCATTATTTCATGAAAATGTCTACAGTTTTATTCTTTTTTTTTCTTTTTTTCGCTTAGTGTAAGAGAGAGAGAGAGAGAGAGAGAGAGAGAGAGAGAGAGAGAGAGAGAGAGAAAGAGAGAGAGAGAGAGATCTCAATCTCGTCAAACGATTTTGATTTTTTTTGGAGGTTTATTCATCGTTTGATATTAAATTTAGATGTGAGTGACGTTAAGTATTGATTTGCTACCTTAGATTTAGGTTTAATTATTTTTATTTTTTTGAAAAAGGGCAAAGTTCCAAATTGTAATTGAGAGAGAGTTCTCAATCTCGCCGAACGATTTGATGTTTTTTTTGTACGTTTATTGATTTGCTACATTTGGTTTAGGTTTAATAGATTTTTTTTTTGAAAAAGGGCAAAGTTGCAAGTTATAATTGAGAGAGAGAGAGAGAGAGTGTGTGTGTTCTCAATTTTGGACGTGATTATGTACTGTTTGTTATTTCAAAAATTGATTACTCCTTTATATTCATATAACGACAAATTGTATATATTTTTCACATCTTTTTCATAACTAAAAAAACAAAGTACTTTGTCATTTTCTAATCAAGTGTAATTTGGCAACAATATCATTATTTCATGAAAATGTCTACAGTTTTATTCTTTTTTTTTCTTTTTTTCGCTTAGTGTAAGAGAGAGAGAGAGAGAGAGAGAGAGAGAGAGAGAGAGAGAAAGAGAGAGAGAGAGAGAGAGAAAGAGAGAGAGAGAGAGATCTCAATCTCGTCAAACGATTTTGATTTTTTTTGGAGGTTTATTCATCGTTTGATATTAAATTTAGATGTGAGTGACGTTAAGTATTGATTTGCTACCTTAGATTTAGGTTTAATTATTTTTATTTTTTTGAAAAAGGGCAAAGTTCCAAATTGTAATTGAGAGAGAGTTCTCAATCTTGCCGAACGATTTGATGTTTTTTTTGTACGTTTATTGATTTGCTACATTTGGTTTAGGTTTAATAGATTTTTTTTTTTGAAAAAGGGCAAAGTTGCAAGTTATAATTGAGAGAGAGAGAGAGAGAGTGTGTGTGTTCTCAATTTTGGACGTGATTATGTACTGTTTGTTATTTCAAAAATTGATTACTCCTTTATATTCATATAACTATAAATTGTATATATTTTTCACATCTTTTTCATAACTAAAAAAACAAAGTACTTTGTCACTAGTTGAGATCAATGCCCTGGTTTTTAGCTCTTTGATGCATGATGATTGAACTTGAAGTAAGTCTGAAACAAACTTGGAATTCATGAAGAGCATTCTTGAACTTGGTTAAAACATGTTGTGATATGATCTCATTCCTTACCTTATAAGAACTTAATCTTGACTTGCAAATATCTGGTTGTGTTTTGCTTGCATGCTCATGGTCACCATATACATATTTGGATCATCTTCATCCTTTCACCACTCTTGTTGATCCAAGTAGCTGATCTTTCTTTTGATCAGTTTGTCATACCCACAACCTATCTTTATTTCTTTCAAGCCAATTGATAATTTTTGAGTGGTAGGTCTTTTACCGGATTATGCTTGGGGAGAACGTGTTAGGTATGAGCCGACAGGATTAAAATCTTGAGTAGTTCTGATTTTCATTTTCAAATCAGATAGGACTAGGTCTGGATTCTTACTTGGGTTTGGGATTGGAATCATTGTGAAAGGAAAGAAGAGAAACAGAAAAAGTTGTGTCTTTAGGAGGAGAATGTTTTTCAAGAGGTTTATACTCTAGTGATTGATTTTTGTGGGGATAGCGTGATATACAGAGAATGGTTTTGGGATGTAAAGAAAGAGAAAAAAGTTTTGATGTCTTATAACGTAAGAAGAAAACAGAACCATAGTAAAGAAGAAACCCCCTATCCACTAGTATTGATAAGAAACTTCTCCTAAGGCAAAAAGAAAAAAATGGGATTGATGTTTAAGGGTATACATAGGGATCATTCGGGTGTAGATGATTAGGAGTAAGCACTTGGGAACCATTGGGTAGTCAAGGTTTTATTCCTGTATGCATTTGTTGGTCCTTACCTTTAGCATTCGCATGTGTGTGATGCAAGTGTCCTCTGTGATGAAGAATTTTTAAGATATAATTTCTTGAAAAAAAAAACAGAGAAAACACAAGCTGAGTAGTAAGTCATGGAGTTAGTGAAACATTAGATGAAGAAATATCTGCCAATTACATGATTCAATCTAATCATATGTTTTGTATTGGTGTAAATAGGAACGATCGTTTACACAAGTAGAGTGGATATGCTTCCAACTCTATATGGTTCTAACGGTGGAGAGAAATTAGTGGAAAACATTATAAGTTTTCATGTTTTCTGGATGATTTTTTTTTAGCGAAAAACTAAAAATAGAGAGTAGTGTAAAGTCCGCAAAATAAGCTGTATTATCATAATTCAGATTAGAAGTGTTAAGCTGCTAAATTAAATACGTGTATGCTTTGGTATCTATAATGCATATTGAAAGATTCAGAAATTCATCTTCAAGCTTTAGCAATCTGAGATTACTATGAGTATAAACAATTCGCTGAGTGTGTGAATCATAAACATAGCATCTCTTTTTATAGCCGAACTGTGGAGAATAGTAAAGATATAAATCATGAGTATGTGTATGTTACGAGAATTGTTTTTATTTGGATGTTTATGTTTTTATTTGGATGTTTACTATATGGTTCTAATGGTGGAGAGAAATCAAAGTAGTTTTTTTTTTTTGAGTATGTGTATGTTACAGAAACACAAAGTGAGACACATCAGTACCTTATTCCTTTGGATTAAAGCTCAAACTAGCTTATTCATCATTATGTTTCCATGTTTCTGTTTCCTGAACAAAATCAAGTGAAGAAAGTGTTGTGGAGAGACATGTTACATGATAAACAACAAGATAAACATGAACAACAAGATAAACAACATCTAGAGTTTCTTTTAATGTAAATGTTTTCATTGGTAGTAGCTGTGACAATAAACCTAAACATAAGCAGATGAAATGAACTGACATGGAAAAATTCAGGTTCTGATTTATTTATTTTTTTCCCCTCAAATCTAGATTAATTGCAGA